>QNGE01000525.1:90981-191057 GCA_008508345.1 Paragonimus westermani | reverse complement strand
AAACTGAAGCCACAGATTATAACTGAACTCATCTGGAATCAGCATCACTCCGTTGACCTTCCAAAGCCTTGACACTCTAAAGATTCACCTGGTACGTGCTCCTCGATTAACTTCTCTCTAATTTATGAAGTCGGTAATTCTTGACCATATGGATGAATACGTATGTATCACACTAGCATTTAGATTCCAACACCAATAACATCACAATCACGACTTCATTGCCAAAGATGAGCCGAAGCATAGAGTATTATATGACAGAACCCACTGAATAGTTTAGTGAATTGGCCTGAACCACGTTGACCCAACGCGATACAGTCAGTGAGTAGTCTTTGCAGAGTGATCAACCACTGTTAGTGATCAGCAGTTTGTGCCTGTGTTCATCCATCATATCTTCAACAAGGTTATTAATTACCACGCTCCTCTTTACTGCTTCCGTGTTCGTTAGCAATCAAACAACCGGGGCCACTCTCATGTCACAAAGAGGTTTGCTCCAGAATTTCGACGCCAAAGGCCCTTCAGATAATTTACAGCCAGCCTTAAATAGCAGAAGTGCTTCACCGAATACAGGATGTCATCGACCCTGCCAAAAGCAGATGAGTGACCTTCAGTCAGTCATTTAGCTTGCAGATTGGTCTCCAGTTAAATCGATCAAAAACTGCTGAGCACATGACAAGATTAACGTCTGATGTGGAAAGGCTGTTTATTAGACCTTTGAAGCAGATAAATACAGAGGCATGGATTGTGTATTTTAACCTATTTTAGTACTAAGAAGATTATTCAGTTCACATACGATGCACACGCGTTAGCTAGTTTCCACTGTAATTAATTCAAAATCGTTTAACAAACAAAGAAAGAGGTCGGCTTGAAAGTCTATCTGAATGCGAAGGCTGCGATCAAATGTGAGTGGTGGTTAACTTGAAAAACAAACCAAATCCCCGACTACTCATCAGTAAACCAAGAACCATAGGCCTACTGTCGATATGTGTCCACAAGACACCAGTCGAATGCTGCATGACCTCCTACCACAAACCAAAATGGCTATCCCGAATTAGCCGTATCAGCTCAGGTACTGCTCCACGATCCGAGTTCTTTTAACAGAGGTTGATGCATCATTAACATCCGGTCCATTATTACGGGAATCGACTACTAGTTTTGCCAAGTTATTTTGTGCTATTCTGCCCCTAATACATAACACTGTTGAACCTAATCCAAATGTATCAGTCATGCCTCACAACTCGGAAATTCGGGTTTCGTCAGGGTGATCGGATTTTTTCTTCTGGACAACAGTTGGTGCATCATGTTTGTATAACTAATAGGTAGTTTGGTAGATTCATGATTTTAGATATGACCCAAATGTGAAAAGTCACGGCTTCAGCCGAAGCCTTGACTAGTGTCAAATTTGATTGATTGTTACGGTATTCTATGATCAGCCGCTCTACTGACGTTGACGGTAGTTGTTTGCAGTTTATGCACTCATGAAGGAAACATGTCGGTCGTACTGTACTGTCAGTGGGAAAATATTCTATTCTGTCAGGAATTTTTTAAACTTCACGCGTTTTTTCGTTTTCATTAACAGCTACCCGTATTTACATGCAATAAGTAAATATAACTTATTAGACACGGTGGTCTAAGCACAGTGTTCAACGTTGAAAGTTCCAAGGTAAGCTAACAAAAACAAATATAATTCACTTTTCAATTTAAATGGTACAATTTGCGTATTTTCAAACTGGAGGATTTGACTGATGCCCGGTAACAGTATTAATCAACTTTTTTCATTCAGACAGTCATTTTTGTTACAGGCTTTTGTCCTTAAATGTGAACTTTGTGATCCAAACCGTCTTATGATATACCAAGTATACATGAGCTTCAGCAATACAGTTCGCTTTGAAATCAAACACTGAGCTGTTAATTGAGACAACACTTCTGTTCCAAAAGTCTGGCCCTAATTACTAGGGGCTGATTGAGTCATTGTTACAGTACTCATCTGATGTGTCATGCTAAGTTGTGAATTGAGTCACTCTCTCCATCTGATTGACTACCTGATACACCGGGTTGCAGAAAAGTTTCAGCGTTCATAACTCATAGGTGGTAGTGGTAAACCGTACTGGTCAGAAATGGTTAATGCAAAGATTTGGAGGAATTTACCTAACATTCCTAGCTACCAAATGACAGGACTTCCTATAGAAACAAGCTGTTCATGAAGAAGCACATCGTTGACAAATTTTATTCTGAGGTGTGGAATTTTTGTCATTGACACTTCCGTTGAAGAACTGATCCTTAAAATAATATACATCAGATATCCGGTGGATTTGAACTGGGTTAACCTCTTCCGGAAAGAAACATTAAATATAAGTATTCTGATCAAACGCGGCTTACTTGGATCGCAGTGCAGATCACTGAGGTAAACAGACTACAAATGTCATCTTAACAAAATGTAATTCGATCTATGTCTGTATATGTTGTACCCGAATAATATTCCTTTTGGAGTGTGTTCACGCTCCACTCGCAAAAGGTCATCCATCCACTCATGAATATTTTGACTCAGGTATGGCATGGGAGAAGGATTCGCTTATGCTTATATTGTTACGCGGCAGCAAAATAGTATGTGATGTAAAGCTGAGTAGTTTGTATTCTATTTCCTATCTTAGTCTCCATTTAACCTGTGAACATTTTTACTGAGTATCTTCAAACCGTTCATAACTCAGTGTATGATGGCCGTACAAACTTTGAACAAATCAGAATGCAACAGCCACATGTTGTCATACTATTTTTCAGAAAGATTGTATTTTCAAGATACTGCGACTGGTCTCGTTGAGTCTCCAGAAATGGTAATGATTGCACATCTTTCTTAGTATCCCTCATAAAGTAAGCCTTCCTTAATCGATGCATCACACTGATCGGGTCCCGGGATCAGAGCAGGTTCATCCTTCCGAATAGGAAACGACTCCACTGCCTACATTTGGAAAGTATTACTGGTTGAAATAAGTGATGTACCAGGATAGCATAATCATCCTTCAGCATTCATGTAGATTGGACATCACTCACAATTAATCGCAGCCATCGCATTCCCATGGACATTCCAGTAGGCCTGTTTCGAACAGAAACAGTACACCCCAGTTTTGTTCTCGTTTATCCGGAGTTCTAGTCCCGGACGTGGCGAGGGTATGCACTATTGACGGACCCTGACAAGAGTGGAACTACAGTCTAGTGATTCTTTTTGATAGAGATCCACTACAATTTCTATGGGGATGCGACAGGCGCGATCACTTGTTGATGATTTTCAATTAGTGTAGAAACAAAAATCCCCTACCACTCAGCAGTAATCTTGAGTATTCATCAGAAAAAGTTATGGCCGGTTTTACAGAAGGGTTTATGTGAGCAAAAATACAAACAAATAACGCACGAGTGAAGCCACATTAGAACCAAGATGACCACGACGCCGTCTTCTGAAATAGAACAATTATGGCTTGCCTTGCTCATTATTGCCGTTTAGTCTGGTTAAGCATAGCGATTCTTCACAGTTTTGTTCAGTAATGATCGCGCTTCATGCACCTCTTCCTGTCTGTCCCATACCGTCAATCAAGTTTAATATCTATTTTAACATTTTAGCTTATTTCTTACAAGTTAAAAACCGAACTGTTACGACAGATTTCTGATCAAATTAATCCTGTATTGGACAGCAAAAGAATAATTCAGTCAGATTATGGCAGACATGACAAATTTGGTTCACCTTGAAAAACTGGAAATGACCTATCCACAGGTATATGACATGAATGTAATTCGTACTGTCGTACAGCGGTTCAAATGGGCTGCCTGCAACACTAAATTAGGTCTATATAACTGTGATCCAAACCACACACTGCTTAAGAATAAGTGAATGGCACCAGTAATGGTCGTCAGCTAGGTTCCAGTAAGAGGGTTTAGTTTTCAAATTAGATGGGTTTTCGTAGTAGATTTAACCACCCCCTAGGTTCCGATTAAATTGTGCCACTGTACCGTCGCATTGCACAACAGTCAATACTACTGCCAGACTTTAAAGTAAGTCAAATAGTTGCAGAAGGGAAATGCCGTAGTTTATTGCACGTAAATGAAATTGAATAGGAGCAAGTGTTGTAGGCTAACACGAACGTTCTTTTCAGTGCACTGTTCAATTTTCGCTCATAGCCTCTAGGACTAACAGGCGCTTTCCACCTTGTGCGTGTTTTATGAACAAACTCCAGGTATAGTGAAAGTGGGTGCATTAAAATAACCAACATTTTGGTCATAGTCAAGCTGACAGAAGCTTTGATCCTCTAAAGACGTGATACACATTGTAGGTAAGGTTTATTATGATGATATGTGTGGGCTCAGTGCACATCACAGAAGTGTTCCATGACGTTTAGTATGATTTTCAAATAAAACGCTGTAGAGTGAAACTTCCAGCACCATAAATTCTCTTACCCATGTTTTACTACAGGTTCTCTTACACCAACACCCATCATACTGAAACCAACAATGTCTTATGTTACTCAGAATCACAACAAAGGTCCAATTTAACTAATTAGTGATTCAGCATCACATGTGATCTTGATCAAGAAAGGCTTTTGAATGCCTCTAGGCTATCTTAATAGATCATGACCCGTGTGTGTTTAATTTGAGTTGACTCGTGGTTTACTGAGTGAATAACTACAAGATGAATAACTACACAGATGAACTAGTCCGCTCTTTTTCGTGGTGTAAAATATCATAGTGTTAAAGTGAACCTATCTGTTTGTCGTATATCCACTCGGAGTATTCAGTGCCTTGACATTTCAAGCCCACTGACGATGAACGCGGTTTCATCTAGAACACTGCGTTACATAACTAAGTGGATCAGGGAGAAGGACAGTTTACTAGCACAGAAAAAGTCAATAGCCAAAAAGTTGTTGAGCGGATAATTCCATTAGATGTAACCTGCAAGCAGAAACCGAAAAAAACGGATGGCCTGCATAGTACTTAAAAAGACTGATTTTCCAAGATTGCCGTTTTTTGCGGATAATTGAATTAACGACCTGCGTAGCGTAAGAAGTGATAAGTTTCTAATTGGCAACAGGAATCGGCCATACTGGAAATCAGAGTTGTCAGTGCAAGCCGTTACATACGTTTTTGGCGTGTGGGCTATCTGACAAAGTATATTTTGCTAATAAGACCGATAAGCTTTCAATTCAAAAGTATACTGACGTATTGAAGTGTTGTTTGTTGTTTAAAAATAGACAAAGAATTGCGTAGACTGCAAACTCTCATGGTGACACAACATGAACGCTTCGGAATAAGTGACTAGAAAGTGAAAACTTTTCATAAAGGGAGCCGGTTTTGATTAATGAACTAAATGAGTTGTAGCGTACCGTGGTTACTTAAAACGTTTTTAGTACAGACGTGGATGTAAAAGACGCTTGGTCTACCAAGCTGTTTATTACATGAAATCCCGTCCAGTTTATGCTAAAACATCGCACCATGAATGCGCACACATATTTGCACGGATTACGTGTATTAACACACATCGGGGTAGCAGTACGTTATCATCCGCCCCGATAGAACGCCCCCTCCCAACTAAAGCGTGCATACTAACCCATTAGTTGTTTCTGGAGCCTCTTTTTCCTGGCCTCAAGAAATGCCCTTTCGTTACCTAATGTGCGCACTACGCTATTCACCGAAGAGGCTGCCTGTTATACAACGGTGCAAATTGAATTCTAGCGATGCAATAAGCTGCTAACAGAAGATATATCAGAAACAAGTTTATGCCAAAGGAATGATCAATTGAGAAAATTACCAGTAAAATAATGTGTGTGAATCAACCTAGTAAGTATGACAACATTCATATCAGTCCCCCTAAAATTAGTAGCGCAAGCGTTTAGTCCATCTTACGTATGATGCCTAGTGGTAGTTTTAAGAAAATATTTAGCTTGAGGGAAGTTTAGTAAGGTGCAAATCAAATCTAACTATCTTATTTTCGATGAACCAGAGCTGATATCCATCTGCAATATATCTATTTCTTATGAATTTCAGACGTACAAAAATTTCAGGTGTTGTGTGTGCATGTTCATTTCGTAATTTGAACTGCCAACTTGCGTAAATTGTCTGACCACGCGTGATCCAGATAGTTGCGCTGAACTCAAGCTAATTCTGTCACGCTTTTTCATGTGTCAGATTCCAGTTTCGTACTATTAGTTGCAAGATTCATCATTTTACGCCTGCTACACTCATAACATACCGTTTCCAATTCTTTGACTTCGTTGAGTAGTTCAGTAATAGCTGCTACAGTAAACTAGTGCATTTTGTCACTGTACATGTATTTAACCCCCCCTCCCCTCAAAGTGAACTGGTGAAGTAAAATTAGAGTGATGCAGCATTAGATAAATTGTGCCTCACCGTTAAGGATTTTTGAGTTTACCAAGGCAAAAGTTGATTACACAGTTAATCTCTATAGTGATCCGTTTTCACTTTGATGCCAGCTTTTGGCCAAATTTGTCACGATAGTAAAGCTGGCCAATTCAACTACTTGATAACTGGCGCCTCCGTAGTTGCTCACTGGTTTGCCGAAACTGTCTCCAGGTACTGCCGTAGTTGGTGCCAGTGCCCCAACACAAAAAATCAGACACGAAAGACACTCAGTATATTGGTTTGCATTTGCCCATTCAGTTTTCATTATTTTTTTGTACGTTACCCGAATGACTTCATGGTTAATCAAATTTGGTTGACAGAAATAATGTAACCGCCCAGCTTCAAACGATACTCTGTCATTGTAGTGAAATGGGTGGGACTGGAAATAATTTTCCTGTCAAATGAAATTACTTGTTAGTAGACGAGCAATAAAATTAAATTTTCCGGACTTCATCTTTAATTGTATTAGCAGGTGTGAGTAACAAATACCGATACGATTTTCTCTCTGCAGAAAAAACACCTCTTGCTTATTACAACTTTGTTCATTTTCTGTAGATTCCATCATTCAAAATGCCACTGATGTATAGGACGTCTCATTTACGCAACACAGGAACAACAATCGCAGTCTCCACACGCTGGGGCAGATGGACTGAGTAAACATTCAGCTGTGTAGTTTTATACGCTGTAGTCATGCTATAACATGGATTTTGTCCTTCCGTATGTTTCCATGTGTTCGAAGGTAACCGCCGGGTAGATCGTTCGTCCGAGAGTGTTGATCGAATGGTGAGCACCATTAGACGCGACTAAATTAATTGATGACGTCCACTTTTACATACGTTTGTAATCTGGTTTCTAAGCGAAACCTCGATTGATAAACAGTAGGCACTACTAGGTATCATCCAACAATCAAATGAACCCGTGGAACAGAACCAGCAATCAATTTATAGAGTGCACAATAAAGACTAATGAAACGAAACGAAACGAATTTCGTGTGTTGTATGTTGAATAAAGCCAGAAAGTTAGAGTGCGTTAGTTGATTAATTGATCGCGGACATGTTTCAGTTCAGTCGCCATTAGAAGAATGAGGCACGGATAAACGGATAGATGCTGAATGCTTTACCGTGTACAGAAAGATTTGAGAGACAAGTGTTGCTAGTGGCTTTCTCAATTCCACCCACCAACCGTGCATTGTCACAGTAGAATTGCGCTAAACTCACGATGGAACTTGGGTAAATTGCTTTTAGAAACAGTGATGAAATTCTGTCCCGGTGGCTCGTCATGCACCATTGTCCACGAACCAATGAATACAGTGGATGAACGAGCTAGAAGTAGTTGTGTAGAAAACGAACACAGCGTTCAATTAGTTGCATTTTACTTTATGACAGCTATTGTTGAAGTCTGGAAGTGGAAGGTTATTTGTGTTAAAGAAATACGGTTAGTATATAGGTCAAGTTAGTACGATGCCACGTATTAAAGTCAACGCTGAGAAATCGTCGTCGTTATCCACTGATTAGGATAAAGTTTGGTTGCCTTAATGGAAGTCAACAGGTATGTGCAGCAATTCAAAACGAAGCCTACGGCAGAAATAATACTTATTATTCTTGCTAATATCAATAGTGCATTAATATTATATTGTTATTGTTGTGTATCATTATGTTATAATTAATATTAAATTAATATTGAAAAGAAAAATCAAAACTCTATTGAAACATGAAAACACTAGTAGAATATTGGAGAATTTACGGATTCACGCAATGGTGAATTATTGTAGTCTAACAGTAGACTTTGGATAGGGAGGCAGAGTAAGGAGAAGAAAATAGCAGAAAGAAACGACAAACAAAACTATTTGAATGAAGGAGTAAATCGCCGTTTCTAGATTTGCATCAAAAAGTTGATGGTCTAAAACCTTAGTGGTCAGTGGACGATTGTTCAACTTCGAACCAACTTTAAATCTAGTTTACCCAACTATTCAGTCTTGTTGCTGTAGAGGCTTCATCGGCTCTTGATGAAGTATTGGGCCGTATTCCTGTTGGACTTTTCTGAACTAGACAAACATTCGATAAGTTTATTACGGTTTGTAAGTTCATCCTTGTTCTGAAAAGTAATGTAACCTACGTTGACCAACGTGGAGTAATGTATGATTCATCATCATCATCACCATCATAGACAGCAATACATCAGTGGTTCACACTAATGCTTAACTGTCACACAACCATGAAGAAAAAGCAAACCCTATATATAGGAGAGAAGGAAAAAAGAAGGGGACGGGAAAGGGACCTAACTGCTGAAAATGACTACGTCCATATTCAAACATTCAGCATCAAGGTGCCTACACCTTGCAAACAAACAACCGACCTGCAAGTGAGAGTATGATTGGGTGTCCTGAGGCTAATGTTGAAGAGACGGATAAGAGGAAGATCATATATGAGATAAATTTGGAGGGATACCGTGAACAATGTCAAGAAGTTTCATCTTTGCAATACGTTTGCTACAATTTGTACCGCATGCATACAAGGACATTCGTGTGATTAAGGAGTGACAGACTAACAGCAAGATGTCTATTTGGGGCTATTTCTGGTCCGAATGATGATGCACGTCTTCACTGTCTAAACTGACGTTTATTGGACGATGAGTAAAACTCTGATTTTGATCGTGGAATACCTGTTCCAAGATGACTTGCGAATGGTTTTCCCCCTTGAGTCGACTACATCGGTGTAACTATCAAAAGTACTGTACTGTTGCTATGCACTACTTATTCGGTTCAAGCCCAGGAATTCGCCTTACTAATAGGTTTAACTTGAAATGTAGCGTTTTTTTGTACCACGTACGGACAGCTCCTCAGATGAAGGGACCCTACTCATATGGTGACAATTAAAAGCTGAGTGTCACTTGTGGGGGGTCCGTTATATCTGATCCAAACTTGATTCCATGAAACAACTATTCCAACACTGCTATTGAAAAATTGATTTTTTACAACCTTAGAACCGTATGTTTATACCTACTAATAAACTGCTGTAGCCGTCAAAATTGTGCCACTTGCCAACTTTCTCCTCCGGTGGATGAAGCCCTCTTTTTAACGTTGCAACTGGTGTCAGATAAGAGACATCCAGTTCAAATAGGAAAAAGCAACTGGTGTTTTCAAGGTCAGTGAGTTGGCAGTTTGTCGATTTGACTGGCTTTCATGCACAGGCATCCGGAAATTAAATCAGGACTGTGATAAGACTGTCGTTTACATTAAAAAATAGCCTGATCATTGGCCAGTGTACACTGAACTCAAGTGCCACATTTCTTCATGTTTCTTTAACCCGATCAATGTTTTTCAGGATGGGGAAAGAAATTTTGTTGTAATGCGGAATGAAAACAATTGGCCAAAGTTCGTTTCACTGTTTTGTTGGATATAATGGTCATACCTAATTTAATTTAATGTAATGACTGCAACGCACAGGGGTAATGAGCACAATCTAAACCCCAGTCCTCGCCTGATAGAACATCAGGACGATTTGGAGTTTCATACTTTCAACTGACATCGACGAACACTGAAGACAGATTGTTCGTAACACAAATTGTGTAGGTTAACTGGCCAAGTATGGAGTGTGGGATGCAGTTGGGGAAACTTCCGGAAGTTATGTTAACATTTCTATGGCCTTGAGACATCACCTAAGCACAAACAGACAGATATCAAAACGATTTCTGATTTTTATTCCCGTCAGTTCTATTTTATCACGGTCTTGTCCGATGGAAAGACTGACAACAGCTTGTCTATATCCAGATTTGGTGTCTTTGATTTTCTTCAAATTTACTAGTTATCGGCAGTGTTATTGTTGATGCTGAATTAGTATTTCATGCGGTGGACACAGTCACTGTGACTTATTCCCAATTTTCTGAGATTTAAATGTTAACGATGTACAGGCCAACGTAACCGGAGTAGCATGGTTTCAACGCATATAAACCCAACCATTTCCCGCTTGGAAGGGAATAAGTTTTTGATTCAACACAGATACTACTGAAGTGTCATTGGACTGCTTTCTGTCTTCATGACTTATGATTACAAAAATTACTGTTCTCGACTTGACGTACTTTAGGCTTAAAATATGCGGGCAACCTATGGAAGAAGTGTATTTGTCTGTATTCATAACTGAGCCTTTGTTGATGAATACTCAAACTTTATACGGAGATATGAGAATTATTATTTCCGAACCGTAAACAGGAGGGATATGCCAAGACATGTGTGTTGTATTGATGCTCACATGGTGACCTCAGGTGAACCGTGAACCCATATTTCTTATTGGTAGCCTATCTACACATCGCATGGTGAATACACAACACGTGCCAGTTGATGACTCCCTCATCTGAAGCGTATACTTTGTGAGTTTTCTGATTTAAGTCGCTTGATAAAGACTCTGCCAGAGGGTGGAAACATTGAAAAACCGATAATTCTCTTGGTTTCAACTCGTTGTGGCTTAACCAAGGATTTCTTTAATATCATGAGAGTGTTTTTCGAACAAGCTGTTAGCACCTAAACGGTGCATTCCTAAAATTTTCTAAACATCTGTGACGTCCAGAAAGATGTTTATACCCGCCGACCAAACGATTCGTTCGTTAAGAAGTTAGTGTGCAGGGAAAGCGCCCTTCAGCCCTCGTAAGTAATGTTGACAACAAACTTGTCACACCGTTCCATCATGTGTTCTCACGTTTTACGATTCATGCGATTAGTTAATAATTTGCTACACTTCCGGCACACGCAATTCTTTTTGCCACTAATAAGGTGATACGTCAGTCGGTCACGGCAAAATCTGACTCAAGAAACCATGTAATTTCTGTGCTCAGAAATGCCTTGTGTCTCAGCATGCCGAAACTCTTCGAAAACTGGATGCATTGCGTGTTGTGCGGGTGACTTGTATTCAAGCTGACCAAATGTCCACATAGCTAGCTGAGTTCAGGCTTAGTAATTAGACCGACCCCACAGTTGCTATTAGGAACGTAGTCACCCGTCGTCCCACTGTTCAGCACACAGAAACGTTGTTGCACTATCAACACAGTAGATGATCGATAAATTCTTAGCAGGTCAATATGGCTCTGCTTGGTTAAGTGAATGAGTGCTAGTCGTAGGGTTGTTCACAAACGACTATACCCTGCATGATCTAAACTCTGTCGTGTACGTGCGTGACTAACTTCTTGCGAAGTATTTTGGTTTTTACAACTGAAGACAGAAATGAACAAATTTCTTTGCTGGTGTGAGTGCATTTGAGTCAAAGCAAACTGGAATACCGGATAGTTTTCACAGATAAATATCACTTAACCTAAACGAGAAGGGCATTTTGGATGTCGTATGTATACGCATGACGTAAAATCGGCTCGACCATAACTCAAGCAGATCACCTTTGTGTTTAAATTGAAGGCATTTAGTTGTTCACACATCTTTTAAGCATTAAGTACGAAAATGATGGTGTTATGAGTAGCAGAAGTTGACGAAAAAATTGGCGACCGATGTTTTACGGTGCAGCTCACGCGTACTCTGCTATTTCGATGAGTCAGTTGTTAAGGCGCAAACCTTAGTTCAACCAATCCTACCTGTAATTTGGTCACCACGTGCCCATTCACGTGGGGCTAATAGTATACTTTTGATGCCTATCATAATAAAGCCAGTCGTGATGATGCACGCACCCTGAGTGTTTTGAAAGCCCTACCTCTAACAAGATATGCTGAAATAGGCCATGCCTATCACTCATAAGAATATAACTACCATCCTGACTCACTAACCCACTGTCGCTGAGTCCAGGAATGGAGGGTCCGCAACTCATTTGGAATGGCGGGAACACTGGCAGTGGTTGAGAAAGCCCCCCAGTTTTGTAAAATGGAGATCAAAATATCTGCTTGTCTTTCAAACGACAATTGTATCACTTGCTCCAAGATGATCACACACTTCACAATTCTTTACATTGCCAATGCTCCACAAAGTTTGCTTTTTATTGTAAAGCCAGTAGGGTTCATGTGCGAATCGCTATGGCACAAACTGGCACAGTGACTGACGCAACAGCTACGGCCAGTAGCAGATAGGACGAACTCAAAAAACGGCAAATGAAATAGTTTCAACATGATGGACTTGCTGGACAGGTTGCGTCGCTTCAGTAAGCGCATGATCATGGCCTATTTATTGGCCCATATAGTTCTAATACAGACAACTGATGAAATCTGACAGTACATCGACCAAACTTATTTGAACGTGGAGTTAACAACATCCAAGTTAGAACGCTTTTTGCAACACTGCGCCGTCAACGTACCTTTCAAATTTCCAGGGAATGGCTTCATGCATACTGATGTGGTTGTTGTAATCAACAATTACCTGAGCATTGCAAGCCACTGTTTTCCCTCCCAACTTGAGGTGGGTAGCGGATACTGCCGACGGTCAACTACACCTCTACCGACGTTGTGTCGACGATACCATGTGAGTCATGCGTGCCAAAGAGACGGCAACAAGTAAAGTTGACTTACTGAACCAAGTGATTTGCAATATTGGCTTCATTACTGAGCACTAGCACACCAGTATATCCGATTTTCTGGATATTCACACACAACATCCATGAAGTTGATCCATACTGTAGTCCGCCTACCAGGAACAGAGTTGAAGAGGGAACTGAGAGAATTTTTATATTTTCGTCTTGTTTAACTACAACCGTGATCTAGGCGAGAACTCTATTCTACTTCGCTGGATGAACCTGCTCTAGGACAACACTGATCAAAAGAATGTCACTTTTGTAACCCAAGCTTTAACGAAATAGCTAACTATTAACATTTGTTGAGCAATTTGCTTAACAAAAGCCAGTTGCCGTGATGACTTTAACCCTTCCAAACTTGGATGTTCATCTCCATATGTCATACAGTGGATATGAAACCATCAATCGTTTGAAGACGCATCCCACCAGATCTATCGGGTATATTGTTACACGGTCAAACTGGTCATGCTGTTTATCGGCACTTTTTAGCACCCTACACCGTGATTGAAAAATCTGCTAGCGCTCAGTGCCAATTCTCACACGCTCAACAAAGTTGCTTATGGATAGCAAATCATTTACGTGTGAGGAAATGAATACCGATTAAGTAATGCGGTCAAAGGAAACATTCTATTTTAAATCCATAAACCGGTCACAGGTATCACTGTGGCCCAATGTGACTAGAACAAAGTAGCACTTTACAAAGACCGATATCATCCATTTCTCATCATTCTTCACGTATGTCAAGCGCCTGGATTAAACTTTTCTGGAAAATTTCGCTCAGCTATTTCAAACTTAATTGTAAGCACATCCAATGTCGACGTCCAAAAATTGTGCTGAACGCAGTTAGATGACCAGATTTTTCCACTAAAATCAGATGCTACTGTGCGGAATACAAGTCAGCTTGGTAAAAAGACTGGTTTGGTTCACTTCATTAACAGTATCGTCTGAATTCGCCAACTTGTACTTACCCCTCTCGAGCACAACGTTCATCAGCCTTGCATCAGTGGAATGTCACAACATCTCTTAAAAGTTACTGATCCTTGGTATACTAAGTCATTAAGCTCGTCCACGGGTGTCATTACTATCAGTTTCAGCAAACGGTTCAACTGGCTGTTACGGTCTTCCATGGTGGCCAGCAGAACTCCCCCAAAGAGTATCACAGTTGTAATACACTAGACAGCAGACAGACTAAAATTAACTGGCACACAACCACAGACGGAATGGAACGTAAGAGACTATTAATCAGACGGCGGAGACACTGCCATCACGTGAATAAAACTATCATGAAGGAAAGTAACGAAATCCATCGTCTGAATGTCAGTCGAACCAAATATTGATGTCCAGTGGCGTTTTTGCAGCAAAAAACCAATAACATAATTTCTGTTGTTCCGGATTACTAGTCAGCATACTTGTTATCTTCCACAACTGTGTCTTTGTTGCATTCTCTATTCATTGTTGGGTGGCAAATGGTTCTATGACCGATGCTGGAAGATAAACTGCTAGTGTAACGTTTTCAGATATACCATAACCTACTTGACACTGCTGTCGTTCGTCTTCAGCAGGAAGCTCCGTGAAATTTCATTTCGATCCAGATGCAAATTTGGCTTGTGGTTAGCCAGTCGCGTGGAGCTCCGTTCCGCCTTCGCTGTCAAAGCAATCCATCTTCTGCCCGCCGTGGGTTTTCTGTCATCAGTGTCAATGCATTGGAGGAACGTTAACTGTCTCACCTTCAGCAGTCTAGCAACCACTGTGGCTTCCTCATCTCCAAAATTCACTTGATCGTTTGTAAGGTTTCCCTTCGCACAATCTAAACTGACCAGCTGCTTCGGAGCCATCACATACAGATCGATAAGCTTCCTCTCATGGCATTTCCTTTTGAAAAACTGGTAACGCTCTAAGGTCACATTCGTTCAGGTAAGGGAGTATTTTCCGAATTCAATAAACACTGCACTCCCACGATTTTTACCTTCGTGATAAATGAAAGTAAAATTTACCGAAATCAATCTGCTCCTGACTCTAGTGCAGTGTAGGAACATCGCCACCTAACGTTATTTGAACCCACCAGACAAATAACTTAACACAACAAAGCAAGAGACTTGTATTTCCACCTATGTGACGCTTCTGGCAATTGGCTACTGTCCGTCACATTCCAGCAGGAACAATCACAATCGCACCTGATGATCCGTCGTGGAATCGATTTGCAGGCTTCCTGGTGTCCTCTGGTACCCTTTCACTTAATTGACTAATGTGTCAAAAAATCGGAACAACAGTGATCTAGGCGACACTGAATAATCTAACAATGTTTATATTGACTATCACTATTCGCGTCATTTTTTGACAAGCCCGATCTCCGGATACGTTCCGCCAACTCAATTTAGACGATCCAATTGTTTAAAACCAACACATATCCAGACGACTATTCCAACAAACAAATCGAACTACTGATAGCGGTTTTTGAACAGCTGGCACCAAATGACTACAGTAGAGCTTACTACAACTTATACATGTGCTCTGATTGGCCATACGTTCTTCACTAAAAAAAACCGTTCTTTTTACAGATAAGACAATGTAAACAGTGTACATCAATCGATGAGTTAATCGGACCTTGACTGATCGAAGGGTTGTGCGATTTGATAATTTAAGACACCAACGAAAATGGTAGATTTCCATCTTTGGCGAATAGGTAATCTACTTGAAGGGATTGTAGCCTCTTACTGCTCAGAGCAGCTGATCAATTTTGGACGGAAATAATCAGAATTCATGATTTAGTAAAGTTACAACGAGATAGAGATCAATGAAAGCGTGTTTACACTGAATACTGTTTATAAACAAACACAGCATTGATACACCTATGGGTGGTACCTGAGACAACGAGTGAGAAGTCATATTCAGTTTAACAGCATACTGTATTTCGTTGAGCCAATTAGTTTGCTTCCGGCTGCCTATCAACGTACCAAAATACTCTCCGGACAAACTTTCAAACTCAATTGGTGTGCATAAGCAGCCCAGAATTTCCGTTATAATGAATGCTTTGATAATTTTAACAGACGAACCCAGAATTATGGGTAATTGGAGTGAATTAGAGACATCAGATGATTTGGACAGTTTCCAGCAGAAACCAGCAGAATTTAGTTGTGTAGGTACACCTTAGACGTGAAATCATAGTTGGTTCATCGTTCATTAAAACAAATTTCGACTTGCTGTGATGGTAGCGTTTGGAACAGCAACAACTAGCCGTAGAAAGTATGCTGAGACAGTGAGGAGATGAAAGTATCGACAATCTTTAGTGAATCTCTATCTAATCACCGCCTTACCACAGCAATTTTTGCTGCCGGCCAGCAAGAGCCCATTGTCACCGTACGATCGTAACCTAATGTCTAGAACCGATAGAAACAGACCAACGCATTGTGCAAGCACTGTTCAAGAAGCAATCAAAAATTATGTGTAGAGGCGCACTGTGCACGTATTTCTTCACGTTGTCTGTAAGCATGTTCCCAAAGTAGCCAGAGGTAACCACGGTGAAATAGGTCGTGATGTTGGAGAATATACTTGTGTAACGGTGAGACGATTGGTTACGCCTTCATTGCTCCCATGCCATACGAAGAACCGGCCAACTACCAAAACCCCCGAAAAATTGCCAGCTCATGAAGGCTTCAATAGAGTCAGTGTTATGCCTCATGATGATATCCACCGACTAGTTTATTTATCATCACTGTCCGAAAACACAAACCGATTTAAAGCGCTACAGCACATTCACAAATCACCACGGATGTAGTGACAAAAACGACTCAATTATTATAGGACCGAAACTGAAGATACCTTTTTCGAGTCTGCACAGAAAAAACTACACACATACATACAGTAACTGATGTGCGTTGGTGCTTTGCGCATGGTTGTCTTTCAAAACACACCGCATCAATCAGGGAAAGAGCAAACAACTAACTGCGAAACTGTCTTGTTACTGTGGTACCAGTGCACAGTAACCGAACAGGAACCCATACACTTTGTCTCACAAGTTACTCCAGACGAATTCCTGTATATACTAGATATTTTGTTGTTAACACTCCCTCCTTTTTTGCGTGAACTTTTCCAGCCTAACTCAAACTGCTCAAGAGGAGCTGCCTGTCACCAGATCCCGCTTGTACTGTTCTGTCGTGGTGTCAGTCAAACAGTCACTGTCGCTCATTGTTGCATCTGGTGCTACACTACAGAAGACTTCAGATTTCCTGCAAGGTGCGAGCACTCGTGTGCAACCACGGTGCGTCGCATATGATGGTGCTTCTGGCTATTTTGCCAAAGTCACAGATGACCAACTGGGTTGTGTTTTTTTTCACACAAAAGCTTGAAATAGATGGGTCAAAAGAGAGTCCCGTATTCTTCAGAGCTCCGTGAGGTTTGTTCACTTGGGGTTACTTAAGGTTAGTTGTCTACTGGGAGAATCCAGAAGTATCTGTATATCTAGATGAGAAAAACTGAACATCAGTGTCAAATGATCGCCGAAGACCTTCGAGTATAATTCAGACAGCCTGTATGAAACTCACCATATATAGAGCAAGGTGGTAGAAACGTAGAAAACTTTTGCGACAAGAGTTTGCTGTTTCTCAACAATAGTTTATATCTGAACTGGTGGATGCTTGGATTGAAGTACGATAGGGATTACCGTCAGGTTGTAGACCAGAAGATTGTTCAGTGTAACCAACTCAGTTTTACATTATATTTGAAAACTCCTGTACTCAAGGTGGTCGATCATAGCAGCAAAATCCAGATTTCTTTTAATTTCTGAATCTAGAGCAACAAGGATGTTTGAATTTCATAGACTTACTGTGATTCCTGAAAACCGCAACATGCCTAGCTAGAGTGGGCGTGGAACATGATCACCGAAGCCATTCTTTTACTTCCCGTAAACGAATCGAAGCTCTCTTTGTGTTCATTAAATCAAGATTCAAGGAACCAAGCACCTGATATCCGTTGTAGGCGCCAAGACTCAACAAATTCGTCGATTTTTCCTTCTCCATCTCCAAGCGAGTTCCTTTGAAGCTCAAGACAGACAGAGAATCCGCTCGATAAATCCAAGCCAACGGTTCAGATATATTTGTAACTCCGTCGCGTCGTAGCATAACTAACACAGTTCATGCCACATAATGAGGTGCGGGTTCTGTTACCTGGCCCGATGGCTTCATTCATCAGTGATGCTACCATGCTTATAGTGTGCCCGAAAGCCATTATGCATTGGTGGATTCGAATTTTCAACGGTAAATTCTCTATTAGGATAGTATTTGTAGGCGTCCCAGTGACCCGACATTTATAAGTGACATACGTTGGAGAATCAACCTACTAGTTGCGTCATGTTGACGCTAGTGTTGATAACACCGTCGACAGTTTGCACTTGATACCTGAACGCTGATGGAAACAATGACCTCTCGTCTTAAATTCCGAACGGTAACGTGACCTAGATTAATTCATTGTGAGCCCCACGTGGCTGAGGAGTCCAGCTTGCTCAACACAACTAAAGTCGATGCCATACTCTCTCGCATATCCACATATATGCAAATACACCCGTGCTCAAGCTACTGAAGTTCTGAAACGAAGCGAGGATGAACACAACACAGCGCGCCCTGACTCCATCACACGAACTGAACGGTACACAGTTCCACCGAGAAGATTTGTAGTTCCAAGACTTGCACAGCTTCACTCAGAAACCAAAACGCAAGTCAAGGTTTACTCTCAATTAGCCCATTAGACCGCCTAATGCAGTAAGCTTCCACCGGCTCAGTCAGTGGTCTACAGCAGCCCAAATACTTCCCACTGTACTCTCAGGATTTTAAGAAGTCTGGTGCACTACTGCTCATGTGTTATATGTATGTTTTTAATGGCCTTGTTCGTCTTCCGATCGTAACTAGCTTTTGCACCGATACTCACTGTAACACCCATGAAACTGCAGGTTTTGACCTTAGCACATGACTAACCAAACGTTGTTTGGAAACGTGTCAGCACCGTGTGGACGCAAACAAGCCAACTATCTCTCCTGTTTGACGTACCGTCGTATCAGATTTACGAGATCACATGGCTGGCTAACCACTACCACCACCCTAACCTCTATCAACCACTAACAGATGCGAACTCACGCCTGTGAACGCCTACGAAATAGGAGTGTCTATCTCCCCTATTCACACTACCAGTGTGGGATGGAGTGGTGGTACACAGATAGCACGAAACGTATTAGATGTAATTTCAAGTAATCGCGAACTAAACCATACTCAAAATCCAGAGACGAACCGATTGACATTTGGTCTTACAATCTACCTACATTCCCATTCTAAGTGTATTAGCAATGCAGAGCAGATTGGATGAAGGGATGACTCGAAGTAATTGCTGACAGAGGTCTGAATATACCATCTACTCATATCAGTAATCTTTATTGTATTTTAATACGTCGACTTTTTATTTCCTAGAGTATCTCTAACTAACTGGGACGCGTAGTAGTCCTAGGGTTCTATCTAACACGCTGTGCACACACTCTAGGATGACACTCGTGAGAAAGCAATCCGTCGTACTCCTGTGTCATGTGTCTGCCGACTTTTTCGCAAACCATCACAGCATGTTCTGAGTGAATGTTATCTTGTTTCATATTCTTCAATGGCTTGTTTTCATACACAACAGTAGATATGTACACAAGGTCAATTTTAATGAACTTGTTAGATATGTCAGTAAGACAAAGGTTGCCCCAATGTGTCAGGCAGATGACGCGTGATATCTTTATTTTTCAGTAAAATCAGGAACAATTACGACCGGAGTTCACCCGTGGTAGGCATCCACTCTCAGGTTCAATGAGTATTACCTATAACAACGACACGAAACTTTCGGGTTTAGGTTCGATTTTACTGATCGTGGACTGGTTGTTGGTTATTTGTTGAAAGGCTATGCTTTGTCATTACTGTGGCTTGTCTCAACTGATCCGGTGAGCTTAGAGGACGTTTAAGTCAAACCGCAATATGCATCAATGAAAAAGCTAGTTGAATCTAGAGTGAGAAAACGTTAGGCAATGTCGGTCGCGCAGATTACTGCAATCACCACACATTCAATAAACATTAATACCTAAATGACAGCGCCTCTTAGGCTATTATGCATTCGAAGTAATTATTTCACCGATAGTTCGATTAGTTTGTTTCTACTAATGACCACTGCTAGTCGGTCATGCTTCTGGTGTTTTTGCTTCCATTAAAGAGACGAATAACCAAGCAGGTTGAGCCATAATGGAACCACATGGTATCACAACCGTTCGTTGAATAAACCTTCAACTTTTCCAGTTTCTGGACCCGTTTATTATTTACAACCGGGACAGATAATCCTACCTGTTCCAGTAAAATTACTTATCAAACTATTGAGGAACTGTTCACAATCCGCGCATCCGTCATAGTCTCATTTTCCTTGAACTGGGCGTTATTAACACTGGCTGATGAATGCTGATATTACTAAAAATATTCCCGTCTGCCCATTAAGCAGAGAAAGAGTGAAAACTGTCATAATGATCAGATATCGACAAACTCGTTCACACAAACAGAATGACAATAGACAGCTGAGTGCCTTGACAACAATTAAATAACATGCCTTATTCACGGAGTATTCGACTTGCGTTTCGTAAACCAACAGACTGTCTTAAAATCATGTGTATCTAGTCGGTAATTTATTGTTTCCTCAAAAACGTTTAACAGACAGAAAGTTCAGCTGGACATGTCGTAAGTGTCCCGACGAGCTAACAGTTTGGTCGGGTAACAAGAACAACATATCAGGACCACCATTATCATCAAATTATTGATGTAAAAAGTATCAGCAACAGAAACAGCAAGAACAACAAAAACAACAACACCGAAGATGCGCCGTAAGCACGGTTATATTTAACGAGAAAAGTGGGGTGTAAGATAGAGACTAGGACATATCCAAAAAACAGAAACGTTCATCTGAAAGAGTGATGCATCTGATGCATAAGTGTATCGAACCGGAACCAGGTACCATTGTATGTTTCACTTACTTCCTGTCATCAAAGGGGGTTACATGAAGTCTTCTGTTTGAAGTTTCTCAGTATTCCACTTAATGAGCAAATGACGTAGCTGGCGACATCCTGAGTATAGCAGTTCATATGGAAAGCAGTGAATCAATCACATCAGTTTTTTCACGCAGATTTATGACGCACGTATATTTCTACGTGTTCAGACAGATCTTACTCAGTTGTGGATACGAGCTCAGGTGAGAATTACTACGTCAAGTAGACAGCCACACGTTCGTGCACAAACGCATATTAGGTTAGATCTGAAAAAACCACTCACGTTTGCATCGCGAGACAAGCAAATGCTGATTCACATATAGCCCGTGTTGCCAGAGCCCAGTGCATCAGGACCTGGTACGGCATGTAACAGTCATGGCTGAATGTATACACCTGGGACCTACACACACTTGACGTGAAAGATTGCGTTCATGCAACTGAGTGAGAGGAGCCATGTTGTCTTTAAAAAACGATGGTGTATTTGTTTGACATACATTGTGGCTTCATGGTGCCGTTTGTTAGTGGTGCTATGGAAAATCAACTGTCAGTTGTCTTACTTACAGAGATTTCAACTGGTCTATGATATTCGTTTTTCACCATGGTCCCTGGTCGTACTGGCCGTCGAATCGGTGTGAGTGGGACCGTATGTGGAAAAAATAGTTCGCACATCACCAGTCAATCGCACCGACTTGACAGGTCCGCTGAACACTATGAACAACAGTTCAGCTGGCCTCAACAAGACCGTGTGGAAGATGGGGCCCCAACGGTTAGTTACTGCACTCCAAACTGCCATCCGTCACAAGCAGCAGTGGCTCTGGAGGTCAATATGTTGAAGTGTAACAAGGCTGATGGAACATATCTCCTCTCCCCGCGTGTCATCAAGGATGGTGGGGAAAGGTTGATGTGAGAACTGACAAAACAGCTCCAGACGATTTGGAAATCTGGAAGGTGCGCTTGGGAAGTCCAGCGGACTGAGTATTGAGCTTCTTCCTGATGCTAAGTTGACCGGCGTGGGGTATGCAGATGACACTATCTTACTAAGCTCCTCTGGCGAACACATGCATAATATGCTGAACAAGGTGAGTGACCGGACTGGTTTGTATGGGATGCGCTTTGCACCTTCAAATCGTGAACTGGTGTTTCACGGCTGGCCTATTTCCACTGCTGTTTTCTTCATTGCGAGTGATCCGCTTGAGCATGTGGACAGTTTCACATACCTGAGTAGCACTATCCCGTTGGCCTATAATACTGTTGATGAGATATCAGCGAAGACAGGGAAGACACGAGTTGTGTTTGTCGGCATGCGTCGTCTGTGGCGTGCAAAAGACGTTTGGTCGTGGCATGTATGCGTTCTGTGGGCTGTTCACAACGAAGATGTCAGCATGCTCGCTGTGTTTGGTCAGCATTGTCTACACCAATACGGCCGGTCGCCGGCGCGTATTCCGGAACGCTCGGGATGCTCGATCAATTGGTCAACTACTCATGTCGCAGAGCTCGCGATTGTTAGGTCACGTAAACCCTACGCCATCTGATCGTCTACCGTGCAGAGCGTTACATACGGAGACCACCAACATTTGGGTGAGACCGCATGATGGTCAAGTAACAACGTGGTCACCAAATATGGAGACCTTGGCCGTTCCATTGATCAAAGTGGGTATGTATCGCCTGCCTTTCTGAGATGCTCGTGGTCATTCAAATCGCTGGTTAGGAACGCCACCCCAGATGGCGGTGTGGTGCAGTGGACGGCGTACCTGCACCCATACCATTCCCAACCGTTCCGCTTAATCTCCTTCTATCAATGTTCGAACAGCTTAGTAACTTCTCCTCCCTCCACAATATTCCAAGTCAATGTTGAGGTGAGCGGAAGCACAAGTCACACTACCTTCTGGTCGGGCTCATCGCTGCTTTGATGACCATGATGATGATGATGGTGATGGTGATGATGATGTTGATATTCACTTTGACTTGAAATGGTCAAATGTAACAATGAGTTCTCCTCAATTTGCCCGATATACGATTGTTGCTTGACCCACTCATTAGTCATAATGCGCTGCAAATTATCACGTAAGGGTTTATCACACATTGGATTGCCCATATTCAACAGTGAGAAACATGTCATTGTATCACAGTCGTGTTAACAGTGATCCATTCTGTCTGAGTGCCTCTTCAATATTCGATGCACGCCACGCGCAGATTACCTGATTGCTGGTGCATGGGGGCAATTCTGTCCATCAGCTGCCGTGTAATCATCCAAACAAAACCCCACCTGCAAATGCATGCAGTCCTCTCTCCAATTGAAACAACCACTAAACAAGAACAAATGTAGAATCTGACAGACGCAGACAACCACGAATGTCTGCCCATCACCATCGAAATATCTGCACTGGAATGGTGTGAATTCACACAATTCCCACTGCCCCAACTTCCTAAAATCTCTCTGCATTTTGAACAATAAGGCGTCTGGACTGTTGGCAGATGCGTGTGTGGAAACGAAGTTGGGATGACAGGAAGTGAGAGTAACCGCGAGTTGAGTGGATGACCACTGCTGACTGATTCTACTGAATGGTTCTGGCTGCTCAGAATTCCAAACCTACAGTTCACCGTTCGATGACACCTCCCTTAACAGTTCCGAGCGTGCCACAAATCTCGGCTCAAATCGCAACTGAGATCAGCCCATGCAGTGTGAACGTTGACCACGATCAGCATTTTTAGATATGTCTATGTTATCACACACACGTATTCATTCCATAAGATCATGTGCTCGTTCGGGCAATTCGATTGATGGTATCATGAAGCGTGTTTATTGGCACTTAACCATGAGTTCACTTGCTGAAACCGTCCCACGGCCACCTGATGTCCAACGTCGTATTCCACTGGGCAGCCACTACCCACACAATAACGTCCATACACGCCATACATTGTTCGAATCCAGATTTCGTATAGACCACAACCCCAACCAAACAGATCGTCCACAACCCGCACCTCGGCATGTACCTGCATTGAGACAAGTCAACGACAATTGAAAGTGCTGTCAAATTGCAGCATTCAGGAGTTGGTGGCATACAAAACAATGCGCTACACAAATCAAAGTTAGAAAATAACCAGCTCGTCCGCATTTTCACCGCGACATACAACTGCTCAGACAATGGGATCATTTGCAAATGCCTACTGAACTGCCTTCTTCCATAATCCATCCCACGTTCAGCGGGATGACTCGCTGTCTATTTTACTCGAGAATTCAGCCTATTTTCTCTAACATGCTGAGAACTATGATAAGTCCCTCGGGAACATAATGTGACGTAGGTTGGGAGATTCGGTTTTCTTTCCGACAGACCAGAAGGAGATGGTTTACACGAGGTGAAAGCACTGCGAGGCTGCATTCGGTCGTTGCGGATAGTCCACAACCATTTCACCAGAACATACATGACTCGCCAGCATGTGTCACACAGCCAGTCGACAACGATACAGTTCAGCCTACGAGCAGTGCTTCAATCGTAGCTCAATTGTGGTGACGTCAGTCAGTTCTGCTTCATAGTCTATGGGAATCAACGGACGCAGCTGATGACGGATTATTGCAATTCGATTTCTTTTCGATAAGAAATTTGTCATCGCTGCACAATGGGGATGTGTGGCGATTGTGGCGATGACGTACTGTTATAGACCTGTTGAACTGCCTTAAAATATTCCACGTCTAATTGTTGTTGTTATGGTTTGTGTCATTGTGATGATTGGTAGATTTTCAGTTCTCTCGAAGGGAGTACGTACGTATCTTTGGACGAAGCGACCCTGATCGAATCTGTGATTGAGCTGTGGGTTACTGTGACCGTCGAGCTGTATAAATCATTTCAAACATCTTTTTGTGACGCTAATGTTCGCGCAATATTCCGGATCTGAAGGCAAGGTAGCATATATGATTGACAGTATCAATCGGAAGTGATTTCTTAAAATACAGGATGGTGTCGCATGTCGTGTGTTACTATAGCCATTGGGTTAGATTCTATCCTGCGAAAGGTACCCAGCAGAATATTTGTGATTCTGTTACTTTGGGTCAGTCGATGTTTCTTTGACAAATTCGTATGCGGTCCTTTACTCCGTTAATAGTAAAAAATGTTTATAGCGGTACCATCACAATGAAATTAAATTCCAGCAAGAAATCACAAAGAGGCAAATTAGTTGTCTAGCAAACAATAAGACGGACTATGAACTCTTAATTCTTGTGAAACTAATGAAGTGCGCTTGTTCACGCAGTCCTAAACAATAGAAACTTTACGGTTATTGCTTACTCTGCAACTACCTCATTACGTCAAACATTATACATTTGGACTGTCAGTCCTTGTTGACCAACGGCCGTCTTTTTAAATCGTTTCTCAATACACTGACCATAATGTCATGGCAACAGCGTAAACGGTAATTTATTTGTCGATGAGTTTGACTGCCGTTCGATTGCTGAAGTATAACAGAATATTAATGAGAAGCGCGTTTTGATCAGTTCAAGCCATACCTGCACTACATGTCATCATCTGCCTTTTCCAACCAAAATTCACTATAGCGTGTAAACACAAGCTGGGCCGGTCTGTCTCTTTAGATAAGAACACTGATCTCACTGTTACAAGAATTAGCTACCGCCACACACTTTGACGTCATAAAGTGTTGCTATTGAGACTGATAGAAGGGCGTGGCGGTTAAATTTGCAAATTTGCGTAAAATGATTGGTTACTTACCACGGCACCAGTAGACTTTCGATAAGTATAAAACCCCACAAATGCAGTGGAAACAAGTCTGGTTGGAAACCAACATTTTGGTCAATTAAATTGAGAGATGGCGCCACTCACGCAGGCTGAAGTCGATGGAGTAGTGTCTGAATTGAATCCATTCTTAGCATCAGACGCTAAGAAAGTTGAACTTGGACTAGGCGTATACAAAACGTGAGTCTTTCCTTATATGTCTTATTTCGGAGAGCTTGAAACAACCTCTGGGTTTAAGTTTTGTAATACTAACTGTTAACACATATCCTTATTTCAGGCTTCTCACCGCAAAACCTGAGTACATTCAGTTGTTTAGTAAACTTCAAGGGCTGACAGTTGATAATGTTTTTCAATCTGAAGGCCTCAAGTATTACGCCAGAACTTTGGTGGAAGACTTGGTCAAAATGTTGACGGTAGCTGCCAAGGACGATGAGTTACAGAAGGTGTTGGTTAGCAGTGGTCATCAGCATACCACGCGAAAAGTGACCAAGCAACAATTCCTGGTGAGTCGTTGTTGTCGTTGTTGTTGTCGTTGTTGGACTTGCACAGTAATCCGTACTGCCGCATAACTAGATTTATATCATGGCTTAACCTAGCCTAACTGTCAATCACGTTTATTAACAACGTTCAACTCCGTGCGAATGACATAAATATGGTCAGCCACGTAAGATGTGCAACTAGTCTCAACAGAACACTGTACAACTCATAAGTACAACTCATAAGTAATACAATATTGAAACAGCTTAAATACATTCCTCTACTCCTTTTAAACCTTTCTGTCTAGAGCGGAGAGCCCATCTTCATTGACTTCTTCAACAAAACTCTTTCCAAGCCTGAGAATAAGGCAGCAATGGAAAAGTTCTTGAAACATGCCTTTCCCGTGATTGCTAATAACATTTGAAACGATTAGAATGAATTTAATAATACACACAAAATCCTCTTGATGTCCTTACTTTTGAACTACTAATTGCTCAGAATAAAAACTGTGTAATTCAACTTGGTTTTGTTCTCAAATTCGTTTGGTGGAGTTGCCTTTTCGAAAAACGTTGACTTTCCGATCCTGAGTTACGCTATGTATTTAATATGCAAGAGTCATTTAAGGTATAACACTTCTTAGTATCTACCATTACGGGGTATTTAGATTGTTCACCGGAATTCTGAAGCAATCCGATGAGCCAATGCAGAGCATATTCCTAAATTTCACTACACTGAATGAAAACTTCGGACTGTACTAAATTGTCTGCACCATCTGTCACACTTCATTTACCCGTGAGCGAGCATGACAAAATTCAGTACAGTTGCTTCAAAATTTTATCATCTAATACTAAGGATTCCGGGAAAAAAGATTGTTATCAACAATCACTATTAAACTTATAAAAGTGTTCAGAAAACTGTTTGAGAAATTACTGATACGCTGAGATACCGGTACTGTAAGTAAGGTGCGCATTTGCCCAAATTACTCTGACATTCGAACGTAATGCAGGGTGTTTAATTCAGTTTTCCTTCCTTCAAAGCCATCCTCTAAGTATCGATTCCACGTTGTTCGGACTTGTCTGTTAGAGACGGTAATACAGATATGGAACATGCAAGTTTTAGTTTGACTTAACGATAATTTGTCCACTCAGTCACTGGTAGTCCATGTTGCAGGAATACATGAACTGACTAATAGTGATGGATGACTGAAAGCGGTGAACCCGACTGCGTTAACCAAATTCTTTAATCCTCCCTCGGTATTTTCTAAGGGTCATCAGGGATTAAACAGTTTGGGAAGTTTATATGGTGCATCAATAAGCGGTATTTGTTCCAAATGAATCTTGTTCATCATTTTGCTCATCAAAAACAACCCAAAATTATGGGTTCTACCTGACATTTTTGTTAATATTTTATCAGTATCGCACGTACGGTCTGTAGTAACGTCTGTGTGACTAAATTACGTGACGTTTTCCGACTAATTTAAGTCCTACGGGCGGTTCCATCAACATCATGCGCGTCCGCTTCAATAGAAAAGAGGTCGGATTGCATTTTGCACCTGCCAGTCTATAATGGCTCCACCAGTAATTGGGCCTACCATAAAAATTCCAACTGAGTAACCTCAAATACTGTTCATTTACTCTATGAAATCGAGTCAGACTTTCAGTTGTTTTAGGAAATCAGCTAGCTAGCCACTCGATGAAGGCTTGACTCTGCGTTTCTTGTCTGAACCTCGAAGTTTCCTGAATTTATGCATATACTGTTGAGTCACTTTGGAGAACCTACTAGTCAGCTGAAATATCTTTTGGAGATAACTACTGATTTGTCTATTGTGAATAAAATGCATTTTCTGCCCATCTACTACCATCCACTTTGATTCTACAATCCAATGAACAAGCACAAATCGCCATTTGTTGACATATGGATAACTCCAGCGCTTCAGCGGGCTAACAGTTTTGAATGCTCAAAATCAGTTTAGATGCTACGTAGGCCGGGCCCCATTTTACTGCAGAAGATACAAAGTTTGTGCTCAGGTTTTTTTTATGTTTCTTCGTGTATGTACCAGTCATAAGCCTATAAATCCTTACAGTTTCGAGCGCTAACGAGATGAATGAAAGACATGATTAGATAACCGTGTCCAAATGTCGAATTTCTGAACTGCCTACGTGGCTCCGTATCTCAGCTGGTGGAGCGCTTGCCGCCTTCATACATACCGTTCCTTTCACTGGTTCAAATCCAACCAAAACTCAGATTTTACGCAAATGGTTCTTTTCTAACATGATTCCGAATGAATCACTTATACAAACCAGAGAATGAAACAGTCAGAGAAGTCTCTACAAACATGTCAACTCAACGTCTTTTAATGACAGGTGAAATGAGGTCACACAGAGAGTGGCTTTTCTAAAGTCTATTGCGTTGTGTGCGAATGGCATTTATATTCAACTTCAGGTCTCCACTAAATTCCGGCTGCATTCTACTCACTCTGAGTGCTAATTGGGTCAGTTAGACTGAGAGACCGAGTGCATAAGACGGAACGTTGATGTATACGCAAACATTGAACCCATGACATGGTGACTCTTCAGTAATCAGGATACACTCACTGTGGAACAAGAAATGTTACCGAAAGTGGCCTGGATAGTTGTCACACAAGTGTGTATCACAAAAACAACATAAGGCCAACCGACTTCTAGTTCGATATCCAAAAACCTTCACCTGTTGCGTACGTATCATCAAGAATAAAGAACTAACTGGAAATGTATTTTCATAGTGAAAACATTCCAGTATTCACGAATTAGGATTGACCTAAATGTCCGAGCGCAGTTTGGATTCCACCTTATTGTTTAAGTATTTATAAGATTTTCAATCATGTCATCGGTTTAAGTACGGTTCTGACGGTTGGAGCATTATAGGTCTGTCTATTTAGAGCGTAAAGTGTTGTACATTGCACAAGAGTATCAGCTGTTTAAAGACAGTGATCGACACTACTCATATATTAATTTGGGTTGGGTCGCCAAAAGTTGCGCTAAACAAATAGTGAACTGAATTCGATATTTCTGTATCACATACTAGGGTCAAATTTGGCTTAATTCTCTAAGCTTAAGCTCACTGAATTTATTGGATGTTTGCTGGCCATCCTATGACCAGTTAACACTGGTTATGTGTTCCAGTGTGGTGGAAGTTGTAGCTTCTGCGGAAGACGCTTACCACCGCGACCTGTAACGGATTATTACCAATAACAACAACGTTTAATTGTCTTTAATCGAACTACAGCAGCAGACATTAATAATCAGGGTTCATGCAGGCAACATTATGGTTTGCAGTCAAGCGCATTGTTACCAGTCTGTTTCCAGATCACTTGTAAGTTAGGTCGGCCCGATAGACGTCATGTGCATTGGGTTAATCGATTTTTTGTGAAAATGTGTGAGATGTTTTGTTCACATAATTACAGGTGTTGTCTTACACACGGCCGCATCAAACATATTGCTATGGGGTCAGCATTAGTTGACCTTCTCTTACTTAAACACTCCGGAATGTTTGGGTAGTTGCCTCTCAAACTAATCCTCTCATTCCGATTGCTGTTATGTTGTTTTTCTCCTGGTGCCGTCTTCAAGCTAACTTAGTAGAACTGGCAGCGAAGTTTACCACGAACGTCAAGTTACGAGGTGACCACGTACTTCTAACAGCAAGATGAAGACACATCAAATATTGTAATTGATAAGCCCTGAAGATGACGTTATTGGTATGCCAATATTTTACCTGTTACAAACCGATGTTGTGAGAGTTCTTTCTGTAAAATATCCTTGCAGGTAAAAGTGATTTGTTGCTGCTGATCCGTTAGCAACAGTTGCCGCACTCCAAAAAACTTTAGCGGTTTGAGCCCAAACATCAACTGCCCGGAAAAACGCTGTGAGTACAGTTCACAGGCGAAGATGCTAGCTTTTGGTATCGCTGTGTACTGGAGACAAGTTCAACTAGGCCGTTTTCAGCTTGATTTTTCGGTCAGATCCATCTAGCTGGTTCGAAGACAGTATTGCGTCTATTGTGACAGCGCGGCAAAGAAAATCTGTCATATGGTTGTCGTTTCCATCAAAGTGACCATCAAATGACATGGGGAAGACAAGATGCAATCTTACTCCTCAACTTGTTCTCACGGGGCACCTTATTCGTTCGCACAATACTTGGATTCATTTTGTGTACAACTGATTGTGAAGGGATGTTTTTGAAGAAACGCGTTTGTGATTACGGTCAATCAGGCAGGAAAGCAGCAAAGCCAACTGCCAACTAAATCAGCGTATAGCCAGGTGTGTTCGCAAAGCAGTCATGTGTGTGACGTTCGAGGCGAATTCAAACCAAACTACAACGTGCACCGTTAAACGAACTTTGTATGCAATATTTCAAGAGCTTGCATGGGCATTTATGATATAAAGGTTGTGGTACACATGGCAGTTTTCACTTTTCTTCCCAGGTGGTTCACGAAGAAGCCGAGTTCTCGTCGGAACAATTTGTTCAAGGAATTTGTGTGTTCTTCTTCTAACTAGTAAAAGCATCAGTTATCATGAAGCTGAGGTGTTCTGCGGTTTAGCCAATCACATGCCTACTCTGCGTGATTGAAGTCCGACGAGTTAGGAGAAGGTAACAGGATCTACCGTTGATACTTGAAGTCGTATTATTCGAAAAATGACAAATCGCGGTGTCCAGATATGGTTTAGTACATCTCCGTTCACAGAATTAGCGAATCTTTGAGACCTATAATCCCGATGAGTTAGTCTGCCATTTAAGAACTTACGCACAACCATATACTAGATAACTCAGCTTTTATCAATGTTTATATTTCTCTCTACCCAAAAGCACAATTTCTTTTAAATAGAATACCAATGTTGACATCACAACAGGAACTGAGCATTTGCTCAGTCTGCCTCAGGCTCCTAGATGGCAGCATTGTTTTACCAGATAAGAGAGTAAACGTAGTGTGTGCTTCCGATTAATTTTGACCATTGAACACATATAACTTTTATGTTACTTGACTTTATAAAATACCATTGCCTAATATGCACAGGATAATAACTACGAAATCATTAGTACCTGTGTTTTCGAAACCATCTTGCGGGAAATGGCAGTAAAGGTACGACGTAAATAAAAATTCACTCTGAAAGGTCTACCTTCAAATTCAGCTTGTTAGGGTTAACAGCAAACAATGATTAACGTTTATTATTTTTGTTAAGCACAGATTTCATGGTATCTCATTCACTTGGTGAACTGTTCAAATCTAGGCTGTACACACACTCATATTTATCGAATTCTGCTGAAACACAATCTGTCTAGAGCTACAAACCATCTTTGGGTTAATTACAAGTAGTGTGGCAGAGTTCATAGTTTGAATAGGACCCAGTTGCGAGAAATCTGGGTTTAGGCCGAATTCGACCCAGAGACAGAAACAGCACGCTCAAAAGCGGTAAGCGCTCTAACAGTTGAGCTAGGAAGCCATGCCGAAAGCTCAGCATTTATTTAGCAAGCAGTTATCAACTAAAGCACTGTGAGTAGTCTGATGGCTACAAACGACGCAGAAATAGCAGTCCTACATGTGACACTTAAAGAACCCTGCGAACACAATTTATTCGAACCAAATATTGAAATACCCCAGCTGCAACATGAAGCTTTGTGCTAGCATTTAGCGGCTCAGGTTGTCACTCAAGCCTCCTCTGACGTGTGCCCGATCGCTGTCAAAACTGGAGGCTAACGGTCTTGGTTGTTACCATGGGACGTACGGCATAAACGCCAGACGATTCCAATCCCCATGTAGTCGTCAGAATGAGGCCGGCAAACAAGTACTTTTCAGCTAGGACAGCCACAGACCAGGCGCAAGTTAGCTGCTCCTTTTATGAAAGATCTGACGTATGGAGTGAAATTTTTACCTAGTACCGGGAGCAGTTTAGTTTCATACCATAGTGAACAACGAAACAACCATTAGGGACCGACACAACAATAGGAAGTGTAAATGGGAAGCTTATTGAAAACCCGGCCTGAGACTTGGATTTCTTGACTTTCGCTGGGTTTTCATTGCAGTGAATATTTCTTTCCTTATCGTTCATCTCTACTTTCCTAGACATTCCGACGTGCTAGGAGACGAGCGTTAGTCACGTCTGATTGATACTTCGTAGTTCAGAGTGAACCGCCACATATGACTGTGGTCTACCCAATGCTGTTCAGCTCTGTACTTTGGGAACCACAAGAGAAGTACTCTTCCTAACTCCCATGGCTAACGAACTACCGGCTGTGACAGCCGTTGTCGCCCGCTACTTTGTCATACGGGGGCCGCCAATGCACAGTCGCCCAAGTCCCTCAGGTTCTGATGAGCTAAACGTTGCCCAGGGTGAGCTTCAGCATATGTTACGGCCCGGTATTGCTATGCAGTCTTATGGTCCGTGAGCATTGTTGTTGTACATGTTGCCCAAAAAGACGCATATGGACTAGCGCCCTTGTGGCGTCATAAGTTTATTGACTTCATGGGTCATAAACATTTGACGTACATCCTACACCAGACATTCAGCAGGTATTTACTCAGAGAGACCTGATAACTAGACAATATCGCCTAGTTCACCACCGATATTCGTCACACTTAAGACATCTCTAACCCATTCTCCAGCGTCCTCTCACGCATCAGTGTCACGATGATTACGATGGAGAGCTCAGCCGATTTTGCGGGTCAGTGATCCCAAAATAAAACAAATACGTCACTCGAGCTCCCTCAACCTGTAACGTAAACTTGTGCAGTCGTCAGAAAGACTGATTATTTTCGACACACTCAAGAAAAATATCCCTCGTCTAGTTATTTCGAGTGTATCACGCCGCCGAATTTTCCCAAACGTAGCACAGCATTTCTTGCTCAGGTTTACGCTCCACAGTTAAGATGGTTATTGAACGTATTGTTTGACACAAAGTACGTCACTGTAACTGCACCTGGTTTGAAGCATACGTGCGCTGTCAACGGTCTAAAATTCCTCATTGGGCAGATTTGCGGCCCATGACGAGCGATTTCATCGTGTGTATTTTGATCTTGTGGGACTCTTGTCACCCGCAAACGGGTGCACGTATATAGTAACATGCGTAAACCGATCTGAACACTGACCAAAAAGCCATACTGATTTGAAACCACTCGTCAGAAGTGGTATCACAAGCATTTTGAGAACGTTACTTTAATCAGTTCGGCTGTTTCGCTGAGGCAACCGCTGACCGCGGGTTGAATCCAGAATCAGTCATCATATTGCCCATCAACGTGCAAGGATGTAGTACGATTCGCACAACAGCTTACCATCGGTTAGGTAGCACATTAGCTGAACGTTTCCATCGGCAGCTGAGAAGCTGTCTATCAGCTGTCAACAATATTTCGGGGCAGAATGCACTGCTGTTAGTCTCCTTAGGTAACGGAACTGTTGTATCAGTAAAAGACGCATGGCCTACCAAGATGTTTATTGCATGAAATCCTGTACTTAATATGCGAAAGCATAAGAACACGAGCGCGCGCACACATCTGCACGGATGATGTGTATCCACGCTCATTTAGCAGCGGTATATTGCCATACGCCTCACCGACAGATCCAACATAGTGTGTGAAAACACACTTCAAATAGCCAATTCAACCCCTAGTCCTGATGGCGTTGAGACCTCCCTTCTTGCTGAAAGATATTCGAAATGACTTCTACAGCTCGACGGTCACAGTAACCCACAGCTCAATCACAGATTCGATCAGGGTCGCTTCGTCCAAAGATACGTACGTACTCCCTTCGAGAGAACTGAAAATCTACCAATCATCACAATGACACAAACCATAACAACAACAATTAGACGTGGAATATTTTAAGGCAGTTCAACAGGTCTATAACAGTACGTCATCGCCACAATCGCCACACATCCCCATTGTGCAGCGATGACAAATTTCTTATCGAAAAGAAATCGAATTGCAATAATCCGTCATCAGCTGCGTCCGTTGATTCCCATAGACTATGAAGCAGAACTGACTGACGTCACCACAATTGAGCTACGATTGAAGCACTGCTCGTAGGCTGAACTGTATCGTTGTCGACTGGCTGTGTGACACATGCTGGCGAGTCATGTATGTTCTGGTGAAATGGTTGTGGACTATCCGCAACGACCGAATGCAGCCTCGCAGTGCTTTCACCTCGTGTAAACCATCTCCTTCTGGTCTGTCGGAAAGAAAACCGAATCTCCCAACCTACGTCACATTATGTTCCCGAGGGACTTATCATAGTTCTCAGCATGTTAGAGAAAATAGGCTGAATTCTCGAGTAAAATAGACAGCGAGTCATCCCGCTGAACGTGGGATGGATTATGGAAGAAGGCAGTTCAGTAGGCATTTGCAAATGATCCCATTGTCTGAGCAGTTGTATGTCGCGGTGAAAATGCGGACGAGCTGGTTATTTTCTAACTTTGATTTGTGTAGCGCATTGTTTTGTATGCCACCAACTCCTGAATGCTGCAATTTGACAGCACTTTCAATTGTCGTTGACTTGTCTCAATGCAGGTACATGCCGAGGTGCGGGTTGTGGACGATCTGTTTGGTTGGGGTTGTGGTCTATACGAAATCTGGATTCGAACAATGTATGGCGTGTATGGACGTTATTGTGTGGGTAGTGGCTGCCCAGTGGAATACGACGTTGGACATCAGGTGGCCGTGGGACGGTTTCAGCAAGTGAACTCATGGTTAAGTGCCAATAAACACGCTTCATGATACCATCAATCGAATTGCCCGAACGAGCACATGATCTTATGGAATGAATACGTGTGTGTGATAACATAGACATATCTAAAAATGCTGATCGTGGTCAACGTTCACACTGCATGGGCTGATCTCAGTTGCGATTTGAGCCGAGATTTGTGGCACGCTCGGAACTGTTAAGGGAGGTGTCATCGAACGGTGAACTGTAGGTTTGGAATTCTGAGCAGCCAGAACCATTCAGTAGAATCAGTCAGCAGTGGTCATCCACTCAACTCGCGGTTACTCTCACTTCCTGTCATCCCAACTTCGTTTCCACACANATGCCGACAAACACAACTCGTGTCTTCCCTGTCTTCGCTGATATCTCATCAACAGTATTATAGGCCAACGGGATAGTGCTACTCAGGTATGTGAAACTGTCCACATGCTCAAGCGGATCACTCGCAATGAAGAAAACAGCAGTGGAAATAGGCCAGCCGTGAAACACCAGTTCACGATTTGAAGGTGCAAAGCGCATCCCATACAAACCAGTCCGGTCACTCACCTTGTTCAGCATATTATGCATGTGTTCGCCAGAGGAGCTTAGTAAGATAGTGTCATCTGCATACCCCACGCCGGTCAACTTAGCATCAGGAAGAAGCTCAATACTCAGTCCGCTGGACTTCCCAAGCGCACCTTCCAGATTTCCAAATCGTCTGGAGCTGTTTTGTCAGTTCTCACATCAACCTTTCCCCACCATCCTTGATGACACGCGGGGAGAGGAGATATGTTCCATCAGCCTTGTTACACTTCAACATATTGACCTCCAGAGCCACTGCTGCTTGTGACGGATGGCAGTTTGGAGTGCAGTAACTAACCGTTGGGGCCCCATCTTCCACACGGTCTTGTTGAGGCCAGCTGAACTGTTGTTCATAGTGTTCAGCGGACCTGTCAAGTCGGTGCGATTGACTGGTGATGTGCGAACTATTTTTTCCACATACGGTCCCACTCACACCGATTCGACGGCCAGTACGACCAGGGACCATGGTGAAAAACGAATATCATAGACCAGTTGAAATCTCTGTAAGTAAGACAACTGACAGTTGATTTTCCATAGCACCACTAACAAACGGCACCATGAAGCCACAATGTATGTCAAACAAATACACCATCGTTTTTTAAAGACAACATGGCTCCTCTCACTCAGTTGCATGAACGCAATCTTTCACGTCAAGTGTGTGTAGGTCCCAGGTGTATACATTCAGCCATGACTGTTACATGCCGTACCAGGTCCTGATGCACTGGGCTCTGGCAACACGGGCTATATGTGAATCAGCATTTGCTTGTCTCGCGATGCAAACGTGAGTGGTTTTTTCAGATCTAACCTAATATGCGTTTGTGCACGAACGTGTGGCTGTCTACTTGACGTAGTAATTCTCACCTGAGCTCGTATCCACAACTGAGTAAGATCTGTCTGAACACGTAGAAATATACGTGCGTCATAAATCTGCGTGAAAAAACTGATGTGATTGATTCACTGCTTTCCATATGAACTGCTATACTCAGGATGTCGCCAGCTACGTCATTTGCTCATTAAGTGGAATACTGAGAAACTTCAAACAGAAGACTTCATGTAACCCCCTTTGATGACAGGAAGTAAGTGAAACATACAATGGTACCTGGTTCCGGTTCGATACATTTATGCATCAGCTGCATAAGAAGTTCACCTTTTTATCAGTTGAATCCTTAGCAGATCGCTTTTTCCATTAGTTTGCATGTCATCCCTTACACAATTGAAGGGCTGCTTAGACGGTTTTTGTGCTCAACCTCACTGTTCTTACTCGATATTTTTCGATCACACACCGTTTTGAGAGAGGTTCTCCTCGGTGCATATCAGTCCTCTTCAGTAAAACCCTTCTTTCTCGACAGTTGGGATTTTACCAACACTTCCAGCTTTGTGTGCGTTAATTTTTCCTTACATGCTTTTCGAATCTCATTAGTTGACTTCCGGTGGTCCTCGGATCTTACTTCGAACTTCGTAACTTCAGAAACAGTAATTTCTGGTCATTACACTCCAGTGTCAAGTTTGGACAATTCGGGATGTGTGCAGTGGCCCCTGTAGCTATTTGTGCTCTTGAAAGTTAACAAAGGTCACAGACTTGTAATTGGCTTCTAGGCGTATTGTTCTTTTGCGTGTGAAACATTTCTACATTTCTAGTTAAAGTTCTTCTCTCAATATCCAGTCTACCGATAACACTGAGAGTAGTGCAGCATGGATTTCAGCGTTGTGGAGTTCGATAATCAATAATCGTGTTGCTGATAGAAAACTAGTAATTCAAAGACAACGAGTAATTCTCTACTATTTTAGGGTCAGTCACACGAGTACGCCGATGACGGCACAAAGATCTAGATTATGTGGTGGGTAATCAGGCCGGAGTTGTGGGTATTCCAACACTCGGCGGAATACCTCTATGTGGGGGAGGCACGTCCAAAACCACACAACGAACGGATCGGGGACGGCGGGGACGACCGGATGAGCCATCGCTTGACTGGATCGAACCAACGGACGAGACATGGCAAGCAGAAAAACCCCGATAGACGGCGCCGATCACGCACATACCAGGCAGAAGTGCACACGACGCGTGAGCAGAAACCTGGGTGTGTTGTGGTCCGGATTGATGACTTATGTACGAGAGCGCGCACGTGGCATGATAATTAGTGTGTTGGACAATAAACATTGTGGTTTATTGTGCGTCTTTTTACTACAAATAGGATATGACAACTACGTCGGTTACCCCGTCAGAAGTGGGTTATAGTATTCTCCAAAAGGACAACTGTCATGTTCATGTCCATTTTATGCTACGTACGAGAGCACTCATTTTTGTAAAACTCCTGACAAATCGAGCGTCCTCAAAATAAACTAGAGTAAACAGGGTGCTGATTACAAACTCTGCCGCAGTGTATCCCAAGACAAAATTTGGACACTGCCAGATTTCGACGAGCAGATTCGGGTTTATTAGTTGAGCGACATGCAATCCAAGCTTAAACACTTTTGGTACCAGATATGCTGAACGATGAAAGAGTCACAGCAGATATAAAAATGACCGGTGAAAGCCCGGATAGAAAAAAAGGAATATATAAATTTAAAACCACCATGGTAGATGTGGAGCAATGCTTTGAGCGCTAGTCTACTAACAGTTTTAAAATTTCCGCCTGAAGAGCAGTGGAAATTTAGTTCCAACAAGCAACGAACTAAAAAACTCGGCATGGTTTGGAAACAAGCCGTTCATATCCAACAGTGTTTGAAGACATAAGACCGACGATCACAACCAAGAGCAGAAAGGAAGAGAAGGCAAGTAGGGCACACAGCCCATTCGGCGTCACTCAAAATGGGCCAAGCGCAAAGTGTGCAGAACCTTCGAGTACGTTAAAGAGCATTCGGAAGATGCAAGCGGAACGACCCTGAGGAATGTAACAGATAGGTCGTTAGGAAAAAGACAAGCTTTCGGCGTATACATTCAGTTGTACGTTTGGAGAACATAGCACTGATTTCCATTTAGGCCTCCTGTAGCACGAGTACACATAATCGTGCATGTGGAACGGGCAAACGGAAAAATACGGTTGTAGCTGGAATTCCTAAAGATGTCACATGATCGCTGGTCACTATACCACACTTGGCATTTCACGAATGATTATGACCAATGTGGGATACGTACAGCTACTGTGTAACATTCAATGGGGATGAAGCTGGTAGCTGAACGGACGAATTTATCTAATGAATTTGGGTTCAAAAATTGAAGAAGTTTAATAGTCGAACGTTTCTCGAATCAACACCTTATACAACCCTATCACGTAATTACAGGTTGCACATTTACAAGTAAACACAAACACCTCATTCCAACTATAGACAAACTGGAGGACGCTTATCACTAGTTGGTTATAGCCACACCCTAATGAATTACCAGTACAGTTAATGAACAAATGAGACGGATAGACGCGTTTGGTTACTGACAGCTCAGTGAAATACGAGATGCGTCTCTTCATGATACTAGACTTTGTGTTAAGCATTAACTAATTCAACTATATCAGCTATCAAGTAAACGAAACCTGACTGATGAAATAACACACCATGTCATTCCCAAATCTTCATGCGCGGATAGCTTTATACGGGCTAATCATTCTATGGGTGCTGAGATCAATGAGCATGTCCAAAAACAACCGTCAACCGAAACGGCATTTCCGGTCACACCAGCTACATCGCGCAAAACTTAAGACCGTGTTAATAATCCCCAAGGCAGGCAAAACATTCCGGGAAATTAAAATGTAATGATAATTAGCGGCTAAAAACAGGCGAACAGGATGCAAAAGTTGAATTCAGTGTACGTAGGCAATATGCCATGAAGAAATAATTTATCCAGTTCGTGAGCGTTTCACGTAAGGTGATACACAGAAATTTTGTCAGACGGTCACTCAACCTCAACATCTACAATTTAGGGCGAGAATGCAGCTGTTGTTCCGAAAGTCGAATGGTCAAAGTCCCATCGTAATGGAGTGATTTTCAACGTATATCGTTCATTAGGGGCCATCTAACAGCCGGCATGATTTAGCCATAAGTTAATCGATTCACTGTCCAAGGCTACGTGTTTTGCAGTTCGTGCATTTCGAATGTACCGATCCACCAAGGCGGTTCACTCCAGTTGACTAAATCCAAGCACAGTTCACACGTGAGACGTGCGTGGGAAGCACGCTTTCCTGTCGCCTCACGTGCACGTAGGCACATTCACGATTTAGTGCGGCAAGGGCATAGTAACTGTGGTTTTATTACTTCTGCTAATGTCCCATTTTCCACACAGCGACTGCGGTACTATGATATCGGGCTCCTGATGCAAGAAAGAGAGATTATGGAGGTAGACGGTAACGGCCACGGGCTAATTGGTCTCATACCGCGTCCGTGAGTGCGGAAATTGTTCGCCTGATCGATCGACTAAGATCCCGGTGAGGTGCCAGTCACAATTCTGATGGAGCATGGTAGGGATCAGTCAGCTGGCAAGTACTGCGTGACGGTCAAAATCATAGGAAGACTGCTAGGGTACTTAATATGTCTCATCTAGTCGCTACCCAATAATTACACACGTGGCTATCAGCATTACTATGTGGCTTTGAATAAATCCAATCCATTACTGACGGGCAACCTAACAAGAGAGCTTAACTGTTGTAACGTGAAGAGAGCGATCCGAAGGCCACATAGATAAGTTCCGGAAAATTAAACGTAATTTCCCAAATCTTTGTGTTTCATCTATGCTCATTTACATAATGAGTACGTAGATACATAGGCCAACATGTGTTGTTGATCATTTATATTCAGGTCAGTACAATTATATAGGGAGGTAAGAGAATTAGATCGGAGTATCGAACGGGCTTAGGAAAGAAAAAAAATAGTCATGGAGCCATCAGTTGGCAATCGTTTCATTCGTCTATTACGTCATGCATGGTCATTGATTTGATCCACATAGGTTGGCAATCAACCCAGTGAATTTGAGGCCATGGTAGACTCAATGCCTGAACAAGCTGCTTTTGATGACATGATACTCTGTTTGGTAACCTGATACGGGTAACCTCATTCGATCGTTGTCTGATGGGTTATCAGGCCTGTGACAGACGAGTTGAGCAGTGTTCAACTGACGCAGAGACGAGAGAATCGATTAGATTTAGCACTGAATTAATCGATAACAACGACTATCCGAAGCCTTAATGATAGGTCCTTACTTATGTAGGGAGGTAATGGAATTAGATCGGAGTATCGAACGGGCGTAGGAAAGAAAAAACTAGTCATGGAGCCATCAGTTGGCAATGGTTTCATTGGTCTATTACGTCACGCATGGTCACTGATTTGATCCACATAGGTTGGCCATCAACCCAGTGAATTTGAGGCCATGGTAGACTCAATGCCTGAACAAGCTGCTTTTGATGACATGATACTGTGTTTGGTAACCTGATACGGGTAACCTCATTCGATCGTAGTCTGATGGGTTATCAGGCCTGTGACAGACGAGTTGAGCAGTGTTCAACTGACGCAGAGACGAGAGAATCGATTAGATTTAGCACTGAATACATCGATAACAACGACTATCCGAAGCCTTAATGATAGGCCCCTACGCAGGAACCATGTTGAGTTAATAAACGTAGTGTTGAATTAGCGTAAATCGGCGTGAATCGTGATGAAATTGTCGAATTCGAACTTATAGCAGAAATTAGCCACAGAAAATCCCGCAGATTAAAAAAGAGGATTGCTCATCTCATTCGTGGAAAAGGTGATTATCAGACAGACTTTAAATAACGTGCTTCAGTATCACAAATTATCAGTTCTTCCGAGCGGAAAGCAAAATTTTCAAGTCAGTCAGATGGGTGCATAGACAGTGTTTCCGATTTACCGCATGATCGCATCACATCCGAAACACTTTCAACCGGTTCCCAGTCCACAAATTTAAAATAGACCTCTAAAACCTGAGGTGTACTTTGAAAAGTTTAGTCATCAGAAACTGGCATTAACACCACATTCAGTAGATGGGTTTGAGTTTGTCATGGTCACTTGTTAACTGCTGCTAGCCACACTGTAAGGGTGCATCGAACTTGAGAGTGCCTTTGATTGGGGGAACAAATAGACATATTAAAAGATGGCTCAACAGAATCCAAGTGTTCTCTTCAGAAGACTAGGTTGAAGCGCTAGACTTGTCGTCATGAGCAGAAGCAACTACGTTGAGAAAGTGTGTATTGTTCCCGCAGATCTGCGTAGGTTTTTATGAGTCAGTGGCTAGGTGACTCAGTTCATTAAGAAATATTGGTCGATAACCACCGCGACCTACACGCACCTACGATCACAGTGTTTTACTATACCTTATCTATATGGACCACCAAAAGTCCATAGGCCTGTTATGTCAGTTCGCCTAGTAGGTGACGTGTGACGAACTCGTCTTACCATCAACTGTGTTGTGGCCCGTGAAGCTGCTTGAACACATTCAAAAAGTGATTGCCCCACTCTGTCCACATGATGCGTCTGAATTCGTTGAGTGCACACGGGACATTCACATGAATTCCCAGAAGCTGATGTTATCAGACGTGGTGGCTTTATTCACTAGCTTATCGTCGTAAGAAATGGTTCTTTGTTTACGATTGCTTATCCCACAGGGGACTCGTTATTGTGATATCAGTCTTGAAATCGAAGGAGCTTCTGCTCTTAGGCACTTCCGAAGTACGACCGCTTTCAACGATGTGCTCTACCGATAGACAAATGGCGTGGTAGTGAGATCCTTGATCAGACCCCTCTGTCCATTATATTCCTTCAAGGGCTTGAACACCTTATGCTTTAATCCACTATCAGCCATTTCATTCTGTACCTTTGGTATTTTGATGTTATGTTTATCATCGCTGACTCTGATGCTGATCTGTGCACAGCACCCGGTAAGGCCCATCGCGCCCACTAGTAACTTAAGCCCACGTTAAGGGAATAAACTTAAAGCCAGGTATCCCTCCAGGAAGTCCGTTTATACTGAAGAACAGGCAGTATTGTTCAACAAAGAAATTACAAATTACCTGAACGAATCAGTACATAAACGTTTGCAGTTTTGTACCTTTGAAACAAAAGAGAATTCTATAGGATTTTATAAGATTCGTGCAGCGAATGTGCCAGACAGTGAGCTTGAATCCACAATTAACTTACCCCAAAGCAACAACTAATCGGCGTGGTATATTACTAGAAGCCCGATCGAAGCGCCGACTAAACTTGTGTTTCACGACATAAAACAGAACCCCATGTCTATTGGTGTGCCATTCGGAAACGCTAAGGACAAAGCTGCAGAATGGCTGACACGTGAACTCAACTACGCTATTAGCAGATCCTCTACCATAGCTGAACTCCGCATCTAGTTTACCACATCGTAGACACTCGGGTTTTTATAGAAGACGAACAATGAATCCATACATTTGCGTGTATCTACTCTAACACATATTTCTATGGAGTAGGTTATTCTGGTGGAACATTGGGACAGCTTTCAAAACGAATCCGCGACCGCCATTAACGATGGCTCAGACACGGAGAAGCGCGAGCCATCAACAGTGCTATCCTCGCTCATCTGATTGGACTTAAACACCTGGAGAACGTTGATCACGTCTTACAACTGGTCTGTCACAGGCCTGATAACCCAGCAGACAACGATCGAATGAGGTTACCCGTATCAGGTTACCAAACGCAGTACCATGTCATTAAAAGCAGTTTTTTCAAGCATTGAGTCTACCATGGCCTCAAATTCACTGGGTTGATGGCCAACCTATGTGGATCAAATCAGTGACCATGCGTGACGTAATAGACCAATGAAACCATTGCCAACTGATGGCTCCATGACTAGTTTTTTCTTTCCTACGCCCGTTCGATACTCCGATCTAATTCCATTACCTCCCTACATACTTGTACTGACCTGAAGATGAATGACCAAAACGCATATCCCACCCATACGTCTTCATTCTAATTTCGCAACTTTACACCAAAACGGTGTATGAGTTCGGGTGCAAGCCTTACTGAATACGTTGTCAAAAGCAACTGGTATTGATAAACCTCATGTTGTTCGTGGTTTTTTGTCATCAACCACCTTCTGAAAACCAGCTGCAGTATCCAAATGGATTTCTAGGGTTCACTTACAGCTTTCGAAATCACAATAACGGCATGTTAGTCTTTTAGAACTTTGTAATGATTCAGTTGTTGCAGTAAGCTGCAGGCTTGGATTACTCGATTATAGGTGTGAAGTATCTGAAGGTACCAGAAGTAGTTTAAATGGAACGCCATTAGTGGTTGGCATCGTATGAAGTTTGTAACAGTGTCTTGCTCACTACAACGCACACACGTCCATATTAGTTCACCAAGCCAAATTCTTGCCAATTTTCGCCCTGTTCACTCCAAAGAAATATTTGTTTTTTATTTTCAGGAGGTGTTTTACACAGAAGAGGCTCTGTGTTTATATTAAAAATGGTTTATAATGAGAAAAATCGTTTAATTGCCGAATTTTTTCCTCCAATATTCTTCTTTCCAACTTGTCTATTGGTAAGACATAATTAAGAAAATCGCAGTCTGAACTTCTTTCAAGCTAATATTCCGGAATGGAATATATTTTCTCAATAAGTACATTGCTGAATGTTACGTGTCTTGGTACTGACAAACTGAGTGTCCAGAATTGGACAAGAGTAGACCACCCACAAAAACTGCAGCAAGAAGACAAAATCTTCATTGTAGGTTGCTAGCATTGAACAAATCAAGGCAGTCAATATGAACTATAATCCACATTATCACAGAATTATTGAGCATGAATGTAACTCGTTCTCTGGTTGAAAAGCATGGTCAAAAACTAACTTAGTACACACGCTCAGCGTACAACACTACTGTTGATCTACTGCTTCATTGAAGTTTAGTATTCACCATACAATCTACTTGTGTTGTGATATAAACATCAAATGATTGCAAATCCTCTCTCAAAAAAATCCATTACTTGCTGACTGACTAGATGAGCAGATCACCTGAAGCCTGTCGGAAGAGTTTGCAATCAAATGTCTGAAGACTCAACCATCGGTCCTTCTTATCAAGTGTCATGGTCAATCCCTAAATTATGTGCCTCTTCATCTGTATAGTTGACGTAGAATGTGATTTGAATCAGGCTGCAATGTTATTGATAACCTGTTGGTCCCAGTGATCTCGGTGATCGACGTGCCAGAGTGAAACAGAGCGAGCTCATAGACCGGTCACAAATCACTTCTTTGGAAATAGACCATATTGCTGGTGTCCATGCATCGCAATGAATGTCGGAAGTACCTAAAATTGAACGAGCTACCTGGCCTTCCCTAAATGCGCTGCATATCGCATTGTGGCACGATAAAACACAGCTGTTCGAGAGGGCATCCAGATCAAGCTGCGTCCCTACATTGGTGGAACTAATATTCCTGTTCGAACCAGATTCCCCCTCAATGGGATGTGAATATTCTTACGGCCAGTAGAAAACATAGGTTTTAAATTCGTTAGCAGATGACGACAATTCGTTGTCAGTCTCTAAAACTTCGGGTTCGCCCACACATTCAAATCATTTGTGTAAGGCTAGGACAGTGAACTCTGTCATAGGGGGCTAGTCGAGGACAATCCGAGCTACTATGATTAATAGTCGGCGAGTAAAAATTCTTCACAAGCGGTCTGTAAGCACTATGTTTTAAAATATATCTCGCCCAGAGCGTCAGACTTAGTCTTTAGGTTAGGAGTTGCCCTGGTTTAGCAAACACCGCAGTCTAGGGCTAGACTCTTGAAGCCGTCATCGTTTACTGACTACCAGCATACCTGCCTTGCGAAGCAGTTCAGTCCCTGAATTCCATATGACCTTTATGAAAATTGCTTGGCACCGTACTCCGAAGGACGGGTGGACTAACTCATTGATCTTCTCGGTAAATTACAACATTTGGATGGATAAGTAACTCATCCGAAGCCCAATGAAGACGATGAAACTTCTTATTTGCTTATAATTACCATCTATTATTAAGTACAGATAACGATGTTCAAACATACTGTCAGACGTGCTCTTGTAGCTTCTCTCAACATACGAGACTAGGCTAAAAAATGAAATAGATGTTGTAAGATATCCGCACCAAATTCTATGGCATATTTTATAAGGTCTGGCGGAATCATGTCATTCGTTTGGATCCACTTTTAGCAAATCAGTGCTGAAATCATGAAGAGAGGTTTAGATCCAATGATAGCATTCGGGTCTACGGCCCATGGTGGATCGTAAGTTGTTCCGTTTCTCGGATGTTTTCGCAATGACAAATGGACAGTATCCGGCCTGGCCCGTTGGTACTAAGTAGGTTTAATGGTGAATACGAGAAATTTGAATTAGTTGGCATGAAAAGTTCATTTGGCCGTTTTGATCGACACGTGGACAATGGCAGTGTTGTAGCACTTAAACAGTTGGCGGGCATTCTAGTTCTGTATCTTTTCAAAGACACAAACTTTACCTTGGTATTCGAGTGCCTTAAATAATTCACTACGAATCAGGTCTGTGGCAGCTTCAATATACTGTAAACGAAACGTCCAGTCCGAGCTGACAAAGATTCTAATGAAGGAACCCCGATGGTACTTAAATAGTCCTTAAGGGATTTGTTCTAAACGTTGGAGAATGACGTGAATAAGCAATAGCAGAATCCATTTGGCAAAAATTTTATCATTGTACAGTGGGTACGTGGAATGCCCTAATGCATGTGTAATGACCGAAAATCTTCAAGACCTCGCTTTCGACCCACTCATTACTAATCACATCTCAGAGTTTTGTCATTACTCTTCATTGAAGCCATTTTCCCAGCGGTCCATGTAGACAAATTAGCACAAGCGATTGTATCTCCTTCTGATCAAATGTGTTACAGATCACGCCAATGCGGCTACAGGGTAGAATATTGTGTTCCCAGATGACCAGTTCACCTTCGACCTCTAAGATTGCTGGAGTCACCGTCTTTCTACCCACATTGCAGAAACGGAAACAGGATCAACCGATAAAGTTTGTACCTTATCATCTTCGGTTATTGTGCATCAACAGTGTTTAGCTCTAAGAAAGCATCCAAATTTGTGACAGCTTTTGACGTCATAATCTCTGGACCAGTCTGGGATACGGAAAGGCAGAGGCTCACTATAGCTTCTCCGGCATGTCACATCTGCAGCGCGGTTTCGAAAACAAGTTTCAAACGGTGATAACACTCTAAGGACCCTGAAATTTATCTCCCTCATACATTACTTTTGGTCCATAGAATTAAGGATAGTTCTAGGAATAATGGACTCGATGCTGATCGTATCACCTCTGAACGCGGTTTGGACCAAGGACTGGTACTGAGAGCCAGTAACTTGCTGCGTCACTTTTGTTTCATAGATTTCTTTGAACCCCAAGCTACGATTTACGTTTCTGAATTCAGTTACGTAACTTTCGACACCTTTACGGACGTTGCTAACATGGCACCTGTTATTACGAGCGTTACGACTGGCGTTTCAAAGAAGCCATGTGAATCGAAAGTACAATCAACTGCATGGTGGGCAGCGGTTGACGGGATTCGTAGTGATATTCTTGAACAAAGTATTTCAATTCTTTTGTAAGTAGAGTGTTCTAAGGAATGGTCCACAACAAAAAACAAGATTGTCCTATGGTAGGTTGAGATGCCTGCAAGATATATGTGGACCTCATATCAACGTGGTGAACTTGTTGTCGATTCCGCAAGAGGCGGTCCGAATGGAGGCCTCGGAATGCAAGGTTTCCTAACAGGAAATTGGGTTGTGTAAATAGTCAGATGAGTCGCCCAATTTCGCAGATCCCCGGTTGTTGTGTCACTGCTTAGAACGTTTGACCCACCGGTCACTTCCACTAGTTTTGTTGTCTAGGTTCAGTTATTCGATCGTCTACACCTCCCTATCAGTGTCAAGTTTTGTTAACTGCACTACGAAGTGCGACCACAGTACGCGAGGTATTGAATTACGCTGTGACCACACATTGTTCGTTTTTGTTACCGGTATTTACGTTGTTTTGAACCTTCACTTAACATCACAGCTGGTTACGCTTCGTTCTTACGTTTGTGTCCACCGCCCAGGTTTTTAGTAATCACAAAATCCATCCTTTACTACTGGGTAATCGGACTAGTCACTGTGTTCGTGTCTTTTTCATAGTACCTAAGGTGCATAAATGAAACGTCATGTCCCCTTGAAGCCATTCGTCTTCTGGATTTCCCATTATTTCATCCAGGCTCTTCAGATTGGTGGTGTTTATTTTCTACTTAGGGTATTTTCAGAGAAAAAAATTCAATGGATTTTCTCCGGTGATCCAAACAGCCGTTTATACGGCCAGCTTTCCGTCGCTACTAACTGGCAAATAGCCTCAAACTTTATTACCCAGGAAATATTCAGAAGGTAATCGACTAACAATAGACCGTTCGAATAGTCTTGAAGACTGCTTTTACCGTTAAGTCTACATAGCCTTTTCCCATCGTTCTCTAAGTAATTCAATTACTAGTCTCTTCTATTGGACATAAAGCAACGTTGCTACTAACCTTGAACAAGATTAGTCACACAGTTTGGAAACTGTAAAGCAGTGAATGTGCTTTCATGCTGTGCGATTCCACATCCCAATTTGCCTGTAGGAGCCTGTAGATTTGATCACACACTGTACAGCTGTCCTGTTGCTACTCAGCATCTACAGCCTGTACTGCAATAGCAACTTAGGTGCTTGACCAATATGCTCTCTTGCAACTCAGGTGATAGAAACCCAAATTTGGCACGAAATATCAGTAGCATCCGTTTGCTATGCAAAACTACGTGTTTTCTGACTATGTCAGCAACTCAGGTGGTGACCAGATAAGGCTACTGGCAAGAGATTTAAAGTGATTCGAACCACGTTCTTGGATTACCTCGTCATCTGTCCATATCCGAACTAAAGTTAAACCCAATAACTGTACTCCACTTGCGCTGCGTTCGATAATTCCCAAAGATATGTGATGTGTGCGTGAGTGATATGACAGACGCGGTAATTTATAAGCACTTGTTCTGCCACCGGGCTCTAGTGTGTTACATATCATTTTCAGAGATGAAGTCAGCGAAGTCTAGATTGAGGTGTTCGAAAAAGCCTGCTCGTACAGTCAGTCCCATGGAAAATTTGTCGGACTTCTTACAACACACTGAGATGGATGGTAACTGAGATCAAGTGTAAAATGTCGAAGGTCTCAAGTTTGAGTATGCCGTTTCTATTACTGTTTTCACTTCGGTCAAAACTCAGATCTTTCCAACATTTTTAATGAGCCACTGAAACGCAAAACATACACATGAAGTGACTTAAAAATCGACACTTATATTCATAACTCTCTCTGAGTACACCACAGACTTACCGGACTACCGAAATGGTTGAAAGACAGCTCACTGGAAGAGTATGGTAGTGTTTCTTGTTGGCAGTTGTTGTAACCTCAATTTATTATGCATTACCAAACTAAATGATTAGGCCGATGACCACTGTGCTAGTTGGATTCAATCACACGATCAGAAGAGACCCGCAGAAAAAAGCCTAGCGTGGTTTCATTTGATGACAGGATCAGATCCGCTGTTTATACTGTTGACAACATACTCATTGTATCACGCTACGTATGCTTTCATAAAATGAACAACGGCCGCCTGACAAAAACTGCTCATATCGGAGTGTTATTCACAAGCCTTGATAATATTTTTTCCTCGGAAGGAGTTAACAATGAGCCTAACAGTCGAACTACAAGAATGACACAAAAAGAGATATACAATAGTATATCAGCCGATGTTCTGAACAGGCAGAAGAAAGGTCTGAAACGAGTAGATAGTTTGAAAAACACAGCGTGATCTGTTACTCATGCTAGAAAATGTCACGTGGGGTCTACGGATCGCAGTCGATGAGGAAGATGTTAATCAGACAATGCCACTGATGTAAACCATCATTACAGCTTTGAGTAGCCTCCTGTAAACCAAGCAAAATTTCAACTCTTCAGTACCAAATTTACAATAACGGATCGTTTTTCTATAGCAAACAATTCAGGAGGTTAGTAACCAGTAAGCGGGTTAATATAAGTCGCTAGGTCCAGGGAAGGGTCAAGTTCACAAACGGTTGCTTCTGAACACAGAGAGCTAGCTTGAGGCGATTGATTGCTACCGCTTCAGTGAACCTCAGGAATCTTGAGTTGGAATGACACAAAAGGATTCTGAATGCACAAGCTGGACTGATAGCGTAACCAGTGGTCAGGACCTGTCTAGCGACTGATGAAACTGACTATTTGCGTGTTTTCACAACATCGTCGTTCTCCGATAACACGGAATTTCCAACCCATTTGGGCGAGTGTTCCTTCACTCTGGAGATCAGACATCTTTCGGTTCTGCCTGTGTAACGCTCTTCGCAGTTACATCTAAACTGATAAACACAATGTGATGTGGCACCGATAGTTTGGTCCCTTCGACTGAAGGCACTGGTAGCTTTTGGGTCTGAGAGAGTACACGGAGTTCAGTCGCATTAAATATTTGTCTAAGCGAATTTCTTAATCGTTGTGTTGTTTGCCGCATGACGTGGTTACCCTTAGAGAGCAACTCTATGTAAACCCTATTTTTTCTATATTGATCATTTCTCCGGACGGTGCTTTTAGTTTGCTGTGCCTTCTTATTAAATTTGTGAGTTAACCATCAGATTGTAAGAGAGAAAAGTGATCAATTCTAGTTCCCGTGCAATACTATCGTAAGTACAGATTCGTCTTGCACGTGTGAGCAGCGTATTCACTAACGATCGCGTATGTTGTACCAGTGTGAAATTGTTGAAGTTTAGGTATTCGCCGGACCACGTGGATTTCCTGTAAACAGCTCTTCTAATCGAGCCATCTTCCCGGCGACTTACGAGTATGTCTAAAAATGGCAAACAGTTGTTAGCCTCAATTTCACAAGTAACCTTCAGGTTAAGGTGACAACTATTTAGGCGTTATAACAGGTTGTCTATCACCTGTTTGGATCGACTGAATATCAGTGTAACGTCAAAGTAACGTTTGTAATATTGTGGTGGATTGTCAGGTCGGAGGTGCAAGTTTTCGAACGCTGATCACACACGTAAACCCGTCAGAAGTGCACATGGTGTGAGAACGGAAACCGGGGGGTGTTGTGGATTGGAATTATGATTCATAAGCGAGAGAGCGCGTGTTGCACGTGACTGGCGATTTGGACAATAAAGATTGTGCTATATTGGACGCCTACTCGCTACAATATGACAAGCCTACTATCTCTTGCTCAATCCTCAACATGAAGAAGTTTGCTAAGATGAGACCCAGCGGAATTCCCATGGCTATTCCATCTAATTCACGGTGGGGCTGCTCGAGAAAACGAAAGGTGACATTTTCAGTGCAGAGCAGCAAATTTTCTTCTAGTACTTCGGTTGGGAGTGGCAATATAAAGTGATTTGCTTTGACCAGCTCACAAGTATAATCAATTGTTCCATGTAGAAGGACGTTTGTGAACAGTGACTGAAAGTCTACGGATCACATCAATTCATTAGCCAGTATGAGTATGTCCAAGTCACTGATCAATTCGAGAGAATCTTTAATGGAATGTACCTGTAACTTTTGTTACAGTGAAGTTAGAATGACGACTAGCCAGTGCGCCAACTTATGGTATGGAGAGTTTGTCGTTGCTAAAGTTGGCCGAAACGGTATCCCAGACTTATACTTCTTCGGTAGGCCGTACAGCTGGGGTGCTGACGATCCACATGGTGTAAAGGATTTCTAGGTTAATTCATCAGTAATCCGCAACTGTAAGAGCAGTTTCAGATATCGTCCTGTGCAGTCCTCTATTTTGGTGACCTTGTCCACTTTGTCTGTTCGTCGAAACTTCGTTTGATAAGTCAATATTAAGAACATCTTCTGCACATAGGCATCTTTGTCTAAAGTGGTGGCCCCAGAGCCCTTATCCGGCTTAAGTGCTACAACGTTTTTTACTTTAAACTCTCTTAACGACTGTAGGTGTTGCTTGGTAATAGCACACTGGTCGTTGATCAGAGTCATGATAACCCTATGAGCTATGCCGGTGAGTTTAGTTTTAGCCAGCCTAGGTTGTGATCACTAGTTGGTTGAAGACCAAATAATTGATCGATAAGATTCCCAAATTGAGCCTCAGTATAAATGCGATTAGGCTTGCGCGATGGTATTTTATAATCAAGACCCAGGGCCAAAGCTTCTAGTTGCAACGAATTCAATTGCACTGAAGAACAGTTCAGTGCTTACTTACTAGGATCCATTGGAATTGGTTCTTCAGCATGCTTCATACGTGACTTCCGCAAGCGATTGATATAAGTCATCCTCGTACGATCGATGTTTGCCTTACAGAATAGTGTGAACACAATAGGGCTGCACAATGTCACTCTAAACATTTCATATCATTGATGATACACGTTCTTGCAATGAGCCCCTGTGGAGCAAAACCACCTAACCACAAGAACCAATGAAACCTCAGACAGTTGAACGGGTAGGTGTTAATTCATAGCCTGCGTCACTGTCATGTTAAACTGCGGAAATGTTCACTCATTCATCAAATTGGTCCTTCTAGGGATTCGCCTCAAGTGTAGCATCCTAACTTTCTGTGGAGTCACGACAGTTACTGCCTTCCATTCCAGACGTTTGCTGCCCTTTGGGCGTTGACAGCCACATGTCGAGTCCAATGGATCTCCTCTTAGCTGTGCTGGCCGACAAAAGGTTGGTCAGCCGAGGTGCTGAATCGTTGACCCCCAAGACTGTGATTATGACAATGACAGATGTGATGTGCTCACTCGGTGTGCGTGGGTGGTCGAACGGCACACAAGCGGAGAGCTTTGAGTGCGAGCCATGTCATTTTCATGTCGCGTCCGTGCCTATGTCCATTAATTGGATCAACAGCGTGGGCCCATTCGTACGGGACACTAACCCGTATGCGAAATTCACGTTGTGTTCGCCTTCACGCAGTAACAGGCGTCAGCACGAAGGGGCTCTCTTTGTTTATGATGTCCGCCTAGAGTGCAATAATTGCAAACCAGTGTTTATGAAACATGGTGCATTGTTTTTTGGCTTCCAGTACACCTTCTGACGCCTAACATAATGACACGTAACGGTTACCCTGTCACCGTTTATCACACCTCAGTTGCTTGGGGCAAGTTTGCGCGTGCAGTACACTGCGATTGCCTATGGATCGAGTCAGTTTTCTTCACATATTCATAGTTCAATGTGGTTTGTCCAAGCGATTGTTTCTTGCTTACCTGGAAAGTGTATACCGCCGGGGAAATTTCTTTTCCCACATTTCATCCATATCTTTGGGTGGCCAGTTTTCGTACGGTTTGTCTTCTACATGGACAAGTGCATAATTGATGAGTTTGTGACAATATCTACTCCTTTAAGCTCGGCAAAACGGTGAGCTGGAAATTGTACACTTTTGTGTCTGAACACTCAAAAGTTTCTGTGGATTGCTCCATATCCCCTCTATCACATTACATGTGGTAACTTAATTCTTTCTAAAATGAAAATCTTAAGAAGGTTTTCTACCGTTAACAGGCCCCATATCTTGGAATCGTAAAACAGTTATGATAAGTGTTTGTAAGAGTTGGACTGTAACTGAACGCTTCGCTTCAGACCCTGCCGCAGATCCCTCCACGAGTTTTCCGAAGTCCTAAAACAGGCCAGTGAACTTATCCTCTCTGATACTGCGGATGAATTCTAATCATCATCAAGCTGTTGTTTAAACTAGCCTACGCAAGTGCAAAAGAACCACGTGGTATCTACTAGGCGTTGCTCTCAACAGCCACGGCCCGTCTGGCCCGGTGCACGTACTGTCTGGCTTGTCAGTCAAAACAGGCTACGTTGTTGCTCTGTTGATGGATAAACGACTGGTTTTCGGATGCACAAATGCAACCCTCACCGTGCGCGCAGTCACACGAATTGTGTTTATGAAACGCACTATGTAGTAGGCCTGGGCTGTTAAATCGAGCGTTGCGAACAGCACAACCATTCCAGCTTTTTCGATAGCTGTGATTATATCGCAGTGGAACATATCCCAGTTTGAAGAGGACCAAAAACAGGAGGAAAATGACATGCACTTCCGAACTTTTCGGTCATATGCAGACCACACGATGTCAAATGAAGCTCGATACACAGAAAGCCTGACTGACCAGATCAGAGCATGCAGTTTGAAAGATTTCTTGCTATTGGGTAAACGACAGTTCTAGTAAGAACAAAGTATCATACGAAAACAAACCATTATTACAATTAAGCGAACTGACAGGCCCGTGTCAAGTCGACGTATTTGCAACTTAATTGAATTTACATCACCTTCGATTTCTGGTAACAATGGCATCTGGTTAGTTAGTTTACACGGGACACTCAACTTTGGGTGATTGTACATCAACGGTGGGAAAGAATTGTCCAAAGACCATCATGCCGAGAACACTATTGTGCAAGGTTATGCAAAACATCCAAAACATCGTCTGTACCTTGAGTAATTGTGGTCACGTTGTTTTTATCACATGTATATTCAAGCCTTTCTTAGAAGCCAACTAGCAGCAGTAAACCAACAACCAATTGTTGGTGTCCACGGGCTTATTCCAAAGATATCGACATGACAAGAAACGCTCGGTGCCTGTATTAAGGTTGAGGGCGACTTACAGCTTCATTCATGGTAAAGTACAGTAGTGTTACACCCAAATTCCCAACATATTTGTCTGAAACTGAAAGGTTAGTGCAGTTAGCATCAATCAGTTGGCTCGGGAAAAAGTGCACGACCATCATCGACAATTCATTGCACTTTTACGCTTTCGACCACTGATTATCCGCTCACTGAGAGTAACTAATACAGTTTGTTGCTCTCCGTATTGTTGATTACCTCTCAGTACCAATGAATTGTTCGGTCTGTACTCAATGTCTCTTTATTGTCCTGTCAAACTTTCACTCGTCTGAGCACAATTCCGTTGAACTCGGAACGTAGACCGTCAAACGTCAAGTTTGGGCAATAAACAAAGTCGTAGTAAACAGATCACGGATTCAAGTTTCCCTTACAGGAATCTAGATGTAAAGCTACTTACGGTTACTCAAGAGGTAGGCGAGTCAATGACGATGTGGACAGTCATGAAACGCGATGTGATGACCCTTCAGTATCTACGTGACTCCTTACCTAATTCACTGAATCACGTCATCAGTGTAACTGGACACAAAGTCTTACTGCGATGACATTCATTGGGGAAACTCTCCAGAATGACTGGGAATTTCAATGTAATGATGTACGGTCATTTATGGATGTCCAAGTAGACAGTCAACAGAAATTGACCATCATCAAGGCCAGTTCTTAGCGGTAAGACTGCACACTTTTTATCCCACCGTTCACGATACTCAGGTTTGTTGAATATCACAAAATTCATTAATGAAATCGACTAGTCATAGGAGGGACGGCGATCAACACGGAAAACCTAGGCAACCGATGGCAAGAGACGAGTGTATGTACATGTAGCCATGACGAATACAAAGCTAACGTCACAGTCTCATTTCGGGTCGGAGACAGCTGATCTTCACCACTGGGCCTGTCCATCAATGTTAAGCGCGCATGCAATAGATGCACGATTTGAGGAATGCAAGCAACTTCCACACTACTTCGTCCAGACATTCTTCGCTAACGGCCGATACGCTTCTATCCGAGTTACACACTCACACCGGTCGTGATCTTCCTCTGTCTAGGTCAGCAACTTAGAAAATTCGACGGCGGTCTGTGGTAGCCCAGAACTACCATATTATCGTTATGTGAATCATTTCGAAGGCTACTAAATAACAGAACGAGCTTTAAGGAATCCTCGTAGTTTAGTTAATTGGGTTTGTGGGACAGAAGATGACTGTTGAAACGAGACTACTCCTCTCAATAGCAGTTTTCACGACAGAAACAAGAGTCAGTCATCGCCGGGCTTACCTACCACCTTACTAGGTGAATCATTACTAAGGTTTAGTTGCTAGCCTACACCAACTCATTCGGAGAGGATGCAACAGATTTTTCGACAATGTGTGGATACCTTAAAAGCTTGAATGGGCAACTGTTCACAGGAGACGAAATTTCGTGTTGTTTTTCGCTCATTCTCAGTGCGTGTGAGTTTGTATACAAATTTGTGAAAAATTTCCAAGATGGTCTGTTATAATTACTCACGTAGGCGGGAATTACGAACCATTAAACCTCACAAATTGTCACGAAAGTTATTCTATGTGTGAACCCAATGAAACATCTGACATCAGTAGTTTTCTGTGCGGTCTGAAGCAGGTTGAGAGCGAAATCATTGACGAGTTGGTAAAATGTATCAATTTGTCTCAAAACCACATAAACTTGAAAGAAGCAGACGAACGAAGATGACACGAATGTCATCAGCAGCACAAAGCAGAAAATAACTCGAGAATGAAAGTTGGAGTAAGACCGTCGAATGAATATTAGCCTCGTAAGAATTACCAGTTCGCTTTCGTTTCCACTGCGCGATACATTACATCAGAGGCATATGGAGAATAATGGATGGTCTACAGCAACTTTGACAAATGTATGTGGACCATGGAGTTGTGTGAACTTAAACTTTTAAACCATACTACTTGTGTGAGTGGTCATGCGGATACTCGTACTACGATATCAAATTAACCTCGGAAGACTATATGGCAGCTCGGTAAAAATGGTGTCTTCGGTATACGAATTTGTCATCAACGGGTGCGCGGCTCCGGTATTAACACTGCGTACAAGTGGAACGTTATATTCTCTGTACTGTGGAAAAACGTCACGGGTGTCTGCTTGTATATGTTCAGAGAGTGTCCTCTGAAACTGTTGTCTGTCGTGCTATTTCTGGCATCCACACAAACGAACCTATGAATGTTTTTTGCTCAGGTTAGCTCTTACGATTGCTTTATATAAAACATTTATTGATAACTTGAACCAGTCAAAATAACCACTGAATGTGAATTTCCGGTTTCACTATACGGAAAGTCTTAATCAAGATTGTGTTAAAAGCATTTCGACAATCAGGAGTGATAAATAGGCTGGTCAAAGCCTGATTGTTCTACCAGACCCAATTGACATAGGAATTGGGGCATTTGCAGAGTGTAAAGGTGTTGTTGAATATGCCAGCCAGATTTTAACGCTGGAGATACGAAACTGTTCAACAACAAAGAGGATGTGTTTGACAGTAACGCGAGATTTGGAAAAATGGAGACCATATTGTTTGGACCAACTTTTCTAGGTGAAAGCTGAAGTGAGCCAGGTCAGTGAACAGCTAGTGATAAAAGACTGTTCATTGGTTCTCCCTGCTACAAAAGAGAGGAAGAAAAGAGGACTGCGTGCTTGACCTAATACCAGGAACACAAACACAGAGCAGTTGTACAAGAACGCCGTTGGAGTTAACACTATTGAATTAGGCGATAAACTAAGACGGATATAAATAGCGCAACTTATGGACTTTAGACTCGGGAAGTGGTTAACCAACACTGGGGGGGGGGAATAACCTATTATAATCGGAAGTCATCCCAAAACGAAAGCATCCAGAATATACCGGGTTGGACTTCTGTCTGAACGGTGCTGGAGATTTTTGTACGTCAAACACTGCAAGGAAAGAGTTCTAGTAGTGCCGGCAGAGTTCAAAAACAGCACTCTCACCAGCTGATTTATAAGGGTTGGTAACGAAATTACGAACTTTTGAATCAAGAAGCTTACTGAGTGGGTATGAAGAATGCTGTCATCACTTAAATGCTAACTGTCAGATCCTGAGAGGCGGTAACCACTTGAATCGATAACCCACTCAACCAGTTCCAGGAAATGAAACTGTCAAGTAGGTTTCAAAAACTCTTTCACATTGACTACCCACAACAACTAACATGTCTTCTACACGAGAGAACATCTGAAATGATGAACCAATGGAGTCGCTGTATTAAAAACGCTATGTACGAGAATGTGATGAACCTTCAGGATTAGTTGTATCGGATGGAATATAGACGTTAGCTTGTTATACCAACGAACTTGATAAAAGGTTATAAGCTGAAATCCCTGTATGTTGATAAGACAAGGCTGTAATCTATTGCACCGGTTTGTGGTCTGTCTGTTTTGTATAAAATTGTCAGTTGCCTCGAATGTTCAGCAAAAAGTCCTGACGTGAGCCCCACAAAATCACACCCAACAACACCACCACCACAAAAACGAAGTCAAAAACAGATGAAGTTTTCCCTCTATAAAGAAACGAAAACCGTGCCCTTATTAGAACAGTGAGAAACTGAAAGTAGCCTATTCAGTTCCGTAGTGAACAGCACGAATGCTAGGTCTACTTAACCTTTAGATAAAACGGAACTTCTGTATTTCATCAGCTACTGTGTGCATGGCTCAGAATGTTGGCATTACAACTAGTGTGCACTCATTTTCTTGCTGTGTGAACGCTGTTGGTTCCATTTGGTCATATTTATAAAAAGGTCGTATAAGACTCTCTTTTACGTGATTTACACATAACTCCACCAGACCCAGAAGGTTTACGCTAACTATCGATCAGTAGGATGTGGAAGCGTACATAGCCTTGTTTTCAATTCGTTCACTCTGTGTGACTGATAACAAGTTTTTATGCTGAGTTGGCAACTGAATACAGTGGTTGTAAGATATCCGCGCCAAATGTAGTACGAATGAAGTTGAATAGTTTGGGCTTCGTGTTCAACATGTTATTGATAAACAGATTGGGAATAACATAACGTTACGAGCAAGTTGTAATACTCTACGTTTTAACCACCTCGGGTGGCCTTCCTCAGGAGTGTTGTAATCGAAACAACACTCCTGAGGAAGGCCACCCGAGGTGGTTGAAACTTAGAGTATTACAACTTGCTCGTAACGTTGTGTTATTTCCAATCTGTTTATGAGTACAATGGTCTCACTAGCACACGTCTTTTGGCCACTTTGACACTCCTATTTCGTTCTCTCACTTGATCAAGTGGTGTTTAATATCGTGACAAAATCATGGAGCATGCCATTCGACGTTATTCCTTGAGAAGAAGTAGGTCATGATAAAAAGTACCCATGTTGGCAAGACTAAGTTTCGTGACGTACTGTGTGTGATAACTTTCAAAATAATCAAAAGACAAAGAGACGACACACCCTACTTGTGCCACTGACAAGTCTTTCTGGTTTACACTTTTTGAGATTTAAAATGCTGACAACTGGGCAGCCTTCAGGTGTTTGTTTGCAGCATACGCTGGATGCGGCGCGGTGGATATGACGCCGACACCACATCTGGAGATAGGGGATTCGGGTCCCTTTTTGCCAGATTGCCCGAAGAACTCCCAGTGGTCCAAATACTTCCTCATCGATTCTGCTCAGAATCAACAGCATGGATGATAAATGAGTCCTTCATTGAATTGTTCCGTTTACTGAACGAACAAACGAAGAGTCAAGGTTGCGAACTCGCTGCAGTTCTCAAACCTTTCTCAGGATATACCAGAATTTTGGGAATGATGAACATGTCGTGTTATTTCACTCCGTTTTCTGCAACATCTAAAACTCATCCTTTATCTTGATAACCCTTAAACACAGAAAACACCTTACTCTGTGCAATTCACCACGATTCAAAAACGAGATGACTATTCGACCTGCCTCAGGCAAGGAAAGAGGCGACGGTGACGCATATCTAGGATTTTTTTCAGTTTAGAATAATCGAATAACCCTTCTTAAATCAAACTAGTTTGATTGGACTGGGGAATTATAGTTAACCGATGAAGACGATTTACGCAAGTACCCACACACCATTCGCTTGCAAAATTTCCGAATCCTAAGCTGTCGAAATATTCAGGGAAGAAATTCTGGAGAGGTTCGAGCCATCGAAAGCACACTCACAAAGTGTAATTCTTGGCGTTCGACCTGATTTTGTCGTACCAACTTACAAAGGTGCAAAAACAGCTTTAAGTAAGTTGCGTTTAGGTTTGTAAACCTACGGACATTTCCGACAAGCACCTCCCGTAGTGAACGCCTCAAAAATGATTTTAGCGTATTGATGCCTAAAGGACTGGAGCTAGTGAGAATAATTAACTTTCTTGGCATGCCACCAGAATGAGTTTATTAAATATCAAACACCACGTAATCCCTTATTTATCATTACAAAAGTACGCGTGTGTGCAGTTTGCCGAATTGTACTTTTTAATGAGGCTGGTCACAAGTTTTTGATCAAGCCGGTGATATTTTCTTAATTCTCGTAAACTCGGCTTAGGTTAGCTCTATTTATGTATCCTCGGCAAAATTGCCTGATCATCTTAATCGGTGAAACCATTTTAATGGAGGAATCTACGAGAGATTCAATAAATGTGTTGATGTGAGAACTCTCGAATGTTGATTCGAAAAGTCACACCAACAATATCGGAAGACTGGAATGATGTTTTCCCCGGCACGATGTTTTTCAGTGCGCTGTTGAAAACGGGGTAACCGATTGATACAAAATACTCATAGGACAGATAGCAAATTGGTCTCCAGACGTTAATAACGCTAACAGGACTGTTCCGTTTTGTCATCCGACTTCTAACAAGTGACAAGTATTTACTAATGTTTCCATGCAGCTGAAACTCTAGTTAGAAAATCAGATGCAGTTAACGAGGGTGACCAAAGGTGATCTAATCCATCGGTAGCCAACGGGCATTATCTTTCTGGTATCGTGCAAGCAACAAAACTTCACTACATCGAACGATTTGATGCATTTCACTAAAAATACCTTTTAAACGATTAACTCAGCTCCCTTTAATGATTGGTTAAAAGTGTCCATTTCAGCTCAACAAGTAGATGAAAACGTAGCACTCTCAAATGATTCTTTCGTTAGATGTTCTAGCGGGCAACTGGTCCTCATACCCATACGTTGGGCAATATCTTCATCGACTCCTTTCCGTATAACCCTATAGCTTACCTGGAGATAATCGTAGCCTGCAATAACCACTCCTTCAAAAGCAATCAACGGTTTTTGCTACTTAGGGTGTACGGACGTCAACTGAACTGGGAGATTTACACCAACTTATGAGGACAGACATTTTTAACATCATGCATCTGTGTGAAATGACACGCCTTAATTTGAATTGAATGTGAATTAGTGAACGGCAACGTCACCACGATCTTTCTTGCTCCAGTCTTCGAACCACATCCAGAAATATTTTATTCTGAAACTTAAGCTGTGAGATTCGCACATCTGCTCTGATTGCGCAGACTGGTTTTAATGAATTGAATAATTTGATAAAATGGGGAAGAAAATAATCGAGGAGAACGTTTTAAACTGTGTAGACACGGAAGTTCGATGGTACCTTCTGTTGGTTGGAGAATCTCACATATGTGAAGTAGACTTAAAACACGACAGAAACCTTGGCACTTATTATCAAAACTTCAAGTCCAAACACTCCGATAGATGTCGAAGACGTTACTAGGGCGTTTAAAATGCTGTGGCCCAGTTCTACTATGAGAATTTTGTTCGTCAAGGTAAACGTTTATATACCTGCTAAATTTATTCACACTGGTGGAAAAATGTACACATTAAACATAGCTGTAAAAGCTTTTTCCCGATCTGAAGTTTATCGCTACCTCACAGTTTTGCCTGCTCGATTATTCTTGGTTAGGCTGAGCCACTATCTACCGTCCCGGGTGGATAATTTACTGTAAAATGTGTGAATCACCAGGACAGTACACAAGGGTCCGCGTCATTATAGGTGATAGCACATTATTCTTATCCTACATGGTTTGGTCGAGGCCGAAAACTTTGTTTGTGTACAGTACGCTCGATACGGGTAGGTTTATGGATAAAGGAACTTCAGAAGGATAATTTATTCACAGGGTTACTTGGCATTTTTAAGCGTTTGTAAGGTATCACTTCGATTCCGTTTTGATACCAAATGGGCTGTTTAGTGAACATGTCAAATAGTTCACAAAAGGATAACTAAAACCTACATTGCGACTGATTATAACAGTGCCCGTAAGCAGAGTCATGACAGAAATTTCTTCCCGGGATATTTTTACTGTTACAGTGTTTTGAAATTACCGTACACTTCACATTTGTCTTTACACTTCGTGTAGAATAACTCCTGTTCCCCTCTGCTTTCTGGCCAAATTCTGGATCAACACACCATACCCATAATTAAAAAGCCAAACCTTTCCTGATTCATGCTGATTGACGTTTTAGTGCCCAGGATAACAAAATGTTTATTCAAAAATGGCATGGTTGTGTACGCCACGGTGAACCATAAACGCGCCCGACGCTATCCACACCCTTGCCCAAACCAAAACTTTTACCACAGCATGAACCTAGTGGTTATCAGCTTGTGCTTTCAGTTTCACGCTAAACTGACTTATTTGCTTGATTTATATCAAGTCCGTAAGTCAGTTCAGCTTAGAACAGAGAGCATAAACAGATAACCACTAGGTTTACGCTACCATGAAACACTGGCACTATCATTAAGTGGTCTTATTCGGATTGACAGCAACTACGACGCCGATGGGCGTCGATCCACTTGGACCGGTTGGCCGATTGCTAAGACAACACTTCACGACAACTGGGTATAAAAACTTCACAGTTATGCGTTAAAATGCCCGTAGTTGCAAACCGATTTTGTGGTTGACAGAACAGAGAGATGGCGCCACTCACACAAACTGAGGTCGACGGAGTCGTGGCCGAACTGGGTCCATTCCTGACTTCTGAAGCCAAGAAAATAGAATTAGGACTTGGCGCTTACAGGGCGTAAGTAGAGGCTTATAATCCATTCACTTGTAAAATTGGGACATTGTATTGCTGACGTTCTCGAATGTCAAACACCAATGCATTTCTGAATTTCAGGCTTCTTTGCGCGAAACCAGAGTACATTCAGATGTTTACTAAACTCCAAGGGCTCACCGTTGACAACGTGTTCCAGTCTGAAGGTATCAAGTATTACGCAAAAACGTTGGTGGAAGACTTGGTGAAAATGTTGATGGCTGCTGCTCAAGACGACGAGGTACAGAGGGTCCTGGTTCACAGTGGCCACCAACACACCTCACGGAAAGTGAACAAACAGCAATTTATGGTAAGCTTGTTTGCGGAAGTTGTCCAGTGATTCGTTAACTTCTGTGTAAAACTTAAAAACGTTTCGCATTGACAACGTTCCTCCATTTTTCCCCTGATGTTTTCACAGAGTGGCGAGTCCATCTTTATTGACTACTTCAATAAAACGCTGTGCAAACCTGAAAATAAGACAGCAATGGAGAAGTTCTTGAAACACGCATTTCCCATTATTGCTGATAACATCTAAAACAACTCTTTTATATAGCTGATCCCAAAATATACATTGCACAAAATAAAAACTTTACAATTCAGCTCTGTTTTTAGTCCCACATACATTATGGCATCTCCTGTCTGAGAAAATGAGTACACTTCCGCTGAAAAGAGTCAGAGAAAAGTAGCACAGCTGCTGGTCAATATATGATTCGGCTTTGCAGTCCGCAGGCTTAGAGAATTCAGGCAGCGAATGTGAAAACCTGTCTCGTAATGAAATTATGCGATAGTTTTTGGTCATATCGTGGGTTCTTAAGAAGACAACAGGGCTTGTCAAAATGAGTTCCCAAAATGTACATGCACATCAACTAGACTGTCCATTACTACTGAAATGCACAGAAGCTTAGGAGTTTCGCGTTCGTACCCAAAAATAAATGTCACGCGACCCGTTAGTTTACCGCTTGGTATTAAGTGATATGATTGTTGAGGAAGCAATGTGAACCAGCAAGTTTTACCTGGCAAGCCTACCCTCTTATTCGACTGACTGTAAGTACTGTAGATCTGCTAAACATATTTTTCAAACAGTCTAACTACAAATCCCGAGGGAACACGTAAGCAATAATCAGCTGTGGGCGATGTCCTAAAAAGCCCATACTACACGTCAGTAATCATGATTTGAATAGAGTAATCCGAACACACTAATACTCATAATAAATCCGTTTTGGACGTGTACAATGAGCAACAAACTATAGGTCATGATTGAAAACAAGATAAGTAGTTTTTAAATGAAATGTTTGAACTAAAAGCGAAAATAGGGCGTGAATACTGCCCACAAATAAACTCACTGCAGAGACGTATGAACAGTTGATTGTTCTTGGGCCGCAGACTTTACTAAGAAGAAAATAAAACACACTTACTGATGAGCAGTAGGGGATTTTGGTTTTCATAAAGACTCAACACGACCTATAGTTGATCTCAGCTATCGCATTCCCATAGACTTTCCAGTCGGCCTCTTTCGAAAAGAGGCACTAGACCGCAATAAGCTTACTTATGCTTACCGTAAGCAATTAATATCAGTCTATACTCTTGTCATCTAAATCATGGATCGTCAGTTAGGTCTTATGCTAGTCAAACAATTACACGAATGATGAACGTGTGTAAAACAAAATCATCTCCACCGGCTACTCAATTCAAATTGCAGTATGCTCCATTCATTAGCAGATTTATGCTCCCTTTGTATCGTGTTTGCGAGGATTTCTATGGTATACAGCTTTGATTTTGCCTAAAGATAGAAAACTGAAGCAAGTATGATAACTAGACGAAGGTTTCCACAGTTCTCTTTGATATGGATAGCGATTGTTTTTCAAGGTGGTTCTGAAATCAAAGAAGGCAAACTGCAAAGGTTGTTGCGTTGAAGATCTGGCTAATCTCCTCAACTACTAAATGCATGGACGAATGAGGCTGGTGAAAACAGAATAAAAACCAACCACACATGTGCACAAACTGTAGTGTGTTATTTATCACAACAGCCTCAGCCTCTTGCTGCCAAATGGATGACTGCCGTTCGTGGACAACAACAACCTCAGTGAAGCGAAGAGGCGGTGAAACCGGTTACAACCTTGAAAGCGTTTGCCGTGTTAAACGATGCCTAACTGTCACTAAATGACGCTCGGTCAAAGATTACGGGCTTTTGTGTTACACTGGTACTGCAACACTGCTTTACGTATGATGTATAAACAAGGCGGGAACGAGCTCGAATAGTCAGCTGCTCAACCGTCGTTTCACTCAGTTCATGTAGGTTATGAATTTTCAACAATGAAAGTGGTTAACGTTCACTGGGAAAACGTGGTTTCCATAGTGGATTTTATTTTTCGGCTGGTGGAATATAATACTATGATGTGAGCAACATAGAATGTTAGACAACCTGCTGATCGAAATCGTCAGATTGTTTGTTCTTGTTAGTTATTCCTACAAGGTAACATTCTACGCGGACACGGTTGTTCTGCTAGTCTCATTATGGTGTAGGTTGCCGTGCTGTCCAGTAAATACACACAATGTGTCTTCTGACTGTAGTTTTTAATGTAAGTGCTACGGTTCATTGTCCAATAAGCATAATTTATTTTTCCAAGTAATTAATGTATGGACCACAACGCGTTCCGATTGAACTGGCATGAGTGTATCGAAGACTAACTAAAGACCAGTAGTACTTCCTCAAACAGATGTTTCCACCTAGCCACTACTCGCTGTATGATGGGCATCGATCGATCATTCTCACGTTCAATTATCAGGTTTGAGAACAGTCAACGATTCATTAAATGCGAAACCGTGTTGTGTACTCAGCAGATAGTACTCACTAATACGTCAAACAGGGGTCCATAACATAGCGATTTGTTCAATACTAATTTAAGACTATTCATCAGAGTGGGAAATGAAGGAGTGTGCTACCCTTCAAACACTAGAATTTTTCTTGTATAAACATCCGTCAGTGTTCACACGACTGAATAAAAGCAGCTGGCGAAGATATGTAGGATACATGTCAGTTCGTAACCACAAACATCTGAATGCTCATAGTTAGTCTCTTTCAACTATGCAAACCAGTACGGAATATACCACTTAAGACGTGTTGATGCACCTATTCATATATGGCCGTTAAAACCACACTGTGGACAACAACTCGGCGTTGTTAGACATGTCGCAAATGCAGCTAGAAATTTTTGCAAGAAAGCAGTGATTATTTATGTTATGCCAGTAGAATGGTGTGATTTTGGATCAAAGAAAACCGAACTTCTACCTAAACACCTAGATATACTATGCCGAAGCCAGGTAAACAAGAATTTAGGCAGGTTGAAAAACGCCTAGCAAACTAAAATCATGTAACCCCAGTAAGTTGCAAGCTGAACTTCGTCATTTTGTAGATGGGCAGTCAATTTGGATTAGACGAGTTCAGCAGACCATCTTCGGAAATTCCTGCTTGAGTCTAACTAGCTTGAATTGTTGATCTTACGTAACACGGGAAACGTGTGCGAACTGTACGACTAGCTGCCTCCATTCGAATTTCAGAAAAAAATTGACCGCACCGTAATCTGGAAATTTTGGGGAAACCGTTCGGATCATTACATAAAATACCGATTGGTTCACAAGTAAAGGATGTTACACATTGTCTCTGCTTTCTAATATTACACCTAACCGAACCTTAACAATTAACAGATCAATTTACTAAAAGTATGGTAGCACCATAGTAGCAACAGCGAACAGTCTATTTATTATAAAATGTCCTACTAGCAGCTGATAGTCGTCAATCCAACAGTAATTCGACTGATGCCGTATGCACGTGAAACTTAACTTCAACCTGACAACACATGAGGGTTATCTTTTGTTGGGCTCAAATTCTGAACAGACGATTGAGTCATCGAATGTGAGCAGTGTGAAAGACGTAAATAGCATAAGGCTTTGTACGTCTAGTATGAAACATCCGTTAAGTTCCAGGTTCATGTTTACCCTGGAGTCAAGGAACTAACGTACGTGTGTGCAATTAGACAAATTCCATCCAGTTCACTACACAACAACGCTTAGTCTCCATGTAATGAATTTTGGCAACACCGGTTAATTCCCACAGAAGAATTACTCTAGAACTAGGTACACATTCCGATTAGATGCTGATAAGTTAAGCGTAAGACTGATAATCCTATTTTCAGTTTAACTGAGAAAGTTATATTCTCATCAAAAAAGATGATTATTGACTTGTGGTTTTTCACATCATGTTATTTCACACATCAGCAGAACATTGGGTAAAAATTGTGACGTGACTCAGCTTCTATCCCCAGGCTGGTTAAGAGGGGAGGCAGACTGGAAGTATGAAAAGTAAGAACTGTTCAACCTGAGCTAACATTCAAACTATCAGATAATTTAAAACATGGGTATTCTTCATTTAGTCTCAGGTAACCCGTTACCTAAATTGGAAGATGCGTCAAAGCATGATCACTTTTACCTCGCTGAGTAGATCGGCAGGTCAAGACGGTTGACAGACAAAAAATATACGAAGAATTAAATTGTTTGAAGGAAAACTGAAAAGTAAACATTCACTGAGACAGAAGCATTTCGTCAGAAGGGGAATTCCCCAACGGACAACAATGGGAAGAACTAGATAAATGCAGATTGTGTTTTACGTTACTCAAATGCATTAATCAATAGTATAATTTTAAACAAAAATAATAGGGCAAGTATTGAAAGTTATGCCAATCGGTGGCTTATGCAACGATAGGGTCTGTCGTCGAGAGGTCAGTTTGTAGCGTCTTCATGATCCAAAGATCGGGCAGTAAAGCCGAGTGGTTTATGTATGGATGACTGCTGTGGTTGTCTGTAAATGGCAATAGATAGACTTACTCATATCAAAAAGACAACAAATACACAGTGGCAACACTGAACACTAATCTGAAAACAGCCTACCGCATTTTTACAAACAGTTCAGCTGCCGTTCAAAGCATCTCAAAGTCATCTCAGGTCCATACGCAATTCTTTTTTGTTAAAGGATGATGATGGCACTATCAATCAATTCGAATCTACTTGAGGTGAAATCTGTAGTCTAATCTTTAATCGGCCTCCAGTTGCCAAAACTTCCTGTATATTTCTGTTTTCACACTTCATTGGTGCCGTTCGACTTAGATCGGCTAACAAGCCACCGCTTTTAAGGCTGCACCCAATGTGAATAAACGTCTCATGTGATCAGTACAGTATGTGCGGAAGTGAGTGGACTCCTTTAACTACTTGATAGTCAGGGTCGAAATTCGCCATACCAAGCTGAAAGTTTAAAACACTAAAACCACGCAAGTGGCAAAAGGCTCAAAACAACAGCCTGAACAAATCTTCCATCAGTACTTGAGTCCATTTGCATTCATTTATATGTGCAACGTTGAGTAGACCAAGGACTGATGGTTTACGTGGTCACTTCACATGAAAATGGTCGTACCAGGTTATTAATGTACTGCATTTCACACCGATAATTAGTAAACCTTAGAAATACGACCACATCCGAATAGGTTGTAGTGGAAATACGTTGCGTAGGTTAGGGTCCACCCCAACACGAATCAAGTCACCAAAGCCTTTTCGATAGTGTGCTACAACAGCTTAAGTGGTGTGTGGTGGAAGCGTTCAACGAAAAAATTAACTGGAGAAACAGTGTTGAAATTGTGGGCTCTAGTAGATGAATTCTTTAATGTGGAAGACAACCGAACTTATCTGCTGGACACTTCGCACCAGCTATTGTTTTACTGTATACCTGAATCACCTAAGTATGTGTTCCTCGGCTTTGAGTTCAAACAGACTCTTTGTTCTGTCCTGTAGAGGTTTGCGGAAGTGCAGTAAAGCTGACAGATACAATCACTATCAGACTATACACCAGTTCTATTTTGAGTGACGGCAGAGGAAGAGAATTGATATTCCAACGCGAAAATTTCCGCCCAACCCTGTTTAATCGACCTGTAATCTCTTGTTAGTGCAGATTTTGGCACAACAAAATGACATAACAATAGGTGGGTTTTAATCTGTCACAGGAACAAGGCTCATTGGGCTCGCGATGGCTTACGTTCCACTGGATATGGCATGGATTACTTTTAATGACGCTTATTCACTGAATACATGATAAGCGGGCTGTTCTCTTGTTCATGATAGGGCGTTACTCTGACAGTTGTGTGAACATAGTTCATCATCTCGATCACGTCGTCAATGGGTTCCACAATTCCTTCATAAAAACACAATGCTTGCACACTATCATGTCATCCAACACAAAAAACGCAGTTAGTTGCATGTAATCATTATCCGTTTAAATAAAATACAGCCTTTTCATTACGGTAGATTAGCTAACCTTACTTTCGGCTCATTTTTATGACCGGTGGAGTTGAAGATCAAGCCAATTAACACCCCTACTCAGTTTTTGATCAGTTGGCAATCGAAATCGCTTACAACAAAAGCAACACTTCAAATCAGAGCAAACAAGCATGTACCAAACTTGTTAGGACACACCGTAGTGTGGGTGCGGCTAGACGACACGCAATAATCAAAAGATTCCATACATCACATCGCGTGATGTTTAGCGACCAGTGTTCACATTCCACTGATGTAACCTCACTTGCAGCCCTGTTTAACGCTCACTTTATCAGTGCACATAAAAATCTCACTGTTCTGAACACAGGATGGGTTTTCGTCAGGGGATCGAGGTCAGTTGTCTGTGTGTATGTGGATGAGTGGGGCTTGCGAACCACTGGAGGTCACGGGACCCGCAAAGCGTGAATGAATTGACACTGTGAACAAAATGCTGGGCTATGTAACCTGCTTGCGACTGATTTGATCGTTGCCAGATTTCCCTGCATAACTGACTTCGGTGGATTGATTAGAACATTGAGTAGAAACCAAATAATCATTTTAGTTCTTTCTTGTTGCCCCTTGTCGTCTCGTTTTGCCGAGTGGAACAGGTCTGTTCGTGACTTGAAATGAATATACTTCCTTTCACATTCGCATCCGGAAACAGCTCTAACTAGTGTTTGGCTTGCCTGTAAGCGTGTTCAATCACTGTTTTCGTATATTTTTACAATGTGTATAACCGACGCGTTTCAAGTTTGCGCAAGACGGGAGTAAACAGATTGTCGACATACAGCAGGATACGTCCCCCCTCTACTCTGATGAAGTTTCGTTTGTCGTTACACCGAACATAAACTAGCCTGATTAGGTGGTTAAAAATTTGCCTATAATAACGGATAAACTCCCCAGGTGCGTATCGAAATTGACGTAAGCATCGGAGAGGCCCGTTGACGTCGAGTTGTTCAAAAATCCGCGAATGAACGCATGATGCTCAACGGAACCATAATCAAACGATCCCCAACTAATGTGCATGACGTCATGAAAATGGCCCACTTATTCATTAGGATATACTGCCAAGTGAACGCGATGTTCACAGTGCGGAAAATGACATCTATTGGAACAAGCAATGCGATCAAAGTACGTGACCATCCAGGTGGGTTTTTTTCAGCGGACCAAGCTGGAATCCAATGGGAGTCGCAGTCTGGCATCACCTTTGCATTGCTAATAAGTAATCGCATGTATTTTTAACCGACAAAAGACCCAAACTGAAAAAAGTCGATTTCGACTGGATTTGCAACTCAATTAGTCGAGCCACGTTTGAGCGTACGGTTTCTGATGCTGGTTTGCGTCCAACCGGAGCCTAGATTTTCACATTTGAGTATCTTACAGAAATCAATAATACTGGCGAACTGCATCGAAGTAAGACAAACGGAAAATCGTTCCTTGCCTCGTTGTACAAACCGATGGCTTATGAAGCCCAACATTTGTGTCGTAAACTGAGAAATGTTGAGAGCAGAAATGTTACGCCAAATTTTTCAACTGAGAAATGAGTGTAAAATATTCCCGGTAAGACAGATTAAGCAGTTAGTGCAAACATTTTGTAGACGTTCGTTTGCTAATCCACAGCAAGCAAAACGTGTGAATTTTCAACCTTATTTCTCTCAAAATTAGTCAGTTCTATTTTGAGATTAGGTGAGTTTCCACTAATGAAATATTCTCAGGAGAAATACAAATCTTTGTTAGGGCTATAGTATTTTGGATAACATGTTTGGGTGAGTATGAAGTTTGTTAAATACATTTATTTTGTGGAGTTTACGAACAGAGAAGTATCTCGAGAAAAGGACACTGCCAAAAATATGTGAATCTCCGAATTAAACTACGAGGAAGCATTAAACGTCAGGACACTCAATAGTTCGTCACATTCGTCGATTTGTTTTTAAGTTATAACTTGATTCCCACTCCGATGGACACGGTTCACCTCGGATTGCCAGCCTACACTCACCACATTTGTAAAAAAAAACCTAACTGTTAGAACATCCAAACCGTAAACAGAACAAATATGCGAGAATATACTGTGCGTTTTGCTGATGCTCATTATTGAGTAAATCTTTGGTTAAGCCACAACGAGTTAAATTTAAGAGTTATCGGTTTTGCAACGTTTCGACCCTCTCGGAGAGCCTTTATCAAACGATTTGAATCAGATAATCCACATTGTACAAGCTTCAAATGAGAAAGTCATCACCCGGTACGTGTGAAACCAATAACTGTTTTGGTTTTGACTCGTTGTGGCTTAACCAGTGATTTACTTAGTGAACCTAACTGTTTATAATGTTTTTCGGAGTTGACTCCATGATCGGTTTCAAGAGTACTTAGACTCAACAGGTAGAGATAGCGTGATTGGGGGTGGACAAAACTAGATAAAACCGGTTACAAGCTAATGCTACCACCCGCCCGGTTACCAGCTCAACGAGCATCACTTGTGCATAGTTGAAATACACCTTATTCCTGAACGTGTTACTATTTGTTATTCTACGTATTAACCCGGTCTTCTGAGAATGTAAAAACTGTTGACATCTCATCTTGCCTACTTCTCAAATTGTTCTGATTTGCTTTTTACAGGTGTTTTTTATGAGATAATAATGTTGCACATTTTTTCGTTTCGGTCCATAGTAACGACTTGGTTCAGGTAAGACCACACAACATATATGCAATGGCCGAGTTTCCCAATGTGCTGAAGTCTGTCGTCTGTAATACATGTGGTACAGTTCAGTGCACTTTAACATGTGTGCAACAGATGATGCCTATCACAACAGCACGTCAGTGAAATCCAATCTCGCGCAGTCGATAAACCGCGTTTCACTGTCGGACGTTTCTGAAGGGTCGATTTTAGTGGAACAGTTAGTTTAAATTGATCTCAGTAAGGCAATACACCAAGAAGTCAGAGATGGGAGTTGCAAACGTCAGCTGCGGCCCTGAGGAGAAAACCGAATACGTAATAGGTTGAAACATGAAGGTAACAGAAATACCAGGCTTAAACAACCATGATGCCAGCCCGGCTAATTCCTTTTGTCCAATTTTCGGCGCCAGTGACCATCAGCCGAAAGCTGTAGGATGCCCACTTATGGCCACTGCTGAGGTGATCGTAATTCTATTGGATAATCAACCATTGTATGCCTAAAATCATGTGTTCATGGTTTGAGATTGCCATAGCGCACCGTCCGTGCCTCTGGTGACATCATGGTTGTGATACAACTGCATCAATGTGTTGTCCATTTTTTTATCTGTGACTTGATCGATCTCAGTTGGAATCACCAGTTGTGTAGTTTGTTTTGCCCTGACAACATTGTCCCCTGTAAACGTTACTAATGTGATCTGATCGTGAGTAACTGAAAACCGACTTGTTCGTTTTTAATGAAAACATAGCCGACCGAACCAGTAAATGGATACCAAAACGGTCAACACTACACTGAACAAGGTAAATACTGGCTGTCAAAATACGGTACAGTGTTCACACAGTTTCCAACAAAGACGGTTGAGTGGTTTTAGATTTTGTGCTGTTTGCTGTGCCGTACTGAAAACCAAGCAGTTCTTGGGGGTGTGGATCTGTTTCCCGCTGAAAATCCACACCATTCCACTTTTTCCGGTTTCATAGTGAGAAGCACTTTTTTGGTGATTCGACTTTCCACCCTGGTGTAGTTACGTTCAGACCCAGTTAATGAGTGGTCAACAAAGCTCTTACGATATGTCAAAAGAGTTACCAAACATCTGATGGTGACGTGCAATCCAGCCTTAATCGGACAGCTCACGAAGAATCTGAGAAACATACAGCACGGTCTCGTCACGTCCATACGAAGAGAAATTCAGCGATGCAGAAGTGAATTGGGCCATTGTATCCATCACAACTCCGACTGAGTGACAGACTGGATAGAGCTGATCCTGAGCAAGTCGAGCGAGCGTTAACCTTCATGGACTAAAGATCAAATTGATGTGGGCGAATTGCTGACTTTGAAACCTGATAGCAATGTGACTCCGTATTGGTGAATTGGCACTAGGTACCATAGCATGGGGAGTAGTCATCTGAATGTTCCACTTGGGCACGTAGGCAGTAACTGAAAGACGTGGTTTGGACGAATTTTGATCAGTGCATTCACACAGAATTCAAGTGGATGATACGGTGGATAGCAAGCTGAACTTCACTCGCATCACGTTTGGAACACAGACACGTTTCAATCGAGCGTTTGATATGCGAAATGGACGGTGTGAATTATAGGCAGACTGTAAGCGAAGGTTGCCATCACTCCGTGATAAACCAAGCGAACTTGGTAACATTTCAAATACTGTCGTGGTTTGTGACAGTGTGCTCTGGCTTGGGCTGCCGGAAAATTTGTTTTTGGGGTATACTCAATACCGTTATGATTGTTACCATACTCGCCTATGTTTGTTACCATTAAAACGTTCGGAGTATGATGAAAAGTGCTTTCTGGTCCGGTTTACAATGAGTGCAGAATTATTATCCTATTAATGATCATCCCAAACGAACGCTGAGTCAGCTGAAATGTGGACTGTGCACATTGCTATAAACTGCAAAGTTACCAGGGATCGATTCGGCGGGTTTGTTCACCAGTCTCAACAATATCATGCGGATGATTTGGTAAAGAAGCCTATCCGTCTAAGGTCAAGGACAACCCGGTTTAACTATTCATGGTATTTTTACATTTCTGTGACTTGTTAATGGAAGCCAAATCAAGACTCTATATGTAGTTTTCACACATGACGAATAGGTCTTCACATCGCAAGGAATCATTCTGATATCGACTATCACAAGCAAAACTCTAGGTTTTTCAGTCATTCACACTTATAATCGTGTCTACCTGTGACAATCTCTAGTAGCCACTTAGAAGCCAGAATGTGTGAATATATTTAGTACGCGTTAGCCCAGATCATTCTACTAAGGTGATTAGGTATATATATATATTATGGCAGTAGTGAACATGATGGTGATAATGACGATCAGCAAGATGATGATGACGATGAGTACGCCGGGTTGTCACTGACTTTAGCTGATGCCAACCACCGCAGCGTTTATTACATTAACACAGAAAACGGCTTGTGTAACAAACCTCATTCATCATACACACGTTGGTTAGTTCCGTACCACTTGATAAACCAGCGTAGAGACAACATTAACACTGTTAAAAAATTTCTTTCCATCAAACTCACCTTGGGCTATTCAGTCTGCGACTGTCGTTGTGTCACTATGGTCTTCCATGCTGGTGTTCAGTACGAAATGATTGTTTCAAAGCATTAGGATCCGCTGCTTCATCACATCAATAACGAAGGTAAACAAACATTGGGATGTCGACATTTTATTTTATTATACACCCCTCTAATTGTTTGCTTTAGAAAACCATCCGTGTTATTGTAAATTTGATACTGATGGGTCAATAGGAAATGCTTGCATCAGCCAATTTCTTCAGTTTTTTGGAAACGAATGTAAAACGTTGGGCTATATACAAGGTGGGCTTTGCAACAATAATATTGGTGTTGCCGGTCTCCTTCGATGTGGTTGGTAGAGTTTTCAAGGAATCGCGTGAAGATCTTTGGTCAAGTCTACAAGTAATCACATCGTACTGTCATCCCGAAACAACCGACTGTAAAATTGTGCTGTCCACCGACAATGAGATGTAAATACGTTTAAGTCGATGTCATCTAGCAGACCTGCCAACGAAGTGCGGATTTCTACTGTCTATATGCGTATGACCACTTTATGGACGGAAACTTTCCTAAATCTAATGTACAACTTTATTTTACTTAGAGATGGTGAGTGTCTGGAATAATACCAAACATCCATCCAGACAAACGTTTTCAACGTACAAACTGTCGTACAGGAGCCGCAAAAATTTTCGTTGATTACACTCTTTTACGTAAAGCACAATTAACACACAACTCCGATGGTTTGTGATCAAGCAAACTAATTCTGATTCGCAGAATTTTCTGTAGCATGTACGCATCACTTAGGTTTCACCACCAAGAGTTTAAGACTTACTTACGAAGCGTCATAATACGCACATCCAGTTCTTAGCAGCTGACATATTCTTAAGCTAGTTCCAGAACCACAGAATTATACCAGACATTTTAGTACCTATGGTCTGTGATCACAGACCAACAAGATTCAAGCAGTGAGTGATAGGAAAATTTTCGCCTAAATTTTCCACATTTATTTTAACCAGAATGAAGATGAAGCGGTTACAGGACAAACATTCCGCTCGCATAAACTCCGAAAGCCAACGGTCACTTCACTTGAGTTGGTCAACTGCGAACTGCGTCCAATGGTAATGCACTGTCTCTCATAACAACACACAAAAAGAACCACATTGCATGGGACGTAGCATAAGCTTATTGTAGCTGAGTAAATCAAAAGCCCGTCACGCTAGGTCACCGAATTAGGCCAATTTGGGAGGGATCGTCAACCAGTAGGGAAAGAGGCAAATCAGTTGGTTATTGGACAAACAATTAGTCGGTACACGCCCGCTGGGTATAAAATCTTTATAGCAAAATTCAAAAACACTAACCGATCTTGCGGTTACTAAAAACGGGTGATGACGCCTCTCACGCAGACTGAAGTCGACGGGGTTGTGGCTGAACTGAGTCCATTTCTGGCATCTGATGTCAAGAAACTTGAATTGGGACTGGGTGCATATAAAGCGTGAGTGGTGTCTTATAATTCTTATCTCAAAGAAAATGAAGTGCTGTTTACGTTTCACGTTCTGAACATTGACTGTGAATGTATTTCTTTGTTTTAGGCTTTTCAAGGCAAAACCAGAATACATTCAGCTTTTTAGTAAACTACAAGGCTTGAACATTGACAATGTTTTTCAATCGGAAGGCATCAAATATTACGCTGGAACTCTGGTAGCCGAGCTGGTGAAAACATTTACAGTCGCCGCTAAAGAGGAGGAGTTGCGTAAAGCTCTGCTCCATACTGCACAACAACACACTTCACGAAATCTCAACAAGCAACAACTCATGGTAGGTTCTGGTATGACATTCACACATAACCATAAGAATCCATATAAGGATTTTCTAAATGTTTTTTGTATTATGACAGTTCACGTTATGCTAGTATTAAATCCTTTCGTTTCCAATCTTCTTGATTAGAGTGGCGAACCAATCTTCATTGAGTTCTTCAACAAAACTCTATCCAAACCTGAGAATAAGGCAGCGATGGAGAAGTTCCTCAAACATGCTTTCTCAGCGATTGCAAGTCACATTTAAACTGACAAACTGCGGTCGGCTATTTATTCACACTGATGTGCATATATTTTTTTCTTCAAAAAATACACACTACGAAATGTAGTATAGAAGCCATAGAACACTATTCATTCTCTTACATGCATTTTGGGTTGGTCATGATTTGAAGCATCTAGAGCTTTCATAGCTGATCTATACAGATATGAAAGTTTTGCACCTAATCAGTCCTTTACAACCAGCAGACAAACATTTCGATCATAACGCTTACTCAGGAATCAATTCCGTGGCTTCAGTACAGATGTCAGACTGGCGTTCTAAATAGTTCCACATTCGAACACCATATCGTACTCACTGGGTGGTTTATCTCCTTGATTTACTCCACCTTCTGTTTTACACAGCTTACGATTTGTGATTGAGTTGTAAACTTGCCTGATGAGACTGCTGTAGATGGGAGTATCTCTGCTTTGTAATTACTGGGGTCAGCTACTGGTAGATTGCTCACTCACTGGTATCTCAACTTTGATGAATGTTCACCAGTTCCGAGACAAACCACAAATAACCGCCCTGTTTTAGGTATTCAAAAAAGGGTTGCATCAAACATAGAAAGTTAATTTCGAGAATAACATGTGTTAATAGAATAGTGCCTATTGCACAATCTTACTGAAGTTGATCCGGATAATGTGCCCACGAACGTGGACCGACTGGGATGCACTCATCTGAATAAAAATGCAGTCACTCGGATTTCTGCTGTACTCATTCTTAACACTACAAGTTTCATGATCTATCTTTTCTACGCTTGAACCTGCCAGGTGTAGCAAATTGAAAGTGGTGTATTAATCAACAACTTTATCTTGCAGGCTCGTCGATTCATGTTTCTTTCCGTATGTATCTTTTATGAAAATGAGAATTAATACAGCTGACATACCTAACAGGTACACAACAATTTGTTGAGTGTAATCCACATCGGATGTGTCGAGTTTCACTTTTTCCCGAATCTCCACACTATTGTATGTGAAAGGTGAGTTTGAACAGAAGCAAAACTATCAACAGTTTATCTGTAGGACTTGAAAATATCACCAAAAATCGTATCTGATTACGGAGGTGTAGTGTATTCAACCAGACCAATCCTCGATGCCAGTTGACTATTAATGTGAAAGACGATTTGTGGTAGAAACTACCGGTTATTGCTTCCCAAATTATTCAGTCGCTCGTTCATTGTTACAGTAGCCGCGTTCAAGAGCATATTACGTGTTCAACCAAACATTTGGACTCTTGGTCTCCACCAAAAACTGACCCTTTAAACTGGTCAGCGAATCTTAGCAGTGAGTATTTCCATCTAGAGGTAACTGATATATCACAATTCACTACGATCCATCAGTTCATTACATATCCACTACAGTCATACTGGCAGTACAAGATACACAGTGCTAGGAGTGAAAACACTCTCAGCTTCTTCGGGAATTATAAAAGTACCCAAATGGTGAGTAGCGTGCAAACACATTGAAAACCACTCGACTTGAGCTGAACAAAGCCACAGTGGCATCTATATATCTGCAACAGTATTTCCCAGTTTGTTCGATCCCAATCGTTGTATCACAACCGTATTCTGAGTTGCGTGAAGTTAATGATATACCGCGAAGTGCAAAATGCGACTTGTGGATGACAATATCAGATTCCAACAAGGATTGATCAACCCGCTAATAGACTATTTTAGTGAACGAACCCATCTTGTCTCCATGTCCAAGCAGTTGAACTGTTCTTAGACAATCGTTAATCCTCAGCCAAGTATTTACGAGAATGCGTTGTTGGTTGCATTCGTAACGTTCGTGAAAGTATGTGTTAGAACCGATGACGGGGTTACCCCTTCTTATTGTATGACGAAACAGATTGCTTTCGGGGAATATATGAAACGTTTTCAGGACGTGACAACTAGCAAAATGAACGTCACCAGGCGCTATGAGATTGTTTAGACCAGTTATATATATATATAGCATTATCTAACTCATTATCGGAAGTCGTTCTAATAAACCTTCACTGGACTCAAATTTCAAAGGAACCAGTTCCCAGATATTTTTCACGTGGCGACAAATACAACTGCAACTGATCAGCATGATATGAATCTAGTTGGAGACATCTCTCTAATCATAGACCACTCTAAGTGTCTGCAAGAATCTGGCTGTATAGGTCGTTCTGCACAGAATAATGCCGAATTCGCAGAAGAAGTCATCACACCTTGAAACGTGATACTTTGCATTTTTTTCGGATTAAAACAGGTTTTCCGTTTTGCTATTTGTTACTTTGATGACGATCGTGTGATTGAACCGAACACCGACCTTATTATCACTGCAAGATGGAGGTTTCAAAGTCCATGTCATATCTGGTCAAAGAAAGACAGTTGCAGATGTTTAACGGTTTGGGTGAATAAAAAATCTATACGTACAGACCATCCAAACATGAAGTGTGCTGATCCTTTAGCTAGTTTGAATACACCATGCGGATCCTTTCTTAACACAAACTTTTCTGTCTTAACGGTACCAAATTCTTCAGTTAACCTTCTAGCGTACAGTTGTAGGAATCACACAGAAATATCCATAAATGTTGACCTATTGAGTTTCTTTGGTTGTTTACTTTCAAAGCCACTCTCACAAGTTGCCCCTCGAAATTAGCTCTTTGTTGCTTGTACAGCGTAACAGTAAACTAGTCACAGAATTTTGGAAAGGATAATATGGTTTATTAAAAAATTTCCGTACTTATAGTCCGGCGTAAACTGTAGCAGGTTTTTCCGAAACAGGTAAATATGGACCTTAGTGTTCGTGCTCTTACCTTCTCATTGAAGCTCGCTCACTTCATAGTACTTCTGCACCTCAAATAACATGTGACCGGTTTTACTTCCAATTTCAAAGTTCCTAATACTAGCGATTACATTGGTTGAACAAGTTTCCTGTCAACGCTTTTTTCTTAAGGGACTTAATTTGGCATGATTAAAACAAAAATGATGAGTTGACAAACAAACACGATAAACCTTATTGTTGGTCGGTTTAGAAGTTGGGAATAAACATCATCCATACTCGATCGACGCTGTTGTACACTTTTCCATTTGTTATACGTGAAAATATAACCGTCCGAGTTACGTTTCACGACTAGCAGAGTCAAGCGGTTACGCACACGAACATGTGGATAAGACTGTTAGCTTTCAGATTTATGCCCGTGGGGACAGTGTATTGATCTCCATTCATTTGAAAGTATACAAATTGTGGCAGGGTGCAAATATTCACACATTCAGTCACTCTTGGATGTGAGCGTTGCTTCGATTAGTATACGTGAACCTTCGTGATCTCCTTGTTACATATATATGTGTTGAAGAAATGTATTATTAATCCCCTTCCTAAAACCGACCTTAAAATTCATCAAATTCATAGTTTCCAAAGCGAACCCCATTTATTGTCGCAATGTTACCGTCACAAAATCCTTTCCCAGTAAGTGAAATCTACATTAATGTTGGAAGACAAAGCACTTAGTAGATTCCATACGACATATATGTGGGCTGCCGTGTGTACATATTAGTTGCCGGAGCTACCCGCTGTTACCATGTGGCTCGCCTGGTTAACCAGACTCCATAAAGGGCACACGATTCATAAAGCTTGTCCCGATTCAGCCAAATCCGCAATTTTAGTTATCGAAGCTCTGCTAAATACACATGCATATCGCAACGTTTATAATATTTGATAAAATTATGTCAACTTTTATCTTCTCTGTCCTACATAGGGTTTTACGGAATCTTTCGCTAACTATGGAGCTGTACTTTTGCGTCAAGTAATCATTTCACTGCACTATAAAGTGGCTGGGCACTCTGTCAGCTCTGTTGCTCATTCTAACTTAAACGCCGCACTCTTCATGTCATTAGGGCCTCACAGATCACCCAAGTGTGTTCGAAAAAAACAAACCGAATGACCCGAGAAGCTTTATTCACAATGTTGTAAAATCATATTGTTCATGTTAAGAAGAGTTAAAGTTATCGAGAGTATTTTGAAAGAGCATTTAGTCTTTCAATTATATTTTGCTCGCAATGGCCGGCATAGCGTGTTTCAACAATTTCTCCATAGCTGCTTTGTTCTCATCTTTGGTGAGCAATTCGTTGAAATATTTGACAAAAACGGGTTCACCACTCTGAGAGACAAACACAATGAAAAGAATAGCGTTTATTTACAACTGTATCTATCTATGCGTTGCTAAATAATTTCCCAAGCTCACAAGTATACGATGGTGCACTTTCTGATCGGCCTGACTAGTCAATTTGTTCTGTAGACTGTAGTTATGTATAATTACTACCCTGAATGCTTTTGCGTTTTGTACCGGTAAAAATACCTTTTCTTTCTATTTTCAATCTGCGGGGAAAATGTGATCCACGGTTACTTTATCATATGAACGCTGCAAAAACGGCAGGAATTCGATTACACATTCTGTTTGCATCTCCTCCTCAACCCCAGATCGTTCTTTGCAGACTGATCTGTAAAGTTGGCATGTTTAGATTACAATATTTGGAAGAATGTGTATATGATCATTTTTAAGCATGCCAAATTAATCGTAGCATCTGCAAATAGATACGTAAAATTGTATGTAAACACAGACAAACAGAACAGATAACACAATTAGAGTCTGTGATACTGTGAAACTGCAGTTTATGAGCTCCAAAGTCTCGTCATTAATATCAATTAAGTCTAGTTAATTGGAAATGGATTTCTATTGACTATATATAGGCTAGCATCTGACTGATAGGAAAGACAAGTTGAAACATTTGTGACAAACAGACTGCAAAATCATTCGTCATGTATGTGTTACGTTCCGTAGATCCATTCAGAATAGCCGACTGGAATCCACTTATTTTAAGGGAACGAGGAGGCAGGGTGCAAATGAACCGCAAAAACAGTAATGTGCTATGTACACATCTTGAAGGCATGCTTTAAAAAAATACCGGAAACCTTGCTCTAGTTTATTTTGGTTGACTCACCAGGAATTGGTCGCTTGTCACATTACGTGTAGAATGGTCCTTGCTATTCTTAACCAAGATTGCTTCCAGTTCGCTTGCATTCGCAGCATTCGTAACTATTAGCTTTAACTCTGTAGCCAGTGTGCGACCATAATATTTTATTCCTTCGGACTGCATAACATTATCTAACGTGAGGCCTTGCAATTTTGAGAACAAAGTGATGTACTCCGGATGGGCAGTAAACAACCTGGAAGCTACTTGTAACACAAAACTCATGAAGCATGATGCTTACTCTTTGTAGATTGACATACCGAACTCTTCCAAGTTCTCCAATCTCGGCCCCAGTTCAGCCACCAGTGAGTCAACTTCACCCTGCGTCAACACAGCCATTTAGTGATTGCACTTAGGATCGCGTTGTTATCTGATTGTCCGCGTACACGGGCCGCTTTATATAGTTTAGTTGGGTTTGTGCGTAGCCCTCGTATTGTTACACGTAAACGAACCTGGTCCGTTCGGAGTATTGATTTCCGCACTTGGCTATAGTGACAGCAGATAATCCGCCTGCCACCTAGGTGCATTAGTGAAGCAAGTGGGTTTGTAGTGCAACATACAACGTGTCAGTAAACAGACGCACTCAAAAGCGTTCGATCGGATAAACAAGGTGATAACCATGAAACGAATAGCACGAACAACCATTTGCTACTGTCTTACGCTCCACCCTTAACATTCGGTATTTTGAGCCATGTGAAAGTGTCACATCACTCAGGGTTATTCCGAATTCAGATCCATAAATTTCAAAGTAAAAGTTACTGCAATCTGTTGAAGATTGACAACATGGTACTGGTTGAGTTTAATATGGTGTCCGTTGAAAATCATCTGTCAAGACATTAATAAGGTTGCACTCACAGAGCCTTGTGCAGTCAGCACAGTGTCATCGTTAAACCCAAATATCACAGTGGTCAACTTAATTTCAAAAAAGGCCTCACCGTTTGTTTGTTTTGTAACAAACTTTGCATTTAATTACAACTAATTTGAATTATACACTAAGCAGTTTGCTGAGCATTCATATCGCTCAAATTAAACCACATTGAAACGGGTCGGTTGCTGGCCCGAGTGATTTAGAGAGCTTCATCTGGCCTGAACATAAGGTGAAACTACAGGATCAGAGTAAACAGCATTGCTGCTAATTCCAGGCCGTCAACAGAAAGGACCAACCAAAATGCCGAATTCAGATGTCATCTTTGTCTGTAGGTTCACTTACTTGTAAAGAGGTCAGCAACAAACTGTGTCCGAAAGAACACAACACCTGTGGTGTCACCTACCTAAATACAGAAATATGTGGTTCAGGTCGGGTGATAATCTTGAGAAGAGATGAGATCTGTCCTATTCACTGTAACCTATAACCATGATGCATACTGCTTACGGATTCAACTGATAGTGAAAATGTAGTCTAGCACTTCCCAAACGGTAGTATTCATATTTATGCAGAAGCTATGATCAAACTGGAGCCTTTTTCACACTGTATCCACTCATTCCCCAATTAACTATCACTGCTCAGCAAGGTGTTCAGCACAATTAGTTGTTTACCTTTCTTCGAACCGAACGTCAAAACCTGACCAAAAAGCAATCCATTGGACGTAACGAGACAGGTACTACATCTTCGATCAGAGCAGTGTTCACAAGAGAACGTGATCGGATTGTTACATTACTAATCATTCGTACGTAACGTGAAATCAGTGGCATAGTGATCAAAACGGTTGTTCCCAATGTACATGAACGAGATTTCACTTTTCCGACGTGACGGAAATATTCACTACTGACAAGCTTCACCAACAGCAAAACTCGAGTCTGATGCTTCTTTTCCTGATGAGCTGTTTGACCGGGTGAACCGAACGAGAAAGTAGGCAGCACTTGGAAGTGCTTTTCAATTCACGATTATCTTATTACCTGAAACTCTGAAAATTGTTTGTATAAATGAAAACATAGCCTTTTGAGGAAATTTAAAGAACACATAAACGAAGCTACTACATGAAACAGAACCTTATAGGAAAGAATTTTATTGCAAGCTTCGTACATGTAACGTTATTAATAGTTGACGTAAAAAGATTCTGTAAATTATTCTGATGGCGTGATGTGTCTGTCGTATGTGAGCTCAGCTTCGTAGCTTATATTGTTGACAATCATTTCTATCATCTAAGCTGTCTATGATTCCGGAACTTCCATATCACAAAACAGTGAAATTTATTAACTCGGATACACTGTTTACTGCTCGATTTTCCTGGGTCTTTTGTTAGACGGACGTTTGGGAACACTTCACTTACTTGCTGTTGCTATCATTGTCGTTGTCGTTCTAATTGTAGTTTATTCTCTTATCGTTACTCTCATTGTTGTTGGTGCTGTTGTTGTTATTGTGCAACTGTAGCACAATCCTGTAATACGGAACAGTTCAGCCTGACGTTGTTCGTTAGGTAGCAGCCTAATGACCTGAACGATTGATCGAAGCCCAGGAAAGTTTATATTGGAAGCGGTTTGCAACGACCAAGTTTAGATTCATTTGACATGCTGATGTCTTATAGGTCTGCCGAAGCAAAGGATAACATTCAAATATGAAAATGTGCGCTTCCTGTTTGGACATGCATAATGGGTATGTGGCTAGATACGGTGAATTGCTGATGAAAATTTCATCACACTTATTAACTCCTTGCCATTATTGTGTGGTAAATGGAAGAGCTATACCCAATGGATGCATCGTAACCAATGTTCAGCCGTACTGAATGTACGAGCAAATTGTGTTGGTTGACTACGTTTTCTCAGACAGAAACCCTTGTTTTCAAATTGCAGGCAATAACACTAAGCTAACCGGAGGGCTGACATAAACTGATTATTCCCTGTTGTTCGTCAATGAACACGGTCAAATTAAATGAGATAGGAACAGTTGGATGTAATGTAAGAGAACCGGTACGATATGAAAATTCCCAGCAGTCGTTGTTAAGTCATGCTGTTGAACACTAAATGAGTGGTTGTACTACTGTCATAACCAATAAGAAAAAGAATGGCTCGTTTACTCAAAGTCCTACTGGTCTAAGCTATCTATACCAGAAAATGGGCAGAGAGGCGTGCAGCAGACAGTGAGCGACATCAACCCGATTGTCGGATTGCATCGAAGCGATTATATCTCAGTAATGTAGGCCAACATTGATACGGTTCCAATCATGCGTAGTCAATCCTACGACTTACCTGGTGAGTTTCTCAGTCGGATATGTTATGCCACCTAGCAGAATGGATGAAAATTTTGTCTGTTTTATGAGAACTACACTAAGATGAGGAAAACCTAAATGCGTTTCAACAGACTAATTTATTTTGTTCTGAAGTGATATCTACGGCGCATAGATCAACGCGTCTTTTATACGGACGTGAACTGTAGCCCATATTTCAACCTCGGGAATAGATATACATTATTGACTAACTACAACAAGAAAAGTATTTGATTCTAGTAATTCCTTAATAAAGAGCTGCCTGAAAAATCTGTCTGAGTGAGATATCCAAGACCAGTTGTAAGCAGTGTACAATTTAAATTTACACGCCATACAATCTTGAACCTGGAACTAAATTTCTTATTTTACCACACATTTCTGCCAGGCGGCGTTACTTCGGTGCAAGCCTCGTTGGGAATATGGCTGAAAACGCAGTCAGCTCATTATCCTTGTCCGACTAAAACCGCATCCAGCTGAGTGAGCTACACAAACTAGTTTAGCCAATTCTGAAGAGGTCACATGGTGTGGTGTTAGTAATAACTTCAGTGTCAGCCGGGAAAACACACGTTGGTGCTGATGACCTGCTGACAGCCGTATTGGCCAGACCGCTTCCACTAATCTGATTCCCAAAACTATTTGTATAAACATCCGCCACAATGAAGGCTACTACTTCAATTATCTCCGGCATAGTCAGCCGCAGGCTTTTGTGAACAGCACTCAGACACAATGGGTGACGTTAAGATGAGTGAGGTGAGCCAGCTCTGTATAAACTTGCATTGGATTGCTTTTGCTGTTCCGAAAGCGTCGAGTTCACCGGAAGCAGGCCTCAATGATATCTGTTTATTCCACTGAAAAACAACATTCCTGCATTGCTTTTCAAAGCTAACCCTGCATCTGGCAACATGAACTTGAATCATGCAGTAAAAACACGTTGCTGGGTCATTAAAATCGATGTTGTAATAAAGTGTAAGGCTACGTGATTGTTACGGATTCTTGCGCCTGCATGAACAACTTCCCTGGTGATTTCTAATCACAAGTCTCACATTTCAATTTGTACAACTATTATCAAGCCTCACACCGTGACCTTTTACGTCCTGACAACCATCTGAACCCACTAGAGGTCTCAGCAGGGCTGTATATAGAAAGTTCTATACTGCTAAGTTGTCTATCTGTTGAAACTACTCTCCAACCCTGGGTTTAAGGTTGGAGGGTAAAGTGTCTAGTTCAGTAGCTTCTTTTTGTTTACACTCATTTACGCGTTCTTGCCACATTATTTACCTGGGTCGCATGATCAGACGTTTATCTGAACGCATCCGTGAACATCAATCAGCGTGGATCAATAGTGGACTCATCGAGGCAATAGCCAGCGCAATTTTGTCATATCGTCTACCCAGCCTCTTATTTTCGTCTCACTTACCGAGTCACTTGAAATCCGTGAGGCGCCGAATTTGGGCCACAGCTGAGGCGATCGTAATCCAATTGAATAATCTACCTTCGTATACGTATAAGCGCCGTTCAGACCTTCACCTTCCAATTGTTATGATCCACCACCCCACCGTAACTTGTCAGACTGCTGTGATTACGTTTGCGTTATATTTGCGACTCAGCTGTAGCCAAACGTTATTTCCATATGTACCTATGACGCGTTGACCTCACTTAAACTTGTCACCTGTTCTGTTCTCTCAGCCTCGACAGCACACCTTCGTACAGACATTATATATTTGAGGTAAGATCCAATTGTAAAAATCAGGGCTTTGGCTGGATTCTAAACAGCGACAGAACCAGCACGTCCGAATATGGCTAGCGTTCTACCAACTGAGCTACGGAACCGCAACATGACTCGAGAACTTCACATTTGGACTCTGATACCCGGCTGTCACACTGTCTCATATGAAGTCCAATAAAACATCCCGGGGGATCGACTGCTCCGGGAGGATTTATGGGACAGTTCATGATGGAAATCCCTAATGCCACTGTACAGCGTAGTAATCACATTACTAATAAGTACTGCTTACCAGTTACGCACTTGGTCTGATGATGGATAACCGGGGGCTAGCTTATTCGTTTAGCTGTTTTTCAGATGATCACTCTGGAAGTTGTTAACCATTCAGATAATGCTGATTACGTTGCTGTGGTGACTTATAACACACGGAAAACGTGTAACTCATTTTGCACACGGGGGTCCGAAACAACAAATACTAACAGGCGTTTTCCTGTCAATGCTATTTCATCTGTGCTGTCTTCTAGGGGCTGATTCATATTTACTCAATTCACATGCACATATTTTTGAGAGACTTAGATTTACTGATTCCATATTTATTTGCTTACCTCAGTTGACGGTTTGGTGTTTATTGTATCCCTTAAACCGCTAAGTCCATTTGTCCCCTTTGGACACAAATATTCCAGGTTTTTTGTAACATATATCTAAATGCTTTCCAAGTTAGTTGTATCGTAATAACCGTTCCAATCTGTTTTGCTCATCGGGATCAGACATACCTAGGCGTCACTCATTGGTAGAAAGATAACCTTGTGACACCGATCGCATGTAAGTGGTTTATTGCTTACAATGACGCTTAGGCTAATGTCTCTAATTCGTTCCATGATATAAGAGTAATTTTCGCTATGCGTAAACAGTAGTGCGGGAACCACTGTTGTCAACAAAATATAACGGGTAGGAATAACCGCTGAGTAGTGTAGAATTTGTAACCGTTCCACAACCGAATGGGAGGATGGAACTTACAAATGTAGAAAATACTTCCAAGTTTTAGTCCGAATTTTAAAAATTAAATCAACTATTCGCTGATAGTCGTCATGTTGGGATGAATCACAGCGATCGATGAACGAAAAGTTGAAAACTTCTGGCGGAAGTAGAATCAAGCAACTGGATTTCCCCACGAATTCTTAGTCAGACGATCTCAGTACAAAACAAAGGTGTATTCAGTGGGTAAGTTCCTCAGTAGGTACAAAACGTCAAAAAGTACTGTTAATTCTTGACAAAACTACAGCTGCAGACAAACCCAAAGTGTTACATAGCTAGGTTTGCGAGAATTACCTAACACACAGGACCTTTTCGTGCATTCGGCAGGATTCGCGTCAGAACAGCTCTCTAAAAACGGATTTAATTGTCATGAAATAACCGTTTTCAGATATGACCATGCAGAAGCCACTGATAAATAGATAACACACTGGTCATCCCTATCGTATCGTCTTCGAAATCAAAGTTGAACACTTAAAGAATCCATTGATAGAGACGTTATTTTTATAGAACGTTCGCTGCTCAAGCAGTCTACAGTACCAAACGATGTATATTTGGAACAGAACAGCATCAGTTAGGAAAATTAGTACAATCAAAAACTGTTGGTTGTCGTACAACCTGTTATTTGTTTTATTAAATTGAACAATCCAACTTACTTCAGCCTACCGATCAGTACGAATGCGGAAGTCTACATTACCTTTCCTTATCTGCCTAGGCGGCCGATAACCTCCAGCTCTATTGTGAAAACCCAGCACAAGTTGTGGATAGCAAGCCCATATCTACCATTTCTATGGGACCACGTACGAATTGGTTTGGTGAACACGTTGTGAACGACAATTCAAACATTCTTCCGGGGTAAGGATCTGTAAAATCAATCACTTCGTGAAACGTGATTTGTGCCGTTACATTGTGAAGAGGGGTTCCCGACAACCAGGGGTGTTATACTTTCAGTTTTTACGAAGCCTTAGAGCGGTCAACTATAAAATTGAGAATTTAATGTGATTTGACTTATCCCTCTTTCTAAAAACCGATCGGCCACCTGGAGCACATGGTCCATTTAAGCAAAAACAACTGACTTCCATGTACTGATAATCGTTTGGCTGCTAACTTCAGTACTCCTAGTGGACGTAGTACTCTTCAAGCGAAATTTTATCTCCATCTGGACTTAATTCGGGTATCACACCAAATCTTCATGGCTTTGAAGTTTGTACACAACCTATCTATTATCAACCATCTTCCCATTCCATCAGTTGGTGTGTATGCCTTTCCGTGTTCGACACGAAGCAAAGGCTTGTTGAAAACAAATCAATCAGGTTCTGAGTGGTAACTTCATTTTACCAATGTCAACAACGACAATCTTCTCGTGAAGATTGAGGGGGTATAACTGCACGTCTCCCAGCAGAAGCTTATGTTTGAACTTCCGCCAAATACATCATCACATTTAACCCTATGAAACTAAACATCTGATGTGCAGTTGACCAGTTATCCTGAACAATGAAGTGATTGTCAAGATGTAATGTTTTTGCTGGAAAAACTCGATGCCTTTGGTGTTTATCCTCTCCCACAACCCCAGAAATGCCTGTGAAGTTGTTTAAACAGTACTTCATCATTCATCGCTGAGAATCCATGAAACCCCTGGCCAATTCGATCGAATACAGTTTTTAATGATTCGTCTAATCTCCAGAAGTAAACCTCGTATCACCTCAGGTGGTCGTGAATGCCCAACTGAATACGCATAAACATGTAGTGCTTCTATAGGAGTCTGGCTGCTTTAGGTCAGCCTTTGACATTGTTTAACAGCTAAATTCCAGCGTAGAAATTTATCTTTTCCTCTCAGTGTACACCCTAGCTAGCGCGAAAACAGCACAGTTTGTCGGCGCAAGGGCCATTGACAATCTGACATACCATAACATACATTCGATATCTGTTTAGATGTCATGAGTTCGTCTTATTAGCCGCCATACTTCAAGTGCTAAATTGTTCTGGTATACATCATGAGAACTTGAGCATTTTAACAATATTTTTGCAGTTTGCAACAGACATAGAACAGTTTGATGTCTCCCACCCGACAATTCGTCAGTGGTTGATCAGAATACTGTTAACCAGTGCCTTAACTGAGTAGTTTTATCCTGAGGGGTCTGTTGCGCATAAATAGGATACGGTTGTATACGTGTTGCTTGTAATAGTATTCACAGCATATTTGGTCCGCATAATTCACCACGGTCAAACTGGCTTCATTTTCTTTGGCTTAACAAGAAAAACTGACTAAGGGTGAGAACGTATTCCTAACTGTAACAAATGCGTCAACAAACAATCACAACTCCCGGTACGTCTAGAAGCCCCGATCCCCGGTTCAATCACGTTCACACTGACGGTGTCAGACAATTAGGTTGTCCATTTGTTACACACATAGAACGACGTATGTACAGCGTTTCATCACGTGATTTGCCGCATGTCCCGTCCATGGTGCGGACAAGGATATGATCGCGGTTGTGAGAGTGCACTTCTTTAGGTAACTGCAGACAGAAGTGGACAGTTGTGGTTCACATTATTCCAAGTTTTAATTACCTTATGGAAGCCGTCCAAATCAAAACGTTGGCATATCCTACTACGCCTGGCCTGGTAGATCATTGGCTGATGACTCTCAAAGGTTCAACAAAGTCTTTGACACTGGCCGACCGCCTATCACTCTCATAGCAGAAAGTCGACGCATATGTAAGGAGAAAGTTGATAGAGCAATCAGTAACCTCTTTAACAGTACGGTCCTGCATGTCTACAATATACTGTTTTTAGCGTCAATTGCCGGTCAAACCAACTTGATAGGCATTACCTTTCCTCAACAATTGTGTAGCGCTAAGGGACAAATTTGGTCGCCACCTACTAGGGAAAACTAAAGGGCAGGGCGAAAACAGCTGGATGAAAGATTCGCTTGGTTGCGGATACTGGGACCAAGTGTGAGAGATGTTCAGTTCATAAACCATTAATTATTCAACTACCCCATAACATATGATATGACTGATTCGGACTTGCACATTACGATTTCAAGTATCAATTCATCTTCATTATCGCAGACAGTAATAAATCAGTTGTTCACACTGATGGTTAACTGCCATACAACTGCGACAAGAGAGAAGAAAAGAAGAATTGGACGGGGAGGGAACTAAACACTAAAAATGGTTACGTTTCTATTCAAGCATCCAACATGAAGGTGCCTACACCTTGTAACCAAACAACTGAGCTGGAAGTGAAGGTACGAGGTCATCTACAAGACAGCTTCCTCACTGCTTTCACTGACCCGTGATATTAAGTGGACTCACTTCGCAGACAACGATAAAATTCGCGTCACTGAGGTTGGTTAGGCGTCATCTTCTCTAACGTCTTAAACCACCGACTCTGTGAGTCTAGAGGGCCCCAGCCAGGAAGACAAACCCGATCTACCATGACCAACCCCTTCGTGAACGATTTCATCTGTCTACGCCAGGTCACCATCTGTCCACCTCGAACCTTGCGTAAGCCAGCCGCAGCGTCGGCATAAATTGTTCGGTGTGGTAGGCCACAAGCTGGCATCCTTGATACACAACCTAACCATCTAAGTCTGTGCAAATGTAACCAGCGAAAAAAAACTCGTGTGAGAATCAGTGCCAAACACCCGCTTTCTAACCTCCTGGTTGCTTACTCGCTGGTGCCACTCGATACGAGCGACTGGACGTAGATATTAGTGGTCAGATACCTGAGGATGGTATATCTCTTCTTCCTTAAGGGGTCAAGTTTCACTGCCGTAAAGTCATACAGCCTTTACAGCTGTCTGATACATGCGATCCTTAAGCTCTACAGAGATACCTCTCTGTCGCCATAGGTGCCTCAGATTAGCAAACGCCTCTCTAGTCTTAGAGACACGTGCTTCTATTTCGTTCCCTACATCTCCAGCATCGCTGATAAACCTCGCGAATACAAAAACCGGTTAACAACCTCCCTGACTTCACTAACTAACATTAAATCTACGTAACCACAGCACTCTTGCAGAAGCACTTTGCGTTTTGAGTCTGCAATGCGCATTCAGAAGTATTTGGCAGAAGTCAAAATAGCGTCTAGCAATGCTTGTACTGCTTGAACGTTTTCAAACAGCAACACTTTGTCGTCAGCATAATGAAGATCAGTCAGTCTCTCAGGAGGAAGGAGGTCCACGCCGGCAGCTTGTGAGTGTCTCGGGTTCCTTTCTTGAACATAGGAACTATTATCGCTTGACCTCAGCACGGGGGGATGGTCTCGGTCCTCCATACAAGTTGAAGAAACTGAGTCAAGGCCTCCACTAACGCCTTTCTACCTTCTTTGAAAGGTGCTGGCACGAGATCATCTGGACTATCAGTCCTATTACGCTTGATAGCCGAGATTCACTTGCGGAACTCAGTCTCAGTGGGTGGTTCCAAATCTGCTGACCAGTGTGTTACATTGCAAGTTTGTGGCGACAACACAGTGGAAGCATGGGTTAAGCTAAATTGACCTTCAAAGTGTTCCGCACACCGTTTTAACCTTCTGGACTTTTTTAACTGAGTGTGCCATCTGTATCACTGACAGACGATCACCTGGGACGAGTGGCAATGATCGGCTTCAGGAGTTTGCCGGTGTTTCCTGGGACAAAAGCGGTCTTCATTTCCCTAACTTCTCCCACTAACCAAGCCCCATGGTCAACATCTGGAATAGGTTTCAGTTTCTCACGGATTTCTTCTAGACTACCCATAAGAACTACTAGGAAGAATGTTCTGTCTGGCTTCTAACAACTCCAGGGATTTCTCCGAGATCCATTGTTTGTTCGACCCACGAACCTCCCTGCTGCATGCTACAGTACGTGCTTCACGGATGGCTTGTGAGATTTGAGTCTAACAGCTTTAGGATCTCCGGAATAACAACGGCTTAGCCTGATTTCGAAACTGGTTTGGTACTAATGCTTTACCGAACGTTAAGCCAGTTTCTCAAAAGCTAGCGGTGGGGTCACTGCCGGACACATATAAGAACGAGAGGGCAACGTACCAACGAATGATCTGAATCCAAGTACTTGATCCAATAAGAACGAAAATCTTGAGTGGAACCCCACCAACCATAACTAACAGCTATTTGGTATATCCGAGACCAGGTCTGATTCAAAGAAGGACAGCACCAAGTATAGTACTGACATGCACGATGCCTAAAACTAGTACTGGCTAAAAATAGCTTGTGCTCAGCACACAGTTGTAACAGCCGCTCGCCATTATCCAACCGATGTGATGTTTTTCCAAACCTGCCACCCAAACGACACTCGGCCTCACCAAGGCGGTAGAATTGGGCGTTCACCTCCGGCCTGAATGACCGTATCAAAGCCACGTCCCGACAGAAGGAGAATGGTCAGATCGGAGTAAAACGCGCCCTTGATGCCGACGTCACTACAATCAGTTGGAGCGTAAGTGGACACAACGGATAGACTTCCGAAGGTCTTGCGTCTACAGCTTGCCTTAACAGAACCCTTCAAGCGGACATCACAAAGCATACTGTAAACAGGAACCCAATCCATTAATGTGGCTGCGGCCGTCGTGCTGAGGACCAAACCTACTCCACTCTGACAGGTAACGGCGACCGTGGAGTCATTTGAATTGCATAACCAGCATCGGGTAGATAATGTTGGTGCTGTTAGTTCCATGCATGGACTACCATCATGGATTCTAGTCTCCCAGATACAACAGACATCGACACTCAACGAGTGTAACGTTCGTGCGAGAGCAGCCTGTTGGCCTACCTGTTTTAGAGTGCGACCGTTGAAATCACCTATAGTAATTCATATCTTAGGTTCAAGTAAGGGACGAAGAAGGTCTGAAGCTAAATGGTAAGAAATAAAGCTGGTTGACTCAATGCTACTACGAGTAGCTATATTTGTTGTGGGACCTGCTGAGTAATTACCAGAAATATGGATCGGGAGGGGTCTGAGAGCTAAATTTGATATGACGGGAGGGTGCGGTGGGCAGTAGCATTTTTTCATCTATCTACCCAACTGTGTGCAACAGATAGAGCGACTTGGCTTATACTGAGAGAACGTCGAGGCAGTGTGGAATTACTGGTGTTGTGATTATTCATGGCTGTGTGTGGGCTGAGACACAGCCAGGATGCCCAGACCTGGACAGAAGTACGATTAGGGTTCTCAACTAAAACATATGGCTCATAAGTCTTTACCGCAGGGCAGCGGGTGGGTGGCAGTTTACCAGGACTGGGACCAGAAGAAAGATGCCAACTTTTCTCTAACCCCCAACCTGGAGGACCAGAAGTAGATGGTTTGTCAGATCTCTACCTATTGGCCCGCCTGTTATGAGTAACTCTGTTGGTGTGGTCACCACACCTTTCAGTTTAGCCCAAAAGGTTATCGAGATGCGCAAGTCGTCACACCACGTCAAGGTCCATTCTCGCTGTGACAGATCTCAATTCATGGAATAAGGATTAACGCAGATCATAAGTTAGGTGGAGGGCAACCATAGTTAAGGTCGTGTTTGGCCAAGGGTAGTACGAATACCGGCTGTCTACTTCAGAGTTAGTAGAAAGAACAAATGCTTGGTGGAACAGGAACACTACTGAACACAGTTTGCTCCAAATCGAGATTGCTGGTCTGATTTGTCAGTCTGGAACACATTGCTTCAAATCTGGAACATGTTTGAACATATGTAACAGGGTGGGGTAGAAATCGGTGGACGTCTTCCGTAATAATCCCCTAAGTATCAAACGAAAATGACTCAGTATATATGCTTACAAGGCAAGGGTGGTGCCAGTAGATAATTGATGGAATAAAACGTAGGATGATACGAATGTTAGTCCCAGAGGCCGAAGGCAGCTCCAACAATAAAGATAGATGCTTCCTCACATGTACTGCTTGTCTGATGTGAATAAATGTGAAAAATTTTCGGATCAGGTTGATTCGGGGATATTTAGCAGATAAAAGCCCGGAGATGGAAAATGCCTGGGAAAGTGACTCATATGAACAGTTCGGTCAAGCCTTCAAATACCTATGTTGTATTGGATTAATCTAAGGTTGCCTATTTCGGAACTGTCACGGATCACATCAGTGGATACACTGTGAACTTCTTCAGTGCGCATCTGATTTTGACAACAATACTACTAATTGGCGTGTAAAAGTTGTGTTCTATTAGGCCGCATTGTCGCTAACAGTTGTCGACTAGTTCGAGAAACATTACTCTGGTCCAGTTTTCTCATTGGTACAACTATTTCTTAGTTCCAAATGACGACCAATAGGAAAACAACCTCAAACAATGCAAGAAAGTATCTAGAAACAAGCCAGATAAAAGTAAAAAATCTGCTTTCTCTCAGAAAACAGTAAAGTCACCGATCTCATGTTCACGGGGATACAGTAATGTGTTAACTATTTTCTCAGAATGAACTTTTATTCTAGAGTCAACAGTGCACCCTACATTTTACAAACTGGCTTGACCTAACTTTGCAAAGGCATCGTTAGTCTACTTACAAAACACGGATAGGAAATTAGGAAGTGCACTTTATGTTTGTCAACGTCGAACTTTCGCTGCCCGAGTTTTCATAGTTTCCGGTAGCACTCGGTTGAATAGGTAAGCAAAACGATTAACCCAGAATCTATGTAAACATCTACACATGAGTAGGAAAATATGGGCAGTGAGAAGTGACGATGATAATGGAGACCAGAGTGTTGCCAAGCTTTGTCAAACAGACTACAGAACTGTAATGGTTGACCAGTTGTGAGGTTAAGACTTTGACACGTACATGTTGCCAACAGCTCTGAAATCGTTTAGGACTTTTGACACCACACCCTTGGAGCAGTTGGTGTGTCACATGATTTACGGTGAGTTTTGGAAGATACTGAATGGGTCACGTTCGTTTCTGCTAAGTTGGTACAACGGGGCTAAACGCACAATTTTGGGGGATTTTCAGGACATTTGGTACCTGAATATGATAGACAAAATCAGGCTTACCAAGCTTTGGACAACCCAGGTGGTTTACTTAGGTAATTGGGAAAAAGAAACGGAGGGAGAGAGTAACATGAAATCTACAAAATATTTGACGGTCAGAAATTCCACATCATTTTTTACGACAAACAAACAGTTGTGTAGGGTGTTAGAGCGTTTATTTTCAATCGTAGCTGCCAGCACTTTTCTACCTTCAAATAGCCTTGAGCACAGACTCATTGTTACATATAAAGGTAAGCAACATCCTTGCTTTGATCACGAATTTAAATGAGGATGTTCAAGTGGGAAATGCGCTTACTCTAAGTGAGCTTACATTACCGCATAACTATGTAATGACTTGTACAGCATGACTATTATTGTTTGGACTACACGTTATATGAATTATTAGGTGTCCATTAGAATAACTGCATTCTGAGACAGGCCTTGGGTTTGGCCAACAGCAGAATTTGCACCTGCTGGCTCAACAGTAAATCATACAAAAGTTGTTCTGTTGCCTAGAAGACCATCTAACTGAATCAGGATTCACCAATAAGTGATCGATTCCTTCTTTGCTGATGACGGTATTCTATAGAGGATTGATTGGGATCCTTGTAGTACTCAAAATTTTTAGATCACCGCAGCTTTCTTAACCAACTAGAATGAATGGTTATTTTTGGTTTTATATCCGGAGACCAGAATAACTTGGATTAACCTAACTAGCAGTCAATGCTCGTTAACCGATACATCCATATTCACCGTCGAAATCTCTCTCACTTGTACTAGGGAGATCCCGGAGTTAACCAGCCTTGCATTTAAACAGCGACCGAGGACTCCCTTACTGAACATTTTAATTCCCTTTGTTGAAAAGAACGAAACTCGTTGGCACTGTAAAGTAAAGAGATACGGCCTGGAGATGTTGGCTACATTAGTTCAGTTTTTCGGCTGTTATAGACTTCCTGATCATCCGAGGCAGACTCTCAACCTTCAGCCATCTACTTACAGATCTCTTTTTATTATGTATGAACTCACGTTTACTGACTCCCATGAAACGGGTGAAATGAATGGGTAAGAATGTACACAGACCACTCTCGTCCCTTTTTGACCTGAACCAAAAAATTCCATTCAGTCAGTGTACACCTGAGAAATAAATCGAACAACGAGCCTCTTAGAAACCCTCTCAAATTACGTTTACAGATAGCCAATGATCCCCACGTGGGCAGGTTGCCACTTTACTGCACCCCTAAATTTGTAGGTGACACAAAAACGCCAGCAGATATCTCTCCTTTTTCAGGCTGTTGAGTTTCATTAAGTTATTCTTTAGTCACTTCGAAAGTGCGCCAGAATTTCTTTTTGCATCAATACGGCACCAGGAGTGCACAATCGAATCTAGTTACCCTTTCTGTACAAACCTATGATACTGTACACTGCCTATACTGGCTCTCACCACTCTCATTTGCGACCCTTCAACTCTATCAAAGTAGCATATGGAAGCTTTTTTGTAACCACTTCCTTGAATCATTCGGTTCAACAGGCATTATACCCTACTTCATATCACCATAGAATTAACTTTATTTTTCTGTAATAGCTGATGTCAATTGCTTAGTCATCACAACGTGTACATGTGAACATAAGACACAGCAAAGCAGAATAACCCACAGATATGATAGAATGGGATTCGTTTTGTACCTTATGTGTCTAACGAATTGCTAACTGACTTTGTACTCAAATTTACTAAAATAATTTCGAATTGATATGCTGGCCAAAAGGTACCTGGTCATGTGGGTGTTTTATGTTTTCAAGACAATATACTTATCATTACGCATTTGATTTTGTAGTTCCTGGCATTCACTATCAGTGTTCAGCGTTGGAATCAATTGCACCTAGCTAAGCTTCGTATATTCCTGATAAGCCACATGTGATGAAGATTTTTGCATCTGCTTCGTGCACGTTATGCCACGATCAGTTGGGACAACGATTCTGGGAAAAAAGAGGGATTCATTTTATTAACAGACAAGTATTCCTTCAATGAAATAGTTATGCCCTAGTAATGTATGTTGTATAAACCATCGTTTGTCAACTTCAAGGAATGAAAGACGGCATGCAGTGCTCTAGACTGAGCTTAAAAGGAGCAACAATTTCTGTATTATCCAGTATGGTCACTTAACTCGTGCGAAAGGTCGAGACTGCCATCCACGCGACCTGTCTCCGTCCTTCTTCAATGCGTCGACTGGTGCACGCTCCTGCATTCCGAAGATAGTGCCAGTAGTATGTCTATGCATTAAGGTCTTCATTAATCATCATCCGAGCACCTCTGGAACAAATAGAGTGCTGGTGATGAGTCGACGTATGATGGATTACAGTCCACAACTGGCGATGCACTGTCTACCATTGATTCAACGAAATAGTTTCAATCATTCTCTTAAATTTCAACCGTGGAGTGTCAGCTGGCACCTATTGTGCAGATTACGTGGTAACACTAATTATTTTGTGTAGCTTTAAGCTCGGAAACACTTCTTATCACACCGGAGAGCAATAATAATATTTGTCATTTGTCTCGCTTGAGTAAAACCAAAACATCTGTTTTTGGTTTGGTTTTAACCACAACCTTCGAACTCCATACATAATAGCTAATGCCTCCAGAATTGCGAAGCCCTCGAAAATTTTCACACTTTTAGATGCATCTGTCAGGAAACCTAAATCTTTTCACAAAATGTTCACCTCATTGAGTCGTGACATGTTTATCAAACCAGCCTCACTCACATGATCTTACTCCGCGATGTCATCCTACAATTGTTGTTACGCCTCAAAGATAGTAAAGGTTTTCCGCGCAATGTTGCGTTTACCCTCTCTCCCACCATCGTCAAACAGTTGGACAAACTACAGGAAGACTACTGACAATATGTCGCAACCGCCATCCGAAATGGTTTCGTAAATGTTTGAGAAGGCTCACTGCTATCGCGATTGATCCGAATTTTATTGACAAGAATCATTCAGAGAGTTCTCCAAGTTCACTTGGAAGCTTTTAATGTGCGACCGTTGTCAACAACCGAGGCTATTACCAACAGACCCTACAACCCATACCAAGGGGTACAAAGGAGTTCGTGCGAACCGCACACCTCCTCTGACCAGTTATCTCCAAGATAGTTAAGGCTAAAGCAGAGCGATTACCTTTGTATACAAGTATCTTAACACAGACGTGTTCGACACTTTCGCACCGTTGCCAACATAGTTGCCCCACTCCATTGGACTGTCTTCGCGATTTGTAATGACTCATTAGACTTGTTTAGAATTCCATTTATCATTTGTCTTCACCTTGTGTGAGTCTGACAGAACGAAAGCAACTGACAGGTTGAGAATTACATGGAAATATAGAAGTCCCTGTAGAGTCACACTGTTTCTCTCGCTGGTTCGAATCCAACCGAAGCCCTGAATTTTCAGAGTAAGTTCTCACCTGTAATAATAATAACTCTGTCAAACTACTTAATACCAAAGCATAACAGTTGATTGCAAAACAAGACAACATACATTGTGGAACAATAGTCCATGAAAACTCATATTCTTTAGCAGCTCTCTGGTAAGCCATTGTGAATACCAGCATACGATTGACATTCAGTGCTGCACAACAATGTTTGATTCGTGCTTCTGGGTCGAGCAAGCTAAACATTACCTTTACGTTTACGCAACTGTACTAACAGTTGTTCTTCTCCGAAACTGTGAGGACGACGTTCAGGTTGCATACTACACGGATGGTCGTCCGTCTCATATTCGTCCTCTCAGCGCTCCAAAATGGCTAGGTAATTCAATAATGCACATGCTGCTACCGGTTGGAGATGATTGCACAATTTGCACACAGTGAAGAGGGAACATAACGACTGGCCACGGCATCCAAAAGTGGTATGCATATTAACTCAAAAATGACATTTTTTCTCATTTAGTCCTCTCTGGGTGAAGCTTCTGTTCTAAAACCTGGCTATCACTGTGTTAGGTCATCAACTTACTCATAATACTACGCTAGTGACGAGACGAAAAGTGTGGTATTCGCAAGTACATGTTTTATACCGATTTTTTGTTCGCATAACTCAACATTCTTGTCGTTCGTTACTTCACCCTCACTTCTTTTCAAAAGCTGATCGTGATAGCATTCTGCTTTTTTTCTCTTCAGCTTTGTCGTAACATTTAATGGTGAAGTTGTTGTATATTCTGTCCAAGGTTTTGCCTCATTTTATATGGAGCAATATACTCTATCTTCTGCCGTAACCGACGACTTCTTGTCTTATATGTTCAATCTCTTTCTTCAAATGACCATGTTTGTTTCCATCAATTGAACACGCCAGCAGCAGGGCTGTTCACCAAACAAAATCCCACCTGCAAATGCATGCAGTCCTCTCGCCAATTGAAACAACCACTGAACGAGAACAAATGCAGATTCTGACAGACGCAGACAACCACGAATGTCTGCCTATCTCCATCTGAATATCTGCACTGGAATGGTGTGAATTCACACAATTCCCCCTGCCCCAACTTCCTAATATATCTCCGTATTTTGAACAATAAGGCGTCTGGACGGTTGGTGGATGCGTGTGTGGAAACGAAGTTGGGATGACAGGAAGTGAGAGTAACCACGAGTTGAGTGGATGACCACTGCTGTCTGATTCTACTGAATGATTCTGACTGCTCAGAATTCCAAACCTACAGTTCACCGTTCGGTGACACCTCCCTTAATAGTTCCGAGCGTGCCACAAATCTCGGCTCAAATCGTAACTGAGATCAGCACATGCAGTGTGAACGTTGACCATGATCAGCAATTTTAGATACGTCTGTGTAATCAAACAATCCTAAAACAAATGATATTTGAAAGTTTGAAAAAAGCCAATAGTAGTTTGTAAGGTGTCTTGCGCAGTGACATTTCGTTCGGATCTGGTCGGTTACTTTTGCGAAATTAACATACACATTATACAGTAGGCGAAATAAACCAAGTCATATTTGAAATAGTCAGTCAGGTGACCGAAGCGGTAGCAACTGATTGATAATTTAATGCAATACAATATAATTGTTGCCAATCAGAGGTTATTGAGAGTCCGAAAAGAATGAGATGGTTAAAGATGTGTATATCTTGAGTGGGAAGGGTCAGATATGGCTGGGAAATCTACAGAAAACAAACAAGAGCTAAAATAATGTACAAAAAAGTAACAGTTGCATTCTTACCAACATAGTGAAAGGCTAGTCACCAACTGTTTCTGGGTGCATAAAGTGGGATTCAGCCGATGTATTGCGACAGCTTCTGCAATATTGAGAGCCTGCTTTAGTTTGAGTCTAAAGAACACTCTGAAAGCGGCTATTGGGTCCATTAAGTGCCCG
>QNGE01000525.1:76181-90396 GCA_008508345.1 Paragonimus westermani | reverse complement strand
TTGCATCTTGCCGCTTCCGCTTTGGTCACCTGACTGACTGTTTTAAACATGACTCGATTGATTTCGCCTAGGTGCTTGCTCCCCAACTATATAAAGTGTATGTTAATTTCGCAAAAGTAAACGATGCGATGCGAACGAAATGCCACTGTGCAAGACAACTTATATGCCACTACTGGCTTTTTTACAAAGCATATTCTTGCATGTGGTGTGTCAATAAAATCATTGCGTTAATTCATCTTCCGTCAAACATACACCCGAAAGAATGGCTTTGAATCCACGTTAATCTTGAGGTAGGCTGCAGCAAAAGTCACAGTATCTTCTGGTCAGGCTCATGGCTATTATTATGAGGACGATCTTGGTCCCACGTTTATATCCTGCATTGGCAGCCTGTTTATTTCCTGTTTTCAAGTGACAGGAGTTTCATTTTCCTACTGGTCTATCATCTGGCTAACAAATATTAACCACAAATACATTCAACCACATACTCGGTTGTCTTATTCCTTCCGGTTTAAATTGGACACGTAGTGTGTGAGTGGGCTCGCTAGGGGAGTAGCTCAGGTCGCTCGTGGTGTGCTCTGTGCATCAGTCCTTCGGATTCGGAAACCGATATCTCCAACCGTATCTCTAGCTATCTCGGAATGGATGTGCTATAATTAGTAACATCCCAAACCTAGCACCTTTTGTGGTCAAAGCGGTAGTTTTCAGCACAGGAAGCCCTCAATCACAGTACTTTTCGTCTTTTGTATTATGAACGTCCCACCGCTTAAATCCTCATATTTTGATAGTTTATTTTAGAATAATTTTGGCAGTAAGCGTACATTTAACAAAATATACCAACAGGATTAAGCTAGGTGTTGATCTGATCTTTCGCTTCTCGTGTTATTTAACAATCCATAGCTTCGTAGGTTCGGTGAATATTGTATGAACGGAACAAATTTACTCTGGACACAACGGGCACCCGTGAACACGATGAACCAACTAGTTCAAAGGGTGACACATCTCATCTTAACTGTGAATTCAATTTTGTTGAGTCAGAAGTGAACTAGATAACAAGTAATTTGATTAGATCAACAGCTCGTTCAGACAACCGTCGCTCGTACGGCTCATTTAGATTATCGACATTCAGCAATCGAGTGCATAGCATGCGCTTCCAACTTGTGCTGTGGACTCTAAAGTTGTCCATTATAAGAGGCAATTTATGGTAGTAGATTGTGGTATTTTGGGTCACTTGCTAGATATGCTACTATGCCAAAGTCAATGGTATATATTGTTTTACGTGTGCGACCAATGAAACTCAATACAGCATATGCGCTTCTCGACTTTTGTATGTTACTTTATATCATGTACTGCATTGTAACTTGTTTAACAGGGGCTATGAATCTGCAGTGCAGACTGAATCATTCCATAAGGCTGTGTTAGGTTGTTCTGTATTCCCACCTGCTGTGTGAATTTTTCAAAGGTAGAGTGATAGATGTCTCAGTACTTTGCCCAATCTATACTTGGAATACAAACTGAATGCTCACTGAAGGTTACTTTATTACCAACGTAATGACAAAATGAACTAGCTCGCTAAATTTCCTCATCCAAATTTACCACGTTTCCACTAAAAATCGATCACTGTTTTTGTGTGGGAACTATTGGTCAAATACCGCCGACTCAGCAATCAGAGTTTTCTGCTTGACTGCGGTAAGGCGTTCGTGCCACCAAAGTTACCGTAGGTGAGTTGAGTGAGACAACCAACACACAATGCTTATCGGAATTGGGCATCCGACAGCAAGATTCGGAGTATAGACAGAAGGACTTATCCAACGGACACGACACCTAAATAAGTCGGGTGAGCGAATCCCATGTAACCTTTTCAGCACTCGAAAGGCGATGTTGGACTGGGAACCAGCATGTGCCGGTGAGTGCAAGTGTTGTGTTTTTGGATTTACCGCGCCATTTGTGGACTCTGATGTGAGGTGTTATAGGCATGCGGTGAAAACAAATGTCACTTGACACCCCTCAATTTCGTGACCTCGTTAGTGAACCGTCTTTGCGCTTCTTGTCAGCATACCTCATTTGACCATTTTAACTGTGATGATGATAGCTTGTTACGCTATCAAGATCGACGTGGATAGCTTGTTTGAAAATGTTGTCCACGTTGAGATGTTTTGTGTTCTGTAAACCTGTTTCGTCCTGAGAAATGCAAAGACCGACCGACACAAAACATTCGCATTATGCGGGTTTTGGTTAGGTGATTACGGATTGGGATAACATGTTAATACCTGTGGCTACTGATCGAACTGAGCAGGATGTGATAAAGGGCGTAAATCACTTCCTACAAGTATAATGTTCGTTGGCAGACTGACTTTTCTAGGACTACACAGACTGTAGGTTTAATTGCTACTAATGGGGGCTTCGAGTCGTTAATTTTATTTCATCGAAAGCACCTCGGGCTTGTGTTTCTTGGGCTGATTGATTCGACTTGTGTGTGTATGTCTGTCCACCTGACTCTACTTACGTTGAGATATATTGGATTGTACTTATCTCTGTTCAGTTTGCCGAACAGTTAACAGTTCGAAATACCGATCATTACCTAACGGTAAAACGAATTTTGTGTTTAGCAGTGGCGTTGGTAGATTCCAGCATGAACTCTGTTGGAAGTCTTGGTGGGATATTCAATTCACTGGACCACACGGTTAGGCGGGTTAAGTTTCTGTGCGCGTGACGCGGATTTGTAATCCGACTGAGAGGACGCTTGCCGAATCTCAGCCGTTGGCTCGAATGCGGCAGAAGCACATCTTTTTCGCAATCAGTTCTTTACTTACAAAATCTTACTGAGTCACGGTAGAGCGCCATGCATTCGACAAACGTTCCGTATTACTGGATGCAAGTCTCATCGGAACATTCGTATCCGGTGTATTTAGACTGCTTTGATTTGGGGCTCTTTATTCAACCATTCAGAGCGTCGTGTTAAAATAAACACACTTGAACAATCTCTATTTCTAGAAGTTTCCATAACGTTTGCTAAACTGACAATGCAGCGTTCACTCTTTTTCCGTGAATTTTCATGAGAGCACTATGGAGTTCGTTTTTTGAGGACTAAATTTAACAGAGCTTCTTCAGGTCACTGGAGACGGCAGAGGGATTTATCATCAGCTAAACCGGAAAGCGTCTTCCAGTTTTTAATTAGGAATGAAGCAAGTTTTTACACAGCTTTACAGCCCCCTAAAGTGAATTTTAATTTCGGGTGATCATTCTCGTAGTAGTGATTCAAGGTACCGACTGGTTGACTGCAAATTTTAGGAGAATGCGAGCGCTGATACCAATTATGAATTGTGGTCACTGTCTACTAAGCAAAATCCGTGACCATCAACCAGCAACAAACTATGTGCATCATCCAAAGTGTGCTAAGCAAGCGGCGGCGGAGTGCAAACACTCGTTGGCAATCTGTTTTCTTGCTACGAAATAATGCGTCAGAAGGCTCTCATGGTTTTTAAAGCAGAACTGCAGGTCAACTAATACGTGCACTGACAGGTTAAATCGTCCAGGCAGCAGTATGGCCAATTTGAACGAGTACTTAGAGTGGGAGGACGGATTGTGTCACATATGCTACCAGCAGCCACTGACTCAGACTGATGCACTTTGCGTTATTTGGTTAAATGAGTGTAGTTCCCACTGCACTCCTGATCATCACTAAGCCCCTCGCGTATAGGTGCAATGGTGAGCCAGAGGGAACTCGGTACAACCATTTTGGACCCGTTGACATTCGTACTGCAAAATATTGTGACTAGAAGTTCGCTAAGCCACGTAGAACAGATGTGATGCATTCAACTACAGGATAAATTTGTTTTTATTTCGACAATCTTAGTTGAACACAAAATTTTCGTTTCCAGCTAATTTCAGCCAAACTAGTAATCAGCGAATCAGTTAGGGAATAAACATATCTGACAAACCACAGATACTAATCATATTGCACAACGTAAGCATTTCAACGTTATTCCGTCAGCCACATACGCAGTTATATATATATATATATATATATATATATATATACATAGCAGCTAAAACCGTACGGAGTGAACAGGTAGACGGTCAGGTACCAAACTAATGGGAGTTAGTGACTTCCTACCTTTAGGTGCTGACTCAGACTGTTTGATGAAAAAGATTACTGCAGACGAAGTTTTCAGGGATAGCAACACCTAACAACAGTGAAGAATTTCGTCAGTTCCATATTCAGATACACTGGCGGCATGCGTCTTGCACTGGATGAACTCGAATTTTCCTTCAGCAATTTACTTGTTGGGTCGTGCGTGATACTGCTCTTACTAACCGCTGGGAGGTTGTTCGGTCATTATTTTTGACGCAGCCACTGGTTTATTTTACCAAAGTGAAAATTACCATAACTACAATGTGTGTTACCTGCATACTTTCTGGCGTTTTTGAAACTTACGTCCATATTCAAAAGTGAAGAAAATACTTTAAAACAGGTAGTTTGTAATCCAATATGGACTGAAGCATATGAAAATAGAATAGATTAATTAAAAATAGCAGTTTAAGTTAATTTTTGCGAAGTTAGAGCTTTGGAAGCTTACCCAATTTTGGCTAAATTTAGTAGTTCACATGTTTCTGACGGAATAACTCAGGTTTCCACATAATGTATCCGGAGTTCTGCAAAGATCACTTTGGCTTCGTTAAACAATGGTTGCTGTAACCAAGTTAACTTGTTACGGGTGCGGAGCCCAAAAACAAGAATGAGAGGCCACTGCAAGTGAATATGTGATCGATAAACTGGTGCAATTAGACTGTTGTTAAACCATATGAGTAATACCCAAAAATGCTGAGAACTTGTCAACCTTGGTTTTGCTGATGAATCTTGAACTGTCGTACACCGATCAGAAACGTTCGACATTACCCGGAAGTAATATATTCTGAAAATACCCCTTGTAATTTTCAAAGGTTTTCTGTTTTTCGACAATTTCAACATCGATTTGTTTTAATTGCCCACTCCCGAAGAAGGGTTCGTCACATTCGGTTCAAATACCTTCACTCGAAAATTTCACTTCCCGCAATTCACTTCCTCTTACTGTCCATTTAAAACGATACCTATTAGAAAAAGTTTCCAGTGAAGTCAATTCTACAAACAGATGCCGGAGCTCAAGAAGAAGCCAAAACAAACTGATGGGGGTCACTAACGACTTATAGAAAACGGAGAGTGCTTGGGGAGTGAAACTGTTAGAGTCGTTAGAATCCGAGTAGTCGATAGAGTTAGTTGAAAGTGTCCTCTTATTTCAAACATGACCAACTATGTGTCAGTCCTGACTCATTCCTTACCATCCGAATAAAAATTTGGGTGAGTTCTGTCAAGCTGAAATCCACTTGTGTTCAAGTTTGAATTCCAACATTGCATTTTAAGTGTCCCGAGAACGACTTCCACTTAAAACTAATCTTTGTTGGCTCTCAACTTCTGGTCCGGTTAAAAAATACAGCAAATTCTAAAACTTCTGTAATTAAGAGTAGTTCGTATTTCATCGGTTTCTTGTTGTACCGATCAACTGTTTGCCCTGCTAAACGTTCCAGAATGTAATATCTTATCGTATCATCATTGAGTGAGTTATGCAGTGAATAATTGTATCTGATAACTATTCCTGGATGTTATTCAATTCAAATGAGAAATCTATAACCGGTTCCATCACGAACTTGAATTTTGCAGTACACAGCTGAAATCAGAGTAGTTCAAGGAAGTATTATTAAAGTTTTAATCTGAATTCAGATTTTAATGGTTGTTTGTTATCCACAATATATCATCATACAGTGACTTATTTAGTATCGATAAAAGAGACAATGGCTTTTAACAAATGAAACAAAATTAGCATATCGGCTGACCATCCAAATTGGCCGGTAGTTTTTAGCCAACAATTTTACTGGCTTGTTGGGAACACGCGCGGCTTTAACTATCCTTACACATAGTGAGTACTTATTGAGTGGTTTGTTAATAGCGTCTGTCAATCTGTTCCACCCATTTTCAATTGGAACGTGAGTATCATTTTCTGTCTATCCAGGTCTTTGCGTACTTGGTCTGCGAGCTGAGAGGTATAATTTGAGCAGAAGATGAACATTTGTGATAGCACTCCTCTTTATCTAGTCCACGGCGCTAATTAACTCAATAAGTTGGTTCTTCTAAAAAGTATGAGAAGGTATCAGTTGACCTCAAAAGTGGAAATGTGTATAACAGGATACAAATGACCGTGTTTACTGGGCGTTCACCAAAGAAAGTGCAGTGACCTTAATTAGGGTTTTTTCATCTTTGAAAAGAAACGCGCGCATATTTATACACATTCGTTTTTATACTTCCTTGAGTGAATTAAGTGATCACACAACGAAGCTATTGATTACGACATTGGAGCATTTAATGCCCATCACACACATGAATACCGAACTATCAACTGCTATACCGTTGAATTATGATGCCATGAGAGAATTAACTTGTTAGCGACATTTTGCCCAATGAAATGAAGCGCACGAACTATAGGATGTGTGTATATATTTCACAAATTATCACGTTGATCAATACGAACTGAACACTAGCAAACGTTCCGGCCATCCAACATAGAGAGGATGCACCAGATTCGTGTTACAACCATCACTATTGTATACTGTGTTTAAGACAGGACAGATACTCCAGCTACCCGAAGGGTAAGACTGGTGCGTTACTCAGGAAATGACAATAAACTTCACAAGAGCCTTGCGAGGTCGTTCACCTCACCGTTAGTGTGGAATATCATGGAGAAAAAGATTGTGAATATGTTAAAAATCAATTAATCGGAACTGTCAGAAGTGGTATAGGTGCAGGTGAGCCATCGACAGTGACACACCGCCACCTCGGATATTGTTCCAGATTAGGGATTTTGGTGATCATGAGCATCCCAGCAAAGTAATTGATAATTGCGCACTACAGGAAATGTAATGGCCAGTGTTTTCGTGCTTAGTGGCTGCATCGTTGTTTAAACCCCATATAGTTTTATTTAATTGTTGGTATTCACAGTGAATTATGCCTGGTACAGTGAACGTACAACTAGCGTGAAAAGTATGCCGTCTAACTATCACAACCTGTGTCTTGTTATTGGTTGATCAGTAACTAGTGCATCCCGATCGTTCCGGAATGCATGATGGTGAACGGCCGCATTCTCCACGCGATCAGTCTACTTTGTGTCGAGTGATTGACACAAACAATAATGATCAGCAGGATCAGAGCTGTTATTCTCTTCGCTGCGAACATGTCAAGCTCCCGAACCATAGCGTGAGGCTGAACATACCTGTTTTCGGTGAACACCGGATACACTGCTGATATCACAGTTGACGTGGGTTGATGAAGATCGTGTGTTTCGATCGGATAATGGACATTACGAAACGTATCAATTAACCTTTCAAACTCCTATGTGGTATTAACTGGTGAAATTTGCCAAGATGAGGCACTGTATGCCCATCCACATTACCAAGTGGAGAACAGCTGCCACACCAACTCAAATAGCTGTGCATATTTACACATATATTCATGCCTGAATGACTCCGCCACATGATATGTACAGACAAAACATAAACGACTATGCTGTACCGGAAATGCAAACACTGGTTATTTTGTTGGTCATTGCTTAGTTCCCTATCGATGATGCATTTTTAGTACATGTCAAATATTGCAAACGGAGTGATTCATTCAGTGAAATTGAACGCGAATGTAAATTATCAAGCGACGAAAGCAAAGAACGATCAAAAGATTCGGCAAAATTCTAATTTGAGAGGCTTTGATGGGAAAGTGTGATGGGTGGTTGTGCAGAATCGAATCAAGTGAGAACTGAAGGTTGATTAGCCCTCGTCCTTGAAGGGTACAGACGATCAAAGGCATCTGGTACAAAGCTAGACAAGAAAGCCAGTGAACTGAGTAAGGTGTTGGGATGTGCAGACTTTGTTGTGTGATGTAGTTTGTGAGGCGAACATGCTTCAAAACACCTCCAAGATCTTGGAAGCTACGAGTCGGAATCTAACGTAGCTGTCAGTGCAGGATGATTAAAACACTGAGAAATCTTATGATTTTATTGCGAACTGAATGACAGTCACATGAGTATGCCCACTATCCATGTTAGGCATGGAATTGTTCGCAGAGTAGACTTGTTTGAGTATGAAGGTCCAGATGTTGATAATTTGAGGTAGGCGGACTTGGTAACGGAGAGAGGAGTAGACTCAACCCATACCAATGCAAGTGTGAAGGTTGGTCGAAAACATTGGCTGATTTGCAACAGACTGAAACGTAACCATTTTATCCACGATGACTGATTTCCAATAAGACTTTCGTAAATGGCGACAGGAGGTGGGCAAGTGAAAAGTTACCCTGTCAAGATGAATTGATAGACGTCAGCTGCATCGCACCATTGCGTAATTTCGNAATTTCGTCGAGATGAAGACGCTGACCTCGAGAGTTGGATATTAATCCAAAAGACATTTCTAGTCTATGAGAACAAACCCTGACCAATAAGCATTTGTGAATTCTGGTGAGAGGAATGGGGTTTACATGCTTATGGATCACGTTGGTTGCTTTGAAAAACGCAAAATCATTGGTAATCTCAACGTATTCACATGGAGAATTAGAATAATTTCTGGGCGAGGAAATCTGTATGTGCTGCAACTCTATGTTGGATAGACAGCTGGAAGCCAAAGAACTTCGACTGTAAGTATAAATTCTGCATAGCAGTAGAGCACTGGTTGGGACAATTTATTCACCATCTCTACGAACAGGGCGATGGTACGCCAGTAAGCGAGAAAACGGTAGTATCTGTGTGTCTTAAAACCTCTCTTAGTTTAGCTACTAAATTTGGTATCATAACTCGTAGCCTTCAAACACTACGTAGTTACATCAGTTTTTTTATTTTCTGACAATTTCAAAGACAAGTTGGATAATTTTTCCTTATGTCTTTGCCAAGCCATCTTGTAATCGGTCTGAAAATGTGAGTAATTATAAACGCTTGTAAGTAAACACCTGTTACGTTGTATCCTCAATTGAATGGAGGAGGAGGAGGAGGGGATGTTATTGACAAGAACTGCAATGCTGTTGTTGGGATTTTGACTCGATCAATAAGATCGGAAGACAAAAACTGTCAAAGGTTGCTTTTTACTACTTCTCATATGTCGAAGTCAGATTGTGAAACATGTATGACTAAAATTTTTGAAATAAATTTTGAAGCTAGCACAGATCTTAAGAAAAATATCGTTGTTGAAAAAGATGATTAATGAAAAGCGGGGTGAGTTAAAAACAAAAAATCTTCTCACTCTCTCTTGGTGACTGCGATAAAACTGACCAACACCCATGTTCAAAATCATCTTTATCCCGAATTTGAGTTTTGAGAATAGGAATCACAGATTGGAATGCATTAACTCAGCTAAATCCTGGAAGCCCACAATCGAATGATGTTCTGATGACAGCTGTGCTATTAACGGTCGATTCGCCCTACCACCAACTTGTTTTTCTAATGGTAACGACAATCAAAGGTTTGCGCTTCGAACTTGACACGCATGGCTTCAAGGTTCATTTGCATTCTGTGCACGCGGTCTCCGATCGGACACGAGGTAACATTATCTTATGGGCTGCCTCATTTTTGTGTAACTTTTTCTGTTTGAGTAGTAGATAGTCTGTGCTTGTAAACGGACTGGCGTAAAAAGAAACCTTACTTCCCTGGTTACAAAATGATAAGAAAAATTTTCAATATCACACCGTGTGATTAATTTTTCTGATGCCAGATACCACTAAAAGATCACATATTTGGTCACACATCTAACCCGTAAAGAAAATTTTGTGATTCAAGTCAAGAAAAAAAACAGACTTCTGTTTTTGGAGGCAGTGCCGGAAACAACCTGATAAAAAGTGCGGTTGAAGGGTTGTATGTATACCTCTCGCAAACAATCGATATATTCGTCGACGCCGGAGCTCGAGGTGAAACTGTCCGGAATGTTCAATTGTTCACTGTCCCGCATCTAACTGCAAAAGATTGTTGAGAGTTGAGATTAAATAAGATGATCATCGACAAATTCTGTTGGCTAACAGAATTCTTCAATGATCATCTGCGGTCGCACTGCTAGGTCTAAGTTTCGGACAGTTGAAACCACTCTGTCGACGACTGGTGATGAGCCACAACATTGCCCCAATTAAGACGAGATCAACTTTTTGTATCCTACTTCAATGTCTTGTCTTGCTTCTTCGATTATCTGCTCACCAACCCCCTTAAACATCAACACTGGTACTTCCAAGTGGGGTAAAGAGAAAAGTATTGCACATCGCCACATTGACTGCTAAGCTGTCATTGATTAATTTTCTGTTAATCTGTGTTTCGGGTGGTGCATTTCAAGCATAGAATTGATTATGCATATTTTGGAAATATGCGGTTCTCCTGATTTTCTTACTGACATCATGTTATTTTGGTGACAAATAAAAACACTTCCAGGAATGTTGAGACCACGTGTTAAGCTTGATTTAAAGGACACCAAATATTCATGTAGACAACATACCGGAAAGCAAATTCGCATCCCTTGCTTTCCGTAATTGGTACTTTAAAATCCGACATGTCTATCTCTCACAGAACAATTACTAAGGTAACCAGCCAATACAGGGATTATCCGAGACCCACTGCTGTATAACAGGCAGTTTCATTGTGAGTAGTATACTATTCACAAGTAGTATATTATCCACAGGCGACATTCAGGAACAAGAGGACAAGCCCCTAACACGACGGACAAGAAGAGACTATCGGTACAGTGTATACGTGTTGTGTGAGAACTTCCACCAAGGCGAATGACAACGTACTCTCAACCAATGTATGTGAGTGCATGTGTGCCGTGCAAATGAGTGCACACGTTTGTGGTTTTGTTTTGGACACGACTTGTACGGAAGTTTCTGCGACAAACGAACTCGCATGCCAAGCGTCTTTTGCGGACACAACCCCACGACAACAGATTCTAAGTACTTGTAAGGCAACAAGCCACTAAAACTGGCAGACGTGGGACCCACCGTTTAACATAAGCGGTATGTAAATTAGAGTCAATATCCAAGCGCTCCTCAAAGATTTAGGGGTTCTGTGGATGGGGATTTTGGGAATCCAAACAATGCCAATACCGTCCAGGTTGGAGCGTTATTTTGGTAATAATAAATATGAACTGTGGACGCAATCACTGTACGCCTAACAATCTAAGCTGGACAATGTTCTGCGTCAGCGTCATCTGAAACTTTTCAGTCCACTACTGTCTTACGCTGTTTGTTGATTGGAACATCCCATTCCACGTTATGTCTTGTAGCTTTTTAAAATATTCACTTCACTGAAATGTCAGCTGTGTTCTGCAGAGTGAGCGTCGTTTACTTGAACTGATGACTAGTCATTCCGATGGGATAATGGGTTGGGATTGAATAGTACGGAATCGTTCTCTGTCTTACTAAAGTGAACTGCACGATGAATCAGTTTAAGCCAACCGGAAGCTGTTAGATTTTCTAACAATATATTGCCGTTCGGTAATATTTTGTTTGTGAGGCTATATTGTACCAGCACATCATCGTAGAACACGCTAAGTTACTGCTGTGTTGCACCAACACACCCACTACTGATCAAATAAATGTTTGGTGTAGTATACAACAACTATTCTTTGGCTTACTAGTGTTTGAATTACTGTCGAACATTAGAGAGCAGTTAGAACAATAAAAATATTGAGTCATCACACGGTTCAAATGGTTTTCTCTCCATATTAAAATACATTTCAGTGATATGAAAATCTGTTTAGATGCCATACAGATCCACTTTGCTTATTATTAAAAGGCCTGATGTTTCACATGTTGATGCATCCACGTTGTTTGGCGCGTACTGTTGTCAATCAACTACTTCGATTCTTCATCATTCTGAAGCTTTGTAGTTTCTTCCTGATAAAGAATTCTTGGCGCACATTTCGATGGGAATTAAATACTACCCTTTTGTAGGCCAGAGCAGGCAGGTTACACTGTCAGATTGATCGATCAACTGTTTCCTTGTCGGTGCTCTAGCTGAGTTGGTTACACAAGGTGAATACTGACTGGCTACTGTGGCGATCATGTTGTCGATTACTACTTGATTGTAGCGAAATGGGGGGCTGCGGCCTGTTTAGCCAAACTTCAACGACAATGATGAAACGTCCCCTCTGGAAGAATACAAACGACATTCAGGACTAAGCAAACAAATAATTTTTCCATAAAAAAGCTTATTTGTTCCCGTCCGAAAGAGCCTATCAGTACTAAAGTCGTCTCGGCACATCACACGCAAGCGTAAAATGTGAGTACAACGTTGCTATGAAGGAAAGCAATGAAGTTCCCTGATATTTTCCAAATCACTTTACGTTTGGTTTCACAGCCAAAATCGCTACAAATACTGTTTAAAATAAGATGTTTACTTTCCAAGTTAATCGGCTTTTTTGACATGCTTTAATAAATTATTGAAAAGGTCTTGAACGCGGTGAAGAAGTTATATGCTGCATTTCTCACATGATCACCGCAGATCACAACGTTTCATTTCGTTTGAGTTGAATTAGAGATTCAGATTTTTAACTTACTGTTCACCTCTAGTCAGAGTGAGACAAATCACACACTTGTCAAGCATGTGCAATTACGTCCATAGACTCAGTAACTGTGATGTAAGCTCTTCTTCATGTGAACTCACTGCAAGCATCAATTCCAGCAGTCTACTTCAGATTTTGACTCAAAGCAACAGGTGAAATGATGCACCAAATAAAACACTTATTGGTACCTTAAAATGAACGATTTTCACTCTTCATCATATGTTGTAATTCAGTCTACATCAGTGCATTCAGCTCGAGCTCCATTCCGTCAGACCATTGTTAATCAAACTTGAACTGGTGACGAGCTGTTTTTAAGTATTACATCCGGAATGAACAGAAAACTATCTACATGGTTTGCAATGCTTAATTAAAACATTCCATTAGATGGTGCTGGAAATTCTGGGTCCTACGAAGGGCATTGAGAAAAATGCAATTGGACTGAAATTCTAAAGAGTTAGAAATTTCCTCATGCGAACTGAGTGTCACTGTGATCTACACACTTTCGCTAATGTGATACACACGTGTCATTAATCTACATACATATAACGTTGCAGCTGTGCATGCCGAACCTTTCGAAGATCACTTTCAGGGTCAACTATTTTTGAAGTGTTCCACCCTAATGCCCCGGTTCAGAAAGCACAGGATGTGAGAGTTCTGATGAATATGCTGAAAAGGTGAGGTTTCAAAACATAACCACTTTGAAAAATGATTTTGCAACGACCTACGTGACATTTTTGATCAGACAGATTAGATCACTCCTGTTGATCAGCGACTGACATGTCAGCAATGTCTGATAAGACATTTCTGATTACTGATAAATAGTCGGCGATTTAGTTTACTTTCAAGTTGACCATCACTCACATTAGATCTCAGCCTTTGCATTCAGCGAGACTCTCCAGCCAGCTTCTTTCGAAAAGAAGCACTAGACTCGAGTTTTGCTCTCATCGGCGCTCATCAGTAGTGCATATCCTTGCCACGGCCGGGATTTGAACTCCAACCATTTCTAATTCATCAAGTTACCACTAGTATGTGAATATTGTATAATCTTGAACTGTTACTCATTCGAATCAATCGTAACCTGTTTAAACTGACGCATCACTCACAGTTAAGTCAGACTTTCCAAACTGCCAAGTTTAAAACAAAGCGCCAGTGCTGACTGAGATACCTCACAGTCAGAATTGCTAGATTAAGTTAGTAGATAATAACTGTCTTCTGTTTGGACGATTGAGCAACCTTACCGTTACTCACAGTCGAAGGTGGTTGAGCATTTAGATAGGATACTTCGGTCATGGCTAATATGAGGTCATTGAAACGGTGGTCAGAGCGGTTACTTCCTAAGAACGCGGATCGATGTTTAAATCCACTTGTGACAATGATGCGCGTTACTACTGGGCTTTAGCAAAATCCATTTTCTGTCTAGTTCTGCCGTTAGAGAAGAGCTTACTGGGATTTGTTCTCGAAGAATTACTTTGCGATAAAATGCGAGTGCTGGACGATTGAACCAACCAACTCCCCAACTAACTGTCGGTAAATTGACTTTGCACGACAGTGACAGAAACGACATCTTTCTGCATTGATGCAGCACAGAATTCTCTGGAGTACCACTCGTTTTCCA
>QNGE01000525.1:8729-70257 GCA_008508345.1 Paragonimus westermani | reverse complement strand
TATGAAAGCATGCCGTGACGCGATATATTCGGAAGGAGCTGTTCAGTCGCGACAGAAGTGGATTTCATCCAAGTCGATGAATCTCATGAACAACCATTGCTTGATTTCACTTGGTTCTGAATGTGATGAAGGCCGGCGAAAACGTGAACGTAAACTGACAAAAAGCTTGCACAAACACCCTGACCATCACTTGGTCGAACAGTCGAATGAGATGGAACAAGTCTCTTGTCCGGGAATAGAAGTAAGCTACCTTCCCTGAACCGTGGTTTCACTTGCAAGGAAGTTGTTGGAAGTGGGACGATATATGGAAAATATGGCTCACTTATAACCAGTCCATCACGCCGATATGACAAGTGAGCTGAACATCGTGAACAACAGTTAAGCTGATTCTAAACAGAAAATGTAGACGATGGGACACGAATGGTCAGGCGGCCTTCCGTCGGAAGTGGAAGTGACCCTGGCGCTTAATTTATTGGAGTGTAACGAGGCTTCTGAGACATTTCTCATAAACCGCGTACAGGTAACGAGAACTGATGAAGTCACTGAATATTGTCGTTGATAAAATTACTCATAGCGATTACTGGGTGACGCTACACAGAACGTGTTCAAGCATGTGGCTCTGTATTCAATATTGATGGGTCTTCGTCTGTTAAGCCTCTCGGCACTGCTTGTTTTGTCAGGATATTGCGGAACTCATCCCGTTGGTGCTTATGAAACCTTTGAAATTTGGACGATTCAGTTGCCTGAGATGGTAGTGTATTGTGGAAAGTAGGTTTTTCAATGCACACGAAGTTTGTATGTGTGTATGCCTATTCCTTAAACCGCGTTTATTAAATTCATCTTAACTATGGTTGTACTTCGCAAGCATTACAATAGCGTATGTTTCAAACTATGAAGTGTTCCACAACTCCAAGTGGAGCTGCTGTATTGGAGCCCGAAATGAATTTGACTTTTGTCAGACGAAGGTGTACTTTCGAGAACTGAAGGTTGTAGTATGAATGCCTACTTTAAGGAAAGCGGTAACCAGCGTCCACCACCAGTCTGATGTGAAAATAAAAAGGGGCAAATTTTGGTGAACCATCAATAAACTCTTAATGCGTAAACACAAACAAGTAAATGGTTGTAAACAAGTAGGTAGTAAAAATGTCAGTGTTGAGAACATTTGACTTTGGTTTTTACAAAATTGTTTATTTCCAAAGTGATTGACTATGTCCTGGCTCATGCAATGAGGGTAGTTAAAACCAGTGATGGTTACTGTAACCACAGTTAATGACAGAACCATTGAAAAGATACATTGTGATGGTATTGGGTATTTATGCGCACTAACTAGCTTGATAGTGAAGGTTATGTATAAGTGAGAGATTGGACGATACGAATATTTAATCCAAAAGGCAAACTGCCTGGACTTGCATGTCTAGTTTGTTCGACTCTACATAAGACCGTGCCACCTGAAACGCCCCAGGCTTTTCTGGGTGCCTTGTCAAAAGAAGTATGTCGTGCTTAGGTTAACCCAGTACGTTATTTAAGTATCGTCACACCGTATATAAACATGTGAATATACTCCTAAATTCATGCAGCTTATCACCGAAAGAAACGGGTCTCCCCTTGGTTATTTGCACAGGGTTCCAACATCATCAGTAAATGACTATTTACTGGCATTCACTTCTGGGGCAAACTTTTGAAATGACCATCCTTTTTAAACATGTTATTTTCGAATTTTCAACTTTTTCGCCTGATGATATTCCAACAGTTGTAAAAAACTTATGCATGTTTGATACCATCAGTCTGTCAAAACTGGTTGTGTATAATCATCACAGTCACTGTATCGAGACGTTTGCATGCTTTGGATTCGTTGAACCGGGGTTCAGGAGGCGTCTCAGCGTGCTAGCGCGTGTGAGTCGATTCGTTCCTTGCAAAATTGAGTGGAAGACCATACTAATTCGCCTAAACAATGAAGAAAAACTTGACGGTCGATCACCATCTCTCGTCCGTTCTCTGAATTTCGTGGGCTGAGCGATTTTACTGGATGTGAATATCGGAAAGTATATTCTGTCAAACGATTAAACATACTTGATGATTTCTTTACCTTATACTTACACGTCAGTGTCGGATTCGTCCTTAACTGCACTCGAATAAGTAAAACGTTGGGGGTGTGTTCACAGTAAGCAAATACACTCATAAGTTTCCATGGTTTCGCCAGTGAAAGCAAGAGTTCAAGGGAAAAAACATGCTATAGGCAGGTTGTTTAATTTATTAAATCTTGTAGTTCGGTCACTAAAAGCCCAGTAACTTTTATATAAACTTTATGATAATGAATCATCTAGGTTAAAGTTTGGGGCAGAATCATCCACCAGGAATGCACATGCAGTATAATCGTTTCGGTTCAATAAGCAATTCTTGATCACAGATTTAAAACTTGAGGTTAACAACTCAGCCACTACTTGGCCAACTAAGAAAATCGAGCAGTGTGCATGTCATTCATGATCGATTGTGAGTGAACGCCTAGACTTGACGACTCAGTACGGTCTACTGTGCGATTAATGGCACAGTGATCAAGGAGCTCACCTCAAAAACATGTGAACCAGAGTTTAATTCAAATCAAGTCAAGTCAGGTCAATAAGAGGTCTCTTGTGCACACCAAAAGATGAATTTTCAGCTGTTTACATTCTCAGTTCTTCAGAAAATACGGACCAAATAATTAAGGATGATCGACTCACAAGATAATATGAAGGATCAGGAAGCTCACAGAAACGTTAACAAGCAGTAGAAATCGATGTCAGTAATGAGAAGATATACATATTTATTCTGTCTACTTGTTAACTGAAATATAAAACAAGCAGTTGTGAAATAACACTGAAGCGGGACGGATCTAAATATCCAGTAACAAGTACACTGTCGTTCGATAATCACCCAGGGAAAACAACTGGTGGACAACAAATCCAGACGAGAACACAAGCCAAGTTAAATCGACTGAACAAGTGATGTACAGCGGTGAAACAATTTAAACGCCAAGTATGAAACGAAATTTACCTGATTTTGGTGAATGCATCAATATCATAAAGAGACCGTATAATGTTTTACTCAAACTAACTCCCAGATTTTTCAGAGGAGGTAGTCGACGTGTGAGTTCCTTAGTTGCATGATTGGAACCGCATGCATCAGGAAGTTTCTCTTACTGATTCCTTTTCATAAGCAAGAAAACATCTTTAACTTGATGTGTGACAATCTGTCAAACTCTGACCAACCCGATAAAGTGAATAAGCAGTTCAACAGTTTGACATTAAAATCTAGTGTAATGTCCGCTACCCCGCACAACATCAAACGCACATTTGTTTGCAAATATGTGACGCTTTACCGGCATGGATGGAATGCATAGTGATAGTAAGAACGTGGAGATGATTGCATTTTGTAGAACCAATGAGGAGTGATGACGAGATCTAATCATCGAATCGACTGAGTTGGCTTTATTTGTAAAGTTGTCGCAAAAAGTTCCACCGGTGAAGTTTGAATTCCAAATTATTTCTGAACTCACTCTGTCAATACTTCTAAACGCATTGATGTAGTCAAGAAGTCACAGATAAACGGAATTTGATTCATGAAACGATGACAGAATCGAATTCCAGTCAAACATAGTGGGGACACTTTACATCACGGAAATTCAAGATCCGTGCATTAACAATGACAGGCTTGAAGAACATTAGAATGTCAGCAACTGTGCACACCAATCTTAAGGAGACATTTACACCAAGTGAGTAATGATTGTCGCTTTTTCATTGCGATTTATATCTGCACAGTAATTGCAATGTAAAATGAATTGCGAGAGGACCTCCAAATATCCAACTTGAACAGATTGCGATCCAGAGTGTACGTGGTAATTCAATTTTGACCGGAAAGCCCTATAACATATACAGGGATGTATGTTAGCGTTGCCGACCGTCTACTAACCTAAAGGGGTTGGAAAATATAGCTACGATCTGATTACAGTTCCGAAAAGTAGGCGCGATTGTACAGATTTAGAACCGTCCGCATAATCACAGATTTCGCGTTAACAATGATATTTTCAGCTAGAACGGAGGAGACGAATTTCACTTTCCCTCCTGTTCATGGAAGCCATCAGTGAATCTTCTTGTTAAGGCCGGGTTTTGCGGATTGGCTCAAGTTTTCAAAATTTGTCCGTCTTGCCACTATGCCAATGATCTCACCCGAGTCAAAACAGATTTTAATTAAACGCTCAGTCCTGTCCCGTTGTCAGTCTTGCTCAGTCTACTACACCATCTTGACAGAAGGTGCAGTAATTGACCTGACAAATTCAAGTGTAGATTTCACAGTCATGTTGCTAGACAATTCAAAAGTGACTGGTAAAGAATGGACGATGTGATTGTTGTAGCTCAGATATAACTAACAGTCGAATATAAGTTTTACTTTCATATAGGATTTTTAACCATTCCCTATTGAAAGTGAGGCATCGTCAAGAGTGGAAAGTAGGTCTAGTGTGATTTCAGTCAATATTGCAATTATACACCTACTTTATAGCCGGTTGGGCAACCGAAATATTCCTCAGGTTCAATTTTAGCTGAACGTTCAGATTTGGTTAAGTAGTTCTCCACACTGCACTCAAGACAACAGATTCAAAGATTTTGCTTTGTAAGAAAGTGAATCTCAGTCTAATCCACGAAACAAAGATCGAAGCTGGAGTCAAAAGTTGGGCTAAAAATAGTTTGACTAGTATTTTTGGTCGAGCGAACCAACTGTGGCCGAACCTAAGTGAGCATCACTACTATCAATCAGATCTATGATCGCACTTTAGCGATTAATAAATCACCCAATACGTGTAGAGAGTCTTTTGATTCGAATTTGAGTAAGTGTTTCTCATTTTGAGATAACTGAGTATAAGTATCAGAACAATTTCCAGATTCCCAATCGAAATGGTCGGACAAATTTAATCTTATTTATGAACAAATGTGGCTGACAGGTAGATTTCATAGTGTTTCGATAAATTTGGACAGCTGAAGCGTTCAGAATTTAGGTCTTACTACTTCCAGGAGGCCAGTAGCCGCATATAAGAAAGTTCGCATTGCTGCCACACTTGAATATACAGAAACGACTCGTGACACTTGAAACAGGGGAAATGGGAACGACGTGTATTTCAACTGAATCGATGTTTGATGTGAGAAATTATAACAATGACTTGGTAAACTGGGAAACCTGGTTAGTTGCTAATGTCATCACCTTAAGTTTGTAGTTCCCAATCCGGTCGAAGACAATCGATTTCCCCTAGTAGGCGCAACCTCCATAAATGTCGCGACAATCCAGCGTTACGCTTTTCGAGATGCTCCACAATTCACTTGCACCAGTCTTATCAAAAACACTCCGCTGCACCGGGTAGGTCAAATATGTAGCTGCTTAAAAAGTGACACATTGTAGTATGCTCCCGGTTTTCTCCGTGATAGGTGTACAAAAGCACACTGCGACAAGTAGCTACTGGCCGTCGAGTGTGTAGGATCACCACGTCCACGCAAACAGTTGGATATTCTATCTGCCAAATTTTATGCAACCAGAAAATGTTAGTTACAGTGGTGTGATACACAGTAACCTGAGTTCACTAAGTGAGCTACTACTTCAAGCTATCTGATGGTGTGAAGGAACAATCTAAATCCTACAGAATTTCTCACCAATTGTTGACAAAACGAGCTATCTTAGGAAACATTCGAAATCATCTGCCACAGAAACTTTGTAACCACAGTGTAACCGCAGTGAATGGGTGCGAAACCTCAAGTGGTTTTGAAAAAATGATTAAAAAATAGCGTTTACTGCAACAAATTGGCCATTAGAACACTCTGGACATGCAGTAATACATACGACTTGTATAAATTTGGGATTAAGGAAGACTGGTATGTCTGAACTGTTGAGTGACTTGCCAAACAAACACAATTCATTGCCCTGGGTGTACAGTGTTGGATAATATCAATTATCAGCAAGAGCAGAGGATGTAAGCCGCCGTAGCTGGGTCTGAGTCGTTCTGGAGGCAGAGACATTCACCATAGCCAAGCCTGGTATATACAAGCTCCATCACTGTTGTAGACCGTTTAGAAACATACGCAACATTTGGCACTTTGTTAACACTGTGCTATCTGTGACCTACTTGGCTTCTGTTGAGTGTGGGTGATTCATAGTTCTACCAAATTCCACAGGTTGTGCTTTGCTCAGCAACATTCTCAAAATGAGATAGTTATAGGGCTACCAAACACTCGTTAAAGTTTATTGTCGACTCACAAATGAAGTCACTGTGCAACCTGCAAAGGAAACATTGATAATGTTGAAATATGTTTTCTTGAATGCGACTACATGAGAAGCAAGAATGCATCACCTATTCTTAGTGTACCGTTGGAGGTCAAACACAGGCCGCTCAGCGGTCACTACAAATATACCATCTAGGTTGACTTACGTGAACGTTCAGTAAACATTTTGGTGGATTGATCTGTTCATTCACATTCCCTGAAACTCTGCTATATGAACCACTAACTTGTACGTTTTGTTCAAAACTAGTTCCAAGTACAACAAATCAGAGAGCAGAACTTGTTTTTATGTTTGCTACTTCCTTATTCACATGAATTCAGAGTATTTTGGAACAAATCACATTCATTTTTCGGTATTCTGGAGTTGCGCGGTCGACGCTTCAGCGATCAGTGGCCACCTGTTCATTGTGAACAGACATTACACCCTAATAATACGTTACTGATGGCTGGCATTTACGCCAAAAAGACATCCGGAGCTATCAGAGAGAAAACTAGTGAGACGAAATGCTTAGATGTTCTTGAGGTAAGAGTTTTCTTATCGTTTCAGTCTTTTCCAGCGAGGTTTTACTGCAATGATGTCATCTTATTTGGTCCAGGTAACAGATTGCTGAGAAAAAGGAGTCATCCATCTGTGGTGCAATCTTTAGGTGGTCCGGTATAGCGCCAGTGTAATTCAAGGTCAGTTTCTAATTGGCCGCTCGCAGGTCACAGAGCTTCAGTTATGTTTCACAAGAGTGCTAGCAAAAGAGGGACAGGTTGTAAATAGAATCCTGTTTCAACCCACGTGCTCACCTTAGGTTCATGATGTGCATAGGGGCGTAGTTCGTGACAGTACAGCTATCCAGAAGCTTGGCGTACATTTACACTCCACACAAGGATTGAAGGCGTTTAACGTGATCAGTATTGTGTCTGTGTTCAGGCAGTGCTTCTGTCTCATCGCCTTGGATTACTGCGGTTAAACAAGCAAAGGTTCTTCCCTTCGGCTAATCGCGTCTCAGAGACAAACGATTTCGACTTACGGTCTCATGCAGTTGATCAGTCAGTAGGGTAGAACGATACTGTGAACACTAACTTTGGCACAAGTACAGATTTGTAGCCGGAAAGGTCATGAAAACACAAAGACGGTGTAACTGACTACAACAAGCATTGTTACCATTTAGGTGGAAGTTGTTTGTGTCAACAACCACTGTCTGTCTGAGCGACTTAGAATTACTCAGAATCTCATCTGCACCAGCCACTATCACTAGTCATCCTTATGGAAACTGTCACTAAGTGAACGTAGTCATCCTCATACGACGGTGCGACGGGTGTACCCGTGAGCACTGAGTAACGTGTGAGAATAAACACCTGAAGTGTATATACTGAGATAGGAGTCATGCCAGGTTAGGATGCAAAAAATGCTCGACGCATGTCCCTCAGGGAATCCTATGTGTGAAACAATGAACGATGTCGAAAACTGGTTTGATCTCTTCATTGACATACTTAAAATCTGAGTATACAACGAATGGAAAACAATTGTGTGGCGAAACATTTAGGCCCCAAAAATTACAAAAAGCAAGAACTCCTGCATGAATAGTTGACATCAAGCAGAAACTTTTGCATAGTAGGCATACACTGCTGTGAGGACGGAAAGTTTTCTACAGCAGCCGCTGAAAATAGATCACTTAGCCATCCCGGTCCAACACATACTCCGGTCTGTTTTCCCTCTGGTCTATACTGTGAATCAGTTACATTTTCCGCACCGGGTACTACTCATAAATGAAATCTAATGATGCAACTGTTTTGTTTGATTATTTTGCTTCACATGTTGTCTACTGATTAGTTCGCAGTCGTAGTGAGAATTGCATTCGTTTAACGAATGGATGGCGTCACCAACGGATATCATAGCGTGGTTTGGAACCAAAAACACATTTGATAGAGTAGTCGGGGATTTGGTTTATTTTCAAGTTGACCATCACTCACATTTGATCGCAGTCTCCGGATTCAGGTAGAACTTGCAGCCGGCCTGTTTCGAGAAGAAGCAATAAACTCGAGTTTCGCTCTCATTAGAGCTCGTCAGTAGTGCATACGAGAGTGATTAAGCGTTCAGATTTGATGATTCGGTCGTGTTTAATGTGGGGTCAATGGTGCATTGGTTAACACGGTTGCCTCATGATTCGAATGGCCGGATATCAAATCCCGGCCGTGGCAAGGATATGCACTACTGATGAGCCCTAATGAGAGCAAAACTCGAATATAATGATTCAGTTCGAAAGAGGCAGGCTGGCTGGAAAGTCTCTCTGAATGCGAACGCTGCGATCAAATGTGAGTGATGGTCAACTTGAAAACAAATAAGGTTGAATATCAAAAGATTTGAGAATTGCGAGACGAAGACTACTTTTCAACGTGCGGTTGCCGCCTGTCTGCACAACGCTCTTGTATCCACTACCCCCAATGGTATGTGGCAACAACTCAAAGAACAGGTCACAGCAGCAGCCATCGGGACGATCGGTGTGAGGAGTAAGGAACGTCAGGACTGGTTCAACGACACCAACGTGACTATATACAGCTTGGTAAAAAAGAAGAATGCCGTGTTTGCCACCTCCAAAACTGACCCAGACAATGAAGCGGAAAAGGCCACGTTCCAGAGTATCCGCCGTCAACTAGCCGAGCATGTTCGCGGAATCAAGAACAACTGGTGGGGGAAGTAGGGTGAGCGGTTGCAGGGCTAAGCAGATCGTCGACAACGAAAGGGATTGTAAGATTTGCTCAAGGTGATCTTCGGTCCATCCATCCAGTCTACCACAGCACCGGTAGACACGGACACTGGCTGTTCGTGCATCCAGTCAGAGGATATCGTGAAAATGTGGCACAAACACTTTGGTAGCCTACTAAACCGCCCTGCTAACACTGATTGGGTGGCTGTGAACAGCCTGCCGCGACAGGCCATCAAACCTTCACTTACTCTCGTCCCAGATTTGCTACAGTTGCAAAGAGTGACTGACCAACTGCGCAACGGGGAAGCTGCAAGTGAAGATGGACTGCCAGGCGAGATCCTGGAGAATAGCGGACCGGCGTCGGAACGCGCTTTGCTCCAGATAGTTTACTCCATATGGGAGCACGAGGCGATGCAGCAAAATTTCAAGGATGCCCTTATCATGCTCTTGTTTAAAGGTAAGTGAAGTAAGCAATGCGCCAACAGCTATCGCTGACTTAGTATTCTGAACTGCGCAGGTTAGGTGCCTACCGGAATCCTTCTGAACTGGCTGAATACAAAAGTCTTGAAAACAAATGTTCTTGAGGAGCAGTGTGGATTCGGGGCTAGTCGGAGTACGATCGAAATGGTGTTTGCTGTTCGACAACTTCGGGAGAAGTTCCTGAAACATAACCAGCCCCTGTATGCCCTCCTCGTAGACTTTATCAAAGCACTTGATTCCGTAAGTTGCGAAGCGTTGTGGACAGTGCTTGGTAAGTTTCAATATCCCAGTAAGTTCATCAATATGATTAGATTGTTGCATGTGGGCATGAGGGTGAAGTTACAATCGTCTGAACCGAACTGTGATGATTTTGATATTTTCACTGGCGTGAAGCAAGGTTGTGTCCTTGACCCAGCTTTATTTAGTTTATATTTGACTGCCATGGCAACAGTTGCTTTTCAGTACTCTGGGGAGGATGGCGTTGAGGTAGAATATCGGATGGATGGGCGCCTGCTAAATATATCCGATGTTTCGGTGCTCTGACTCGGTTACATATCTCAACGATGCACATGCTACCGCTCGCGGATGACAGCGCGCTATCCGCACACAGTAAAGAAGAACTGAATCGCCTGACGATGTCCTTCAATTCCTGGGAACCCAAGTTTGGACTGGATTTCTAAAAAGGTAATGCTTTTTTTTCTTTCAGCTTTCTCCGGGTGGAGGTGTTGTCTCCACACCTCCACTCCACGTGCGTGTCGGTGAAGACATTAACAATAGCTGCGCAAATTTTTGTACACCGGTAGCAGTTTGTCGACGGATCTGTTTGTGGGCTGCTCCGGCGGTACATATACTAAAATTGGAACGATACAGAGAAGATTAGCAAAACTGTGAAGCGTTCCATATTTTACACCTCCCAGTCTTATTCCTTCGGGCTTACACTGGATATGTGATGTGTTGGTGGGACTGCAATTGGTACAGCGCAAGCCAATTGTGTGATGGCTGAGCTCAGGCGTCCTTTGGCTTCGGTCACTGTGACAGGTTAATCCGAATCGGATGCCGCCAACCGGGCTGCGAAATAATAGCTCGTGCGGCAAACGCTAGTGTTGCTTTCGATCGGCTTGAAAGATGTGTCTAGAAGAACCACAGCCGAACAGTGTGCTTCCTGTCTGTTGCTCACTTTTGCTGCCTACACTGCTGTACGGCAGCGGAACGTGCACAATGTATCAACGGAACGTGCGCTACATGAACCGTCTTCATGTGCAATGTCTGAGGCGCACCTTGAGTATTCGGCGGTCGGACATGGTTTCAAACACTGAAGTACTGCGAAGAACGGACATGAACGAGATGGAAGCCCTGCTGGTGATGAATCAGCCCAGTTAGCTAGGTCATGTCCGCCAAATGGGCGATGACCGTAGTCCGAAGTAGCTGCTGTATGGGCAAGTGAAATCAACTAAACGGGATCCTGGTTGTCAAGAGCGGAGATACCAGGATGTTGTGCAAGTAAGTCTTTCACATTATGGCACTGATTTTGAATGTTGAGATGGGTTGGCGTTAAACCGAACGGTCTGGGGAAATAGGATTCGGACGGGCGTCCACAGGTTCATCGGACAGTTATTGCGCGTCCAAGAACAAAATCGTGCTGTATGCAAGGGAACCATCGGTGTGATGGTTCGTGATGACGTGACGTTACGATGTTTGCGACCGTGAATGCGCTGGCCGTTTGGGACTAGTAGGTCACCAACGTTCTCTTAGTGCACCGTTGACGAAGAGACAACGAATAGGTTAGACTCAGATAGGTCATATCAGTATGTTCATTCTATTTCTGATAATGGTTGCATCTGCCAAGAACATGGTCGTATGGCAACTAATCCGTTCCCCTCATTATAAACTCGAGTGTCTGCAGTCTTCTACCGTTTCTTTTCTTCAGCTTTGTTGGTTTATTGTACGATGAGTGGTTTGCGTGTTTCTTTTCGGGCTCCAATGTGTGTTCTGTTTTTCAACTTTGCCTTCTCTAAGATGCACTAGAATGCACTCCTATTCTGAAATGCTACTTTTATTGCAATTTACATATCTTTCTTCTCAGTTTAGATCTCGTCATTGCAGTCTCGTTGTCTGTCTAGTCTCCTTTTTCGTGTTAGCCAATCACTTGGCTAAACAGCATCGGCCGGCTGAACACAAAGGCCTCACTCACACCTACCGGTCTTATTACTTCGGGTGTACACTGGATATATGGGTGGAACCGCGAGTGATGCGGCCTAAGACAGTTGTGCTGATGGAAGAGCGCAGGCGTCCCTTGTCCCTGGTCACTGTGACAAGCTAATCCGAATCGGATGCCGCAAACCGTGTTGTCCATCTGTCCGTTTCTGCAAAACCAGCGGTAATTTGCGGAACTTTTCAGGTCTGTACAGTACCAGTCAAATAGACAACGTACTAACACACCAAATCAAACGTAAGTTATGAATGAAAAAGGAGATGTGAAGGATCCCTTGTTACCAGAATTAACCAGCAGCCTAGTGTTGGATCCAACACACTGTTGGAAAAAGTTGTAGTATAAAAATTCAAAAACCAAAATTACTGTGCTATCTGTTCTACACAGTGGATGGAACCAGCTCACTAGCTACAATTTTGTAGTCCACAATTTACCCTGTGCCAATGTGAGTAATATGAGGGAGGTTGCTAGGTGATTTTATATAAAAATTATTGGTACCGTTGAGTGCGAATCATGAAACTGATTGTTATCCTTCAAAACGGATGAATGTATGGAACGCAGGCGAAAATCTGATACAAGTTTCATTTTGTACAACAGAGGTAAAACCGCATCTGGTCATTTATAAATGCTTGCTCCTAATAAATAACACATGAACACTCTGATAGTTAAGCATTCTATTGAATTATGCAGAAAATTATCCAGAGTTATCCCTCTAGAATAGGCTCCCATTCGAACGTGTCACTTTCAAAATGTTTTACTCTTAACACACTCCAAAGAGTTCGGACGAGCTGTCCGTTTAGATTAATATTACCTTAATGTGATTGAAAAGCGAAACTCTTAAATTGTACTAACATTTTTAAGGACGCACACATAAAAGTATGAACACGTCTAAATGTACGGTCCGACCCAACTTTAGTGAAAGTGGATGTTGGCTACTGAAATGCAAACACTTTCAGATACGCGATTCTTCATCGCTGGATTAAGCAATGGTTCAATAAGCGTAATTATATTTCTTTTTAGAACTCCAATTTCTGTTGACACAAAAACAGCCCCCAAATGACTCTTTTGGTTGAAATTTCGCACACTACACTCTATTCGTTGTGGAATAGGCGTTTGTCATAATTTTACGATCAATCGCTTGTTGTTCACACGAAACGGCACGTTTCACAGTGTTGTTGATCCATATCTGTCTCTTAAGGTGGAAAATTCTCTGGAAACTCTCACATGACGGATATGCGCTTGTTGTTTATTCTAACCATTTTTTAAACCCTCCGAAAACATAACCACTTATGACCTTTAACCTTAGAAAAAAATCGATAAGAAACGAACCAAAACTCTGACCACATACCTAAAATGGGAAATCCATAGGTTGAACTGTAACAGGTGAATTTATTCCCTCGCGCTATCCAAATCATAACGTGAAATTGTTAACCGTCGTTGTATTCACTAAAATGTACCAGGTTCCGTATTTTCTTAACGTCATTACTCATAAGAATGAAAGTTTCACAATGACATTTTAAACCAAAGCTGTACAATTTGGCAAAGCCGTGTTACGGAGACAGAAGAATACCAGATGTGAACATGTCTAGAGTCGTGTTCCAATTTTGGGAAGCACTTTGGATAGAATTTCTTGCATTGATTCCTTATTATCTTCGTTTTTGAAAAATGATACCAATGTGTCTGTGAAGATTGGAACCACTGCCTGCGGGAAAACGGAATACGAGAAGAAACATAGGCATTACGTTACAACTGGTCAAAATAGTGCTATGGTATCACATTGATTATGTGACGTGAAACCACAATTTTTGTTTAGGTGAGAAGAACAGATTCCTTTCAGTGTACTACTGTCTACTTTCTGTAAACCTGATTTCTCACACTTTCAGATTCTTCGGTTACTGTAATGAAAGAAACTTTCGTTTAAAAATAAATTTTACAATGCCAGATATCGGTGGTTATGACTGATTGGTAAACATTTTGTCTTTCGCATCAACCTCAGAATGTCCCCACCGATAAACCTTATCTGAATTCTAGAAATGTGATCATTTGTCAGATCGGCTGGAAATGGGCAACGTGGTTTGTTTTGCTCTGTCTATGCTTTTCACCTGTGTGTTCCGCTCTTTTGCACCGAGGGGCTACACTCCACTATAAATTCAGGGGATGAGTATTCACATTAACCGAATGATTAAAGACATTTGCATTGGTATTTCGCTGAGCATTATGTTGGTCAAGTAACCGCAGATGAGTATGGACCATTCATCCACTCATCGTTTCTCTCCAAGTGGGTTTATGATCTTTGGTAGTTCGTCTTCCATAACACAATTCAACCGAGCTCCGCATGTGGACTTATTTGACAACCGATATGAACGTGAAATGCAAGCTGATGAATCAAGTCTGAGAACACTATTTTACAGGTATGCTTTTGAAACTTTTAGGATGAATTTTCCAAACTTGCACAGTACAGTGGATTCTGTCTGTGTTTTGGCTTATCTTGTTGCTATCGCTATCTTGTCTGTCATGATTAAGCGATAGTCCTTGATGATAGCACTACGGTCCATAGAGTCAGTTTTGCATCGGAGTGTGTACAATACTGCCCACTGAAGCTGATCCAAAAGAGGTGTGGATATTGCAAAAAAACTACTCTAACCTTTCAATGATCACTCCCTAATAAGTGCTTGGCTAACTTAGTGATCTTCTGGTCCACACCGCTTGTGGTACACAGCTCAAAAACCGGAGTCGCCAGGAGTTGGTAAGCTAGTTTGAAAATGGATCCTTGAAAGAATAGTTTGTATTTCTGCCAACTCATTTGGGTAACATAAGAGTACGAGCCACGCGCTTCTCACGTATATCCGTCATTGTCTGTTTCATGAGAAATATTTTGTTTCTTTCTGATCCGGTGGAGCAGTTTGTTATACAGTATATCCCAAATTAATTAAAAACAGGGATGAAACGATAAGAGAAATTGCTTATCGTTATTAAACGATACAAGCTAAAAGCGAACTCCTGTTCGCATGGTTGAAATCCGCTGTCTCCGTCGGTAGTGAACTATTTGTGTGTGATCACCTACGGAACACTCAACGCATTAAAGCATGTCGACGGGAACGTATCTACGGTACCGGTAATACTATACGTAACTGAGTGAGTTCAATACTCGTGTAAGCTAATTCTAGTGTTTTATTCAAACGACACCGATCACAGCAAATGGTAGAAATGTGAATACTCCGAAAAAATTTGTAGTAATGAACAGACTATTATGATATGGTCAATGGGATAAATCCAAAATAACTTAATGCCTCCTGTTAATCAATTAGAGAAGTTTTCGAAAAACCGTAGAATTGATACCTATGAGGGGTTTTGTGGAAACAGTAGTGAGAAGCCACTGTTGTAACCACGTGAGGTTGTTGATTGTGAGCTTTTAAGATAAGTGCAATAAAGAATGAAGACGGTGCCTGCCATTCTATTCAAGAAATAGTGTGGATACAGTTGATGAAAAGCTACTCCTGTCATCCGTTAATAGGATCTCGGGAACTCCGAATCGTCTGAATAACTGCGTTAAGCAGGCGGTAGTTGATCCGGTGTTTGGATGGACTACCTTGAGTGGGTGCAGTTGCAATTTGGGAAGCCTATCCACCGATATTACCCAAATGCTTACATGCTGGTGATAACAAGGCAGTATCAGGTGGTTGTTGATTTGGCGGCCGCTCGAAATTTGAAGCAAATTTAGTCCGAAGTACAATCAATGAACCAAAAGAAGAATTCTACATGCGTACTGGTAAGATTACTTAATTTCGCTGATGTTTGCACGTCTGTTCTACTTCCTTGTAAATTATCACGCCACTTTAAACAATCTCGCTGAGAATGCGTGAATGCGTTAAGCAGATTGCATAAACAAATGTTTTTCAAGTGCATATCTGAAAGCAACTGATCATAGCTCTGAGGTAATTTTTGAGTGTCAGGTTGGAAGTAATGAAAGCTAACGAGTTCGGATCATGTTCATGTTTTTATCTCCAGCTTTAGTGTAGAATTTCACAAGCTAAAAAGCCTAAACGCTACACCGGCATGAAATTCTAACCAGTTATGACATCCTTTCACTTCGCAAAACTTTTCGCATTTGGGGTTCTACGATAACGAACTTAGAGTACGCTTTAGAAGCTGTTGCATGCGAAGGAAGGAGAACTAGAAGCTTTGGGCAACATCAGTGTTGGGATGGACAACCAAGTATTCATTCGTTTGGTTACTAGGTCACAACTGACCACAAGTTATGAGTTAGCACCGCCCTATCTGTTGAAGTGCGGGAGGCGTGGAATGACTCTATGCGAGCCAGGTACACATCCAGTTTGAACGTTTGAAGTAAACTCAATTATCGGATCAGATCAACCAAGTGTTGTAGTCCCCAAAAGACCAAAATTCAGCATTACGATGTGGTGTATTCCAGTAACGTATTATGTATCCTTTTGCTAAGTGTGTTGCGCTTGATGTGCGACAAAACATAAAGCATAAAACTAATCATTCGGACCAGTGAACGCTTCCGTTGGTGTTCATGTTTCTTCCATGAAATGACCAAGCAACATAAGAAGCATTGAAAACTCCGTCTGTTGTCTGTGAAAACAAGAAGAACATAGTAGACTAGCAGCCAGTAGAGGAATTCGTTAAGTGAGGGGGGCGAACTTAGACATATGGAGTATAAAGTATGAAATGGAACGTTATTTGCAAATTCACTTTAAAACTTAGACGTATTCGACAGAAACTTAGTGTGGCATATCACCGGTTGTAAACGGAAGGATCGTAGAACTTGGTTTCAACCTCTTGCACTTTAGAGAATGTCTGAGATGACACTGTATGGAGCAAAGAACGATGCAGGCATGTAAACTTTATGTCTTAATGCTGAAGGTTTGACAGTGAGTTCGGTCGCCTTACACATCACACCAGATGTCAAAATTTACTAGCTTCAGAAAGTGTAAATGTGTACAAACGTAATTTGGAGGTAAGGATATCCAAATATATAATGAGATTACACAGGGACAATTGGCCTTCCTAAGCTGAAGAGCTGGTCAATTGTCAACAAAATAAGAGTCGATGTTCCTCAAACCGTGAAGCGGGACCTACTGAAAAAACCACGGTGAATGTTTTACTGAACGGTTTATGGTCTTTGCTCTGCCCTCAAAATACTTAACAGCTTCATAATGACGATATCGTTTGTGTATAGTGATGTGTCCGGGGGGAAAACCCATTCGAAGAACGGCTTCGCAGGGTACAAAATCGGTGTGCAACAGATAAATTCTCAAGAGACCAAAGCTGATAGTGGAACAAAGATGAAGTGGTTCTTTGAAGATTCAATTAAGCTCACTACCCCTTACTAGAAAGTGGTGTGGCGGCCTTATACTGCTAAACCCTGTTCGTCCATTCATTATCAAAAACGCGGGTCGTTTAATTACGTAAAACTCTTTGAGCCAGTGACACTGTTTAGTGTTTTCTGTTTGGAATTGCAAACGATGTATACAAAAACACACTGGTTAAGCTACAGTGCGTTTCATCGCTCTGTGAAGAAAGGTATCTATTTATTAAATTGATAAGACTGAAAACACTGAGTTCCCTTGATCCAGTTCACCAACAAGGATAGAAGACATACATGGCGAGATGTTAACATTTCGTTTATTCTCTTCACTCATAAACGTAAAACATTTTGAACCCACCTTTCAAAGGCAATCATATCACAACTGACGTAAGCCAAACATTACAGTCTGCTCTAACTCGCACATTCCCCACGGCTGAATTGCGATTGCTACTTACAACTAGGAGTGTCGCTCAGCTAATTCGTAATCGCGACCTACCGAAATGTTCTGTCTCACGTGTAATCTATCAGTTCACTTGCAGTTGCGGTGACATCTATATCGACAGAACAAATCGATGCCTACGACATAGAATGGCTGAACATATGCCTAAGTGGTTGATACACGCCATGACGCAGCGGACATTGCTAACAGATCGACTGAGAAGAAATCCGGCCTCATCCATGACAAAGCACATCCTGGAAACTGGTCACGTTGCTGACCCGGCCAACTCGTTTCAAGTTCTGTTACATAATAAGAACCCCAAATTGCTCGCTTCCTCCGAGGCACTGTTGACCAATACTCACCGTCCGGCTCTGTGTTTGCATAAACTATTGACTCCCGCAGTTTGTCTGCCCTGGAACTGATGACAGTCTTTTTTTCGTGTAAACGCAATCGTTGAATATTTTTATTGTGCTGCTATCCCCATGTCTTATATATTCTAATGTTTTACGTTCGTGACTGAAGAGAGTAAACGAAATGTTAACATCTCTCGATGTATATTTTCTATCGATATTGTTGACAAAACTTTGTTGGCGTGGACTAAGCACAGCACAGGTCTTGACGTAACACTGCCTTGGTCACTAAAGTGAGTCATTGTCAGAATCGGTGTATGTTACACAGAGACAAGAATCTCGGGACTTACAGTAAAAGGGACAAGTTATACAACAAGATCCGTGAGAGAGTTTGTAAATACCTGTACCTAGGTCATACAGTCAACAGTAGTTTTGCCTAGAGAAAGCCAGAAGTGCGAACTGGTGAGCTGAGAATAAATGTTATTGAAACTTCCCTAGTAATAATTTTCGAACTCCATACTATAATATATACTGTGTGACACTCGTTGTTTTCTAGCGACATATTTTCCTGACGATATAGTGGAGTCACTCGGGAGACGGTGACAGTGGGAAAGCTTATGAATTTAGTGATCTCCCCTGAATCCCTTGTTGTCAAATGAACCAAGCAGTGATGCAATCACTTTTTCACACACTACTGTTATCCTGTGGCAGCGTGATATCACATGAAAACAGAACATCGGAAACACACTCAAGAAAAACAATATCTGAACTTCAGCTGTTTTTCAGTTGAACACATTCTCCCTGGTTTATAATCTTCTCCTTAGAGTACGACCTAATTTCATGACACAGTAGATATCAAATGGAACATTGTTTCTGATATGGAGATTCTCAACAGTTACTCACTAGGGTGTGTTAAATGGCATAGTGGACCAGTACTACCAAACCCAGAAAACGTTTGCTTCGTAGATACACGTATGCACAACACCGCCGAAGAAGAGAGACAGCATTGTATTGTTTGAAACGTGACGTCTGATGTGGGTCAACCAACGGTTCTTAAGTGCTGCTAGATTGTTCCTACTCAACCACACCTGGTCGCTGACACACCCTGAGATTGAGATGAAGATCATAAAACTGCCATCTACACACTACACTCAACAATTTACCTGCGTGTGAAGCACACATTGGTAGAGTTGGCTGATTCCTGGCTTGAAGAATTAGGGAACATTTCGCTATAAACCTAGATCAAGAGCTTATTGAGGCACGTGCCTTGATGTGATACTACAAGCTAGTGCAAACCTACTTCCTCGATCGCCAAGATAGTGGTGGGGACTGATTTTGAGAGAGAATGGACAAGTAGCTTCCGAGAGAGATGTTCGCTCTGCGTACGAGGTCAGTCATTTTTGTTCAGACTTAAGTGCCCTCTAATCTCCGCCTTTAGCTACCCGTTTGTTCTCCGTTATTTATGTTTCGTCAGTGTTATACGGCAGGATTTCTGTGAGCACGAGAAAGCAGTACTCAACTTGTGTCAAGTGTTCTCCAACTTTGTTGTGCAAGTCCGTGATGGGGAATTTGGCCGCATAAAACCGTTTCCGCACAAAATTCAATCTGATTCTTTAATCTTAGATACTTGAATGCTGAGCTCAATTTGATTTAGCGGTCTACCTGTAGTGTACCTCTGGCGTTTCAAGATACTGTTAGTATCTAACCATTCGGAATAAGCGGGTTAGAATGCACTGGATAAGCGTCCCCTTATTTTGAAGTGTCCGTCATCTCTCGGGTTTTCCAGTACTATCTTCGCAGAAGTTAGGTTCAAACTGATAAGTGCAACCTTGAAATAATGCCAACACTTCGGTCTTGTCTGACCGAATTTCAGATGGCCTCCCTGGCACTTTAACTTACACGAGTCTGTTTGAAAGAAAGGTTACCATGTAAAGACCGTGTACTCTTTGGTCGTCGGTGCTATTTCCCAAATCCAGACTCATTCTAAAAAAAGCAGCTCGCTAGCGGAATACTTTGTTTAAGGGAGATAAAGCAGAAAGGACGTGTGACGAACGACGGACTCTCTGTGATGTGCGGATCACTCGCTATTATTTTCCCTCCATACACTTTGCACTTTAACCGGAATAAGCAGGTCACATGACACGGCGATTGGTTTAATCGGGACCGAGAAACGGTATGCAATTCATAAGTCTGAATATGTTCACTGGACTGTGAATAAAATACTTATTCAAAATAATCAATCCAATAAAAACTTTCCTAAGATAAGAACGAGAGGGTTAAACGAACTTCTTAAGTATGGTATAAAGTGCATCCAGACTCTAGGTATCACGATTCCAAAATCACGAAACGGAAAATGTGCGGTGCGTTAAAATTATCAGGTAATAGACTATCATGACGATGACCTAGTACACCGCGGCAAAAAGCATCACACTATCCAAAGTGTGTTACTAAAATCAGTCCGACATATAACCGTACGTAAGCAACCGTTAACGGCACAGAACTCCATAGCTGACGAAATCGTTTTCAACTGCAAAAGCACAGATCAGAACAACATAACGAAACGGGACAATTTTGATGGAGTTTTATGTTTTCACGTACCAAAGAGGCAAACTAACAAACCAGGTGAACACGGTTCAGATGGGCATCAAATTAAAATGAAAGCTCATTGATGTGTATTCATACGCAACGTAGTGTATAATTACTCGGGTCCATTGCACAGCAATCTCGTTCAATGTAGCATTCGTTTGAAAGCTTGCGGGGATAACACAATTTCTCCTAGATGTGTACTCACAATGAAGTGGGCAACTGTGATCCCCCGGTGCTTGTGAACATTTGCCAGGCGAATAATTGATTGATCCAACACTTCCTCATCGTTGTAATTCCGAACCAGTTCCAGAACACTGTCCATGTACTTGATGCCCAATTGGCCCAGGTAGGTAGAATTTAATGCTTGCGGCAACGTACTCCATCGTTTTGAATTGTATAACTTCATGAAATTCGGGTGGTTGAGAAATAATCTGTGCAACGAGTACGATTGAAAACCAGTTCACGCATAAACACCATTGCACGGTAAATAAACATTGGTAACCTAACGCAGTCAAATTTATCAACAGCTGGATCCGAAGTGGGCAGCTACTGACCCGCTTGAACCCAGACCTTACAGTTCATGAGTCAAACGGTGAATTCTTGGTTTTTTCCGGTCGTACCAAGCAGATTTCGTTGTGCACTACAAAGAGCCGAGTTTGGCCGACACACTGATACTTGAGTTGGTTAGTATTATATATTCCAGTAGTACCGTATTAAAGTTCTCGTTGCGTATGGAATAGTCGGATTTTTGTAGAGGAACGTGAGGTCCATGTTATCTGAGTCAACATTTGATATATGGCTCCTTATTGTGAAAGCGTACGCAGCATGCACACCCAGGAACTCAAAGACAGAATTTAGTTTCATGTTGAATGTCCTACCTTTATCGAGGTGGTATCCGATGTTATTCTGTTGAAGTGTGCGCCATTTAAAAAAAAAAAAAAATTGATGCCAAACCTTACTAATTGAAACCTACTCGGATTAAATGAAAAAGTTATGGAACTGAGTGAACAGTTTCATTTGGACGCAGTTTGAAGGCTGCGTGGGACATTTTATACCGATGATTACTTTCAAGTGCTCAGCATATTTTCCATAAACTGCTGCTTTTAAAATGATTGTGCAAAACTTTTTGGATAAAAATCTTAAAACCTATTACGAAACACGACAGAGATGACAATAGAAACGAAAACGCTTTACGGCTGACGCAACCTTCTACGTAATGTAGAGTTAAGTTAAAAATTATGGGTGCATAATTGAGGCTGAAAGAATTTCGTTAAAACTGCGCGGGGAAATGTTATTTGTGTCGATTTAGAGAAAAAATTAGTTTTCCCAGAACCATTGATTTGGCGGTGTTGAACAAGGATCCTTCTCCGTAATAAAAGACAAACCAAGAGAGGGGGACGTTTAAAGCAATCAGGCTACGAGATGTTCACCAATAGCCAAACCAACTATGACGGGGATTTCCAAGAACACGCGCGATGTTAATCTGACCTGTTTATGGTGAGCCGATGGCGTGATTACACTTAGAGCAGCCGTTCGTGTGTCGAGCGCTAGCAAGTTTGACCATGCTGCCATCTAACCGGACCATTGTCAACAAACCGGTTTACTCAGTGGTTGCTCCGGACTGCGCTCACATTCACTTTTGCTACAGGGTTGGACGAACTACTTCGGAAATATAAGTCAGCCACAACTAGAAGACGAAGTGTCCGATCGTTTGGATATATCCATCACGCGCTCATGAGTTTCTTTCAGCTCTCTTGCCACGCAAGTATTGCTAACACCAAATGACTGCCTCATCTTCTTTTGAGTGTTCTAAACAAATTAACTTGGTTGTCAACGCACTGCCCCCTCCCGAGTTAACCTCTGACGAGTGGTTTCAACAGATTAGCCTATTCTACAAGTGTTCTCCGGAGCGGTCGCATGTAACGCCGTCCCATTTTCAGAATAGGGCACATCTGAACCTAACGAACAGAAAGCATCCGTGTTTATTGTGTTCCCACTGAGTAATGTACTGTTGACAAGTTTCGTTACCAAAAACATCAGAATTTGCCACGTTGAATTAAACTCAATACGTGCAGCTTGTCGATTACCCGATACTCTGGAAAGTTCATATCTGGAATCGTATTAATTTAGAGAAATACTAAGACCCGAAAATGACCACATCTGCTCACCTTGTTGCACATAATTTTCAAACGGCACAGAAAGACCATGAATATCCATACCCACAGATGAATCTGGTTTATTCATAGGTTTGTGGCCTAATCTGCCGCAATCGCCCAGAGATTATAGAGACATTATACCTATTCTTCTTGTGCACAGCTTTTCCTTATCAATGTGTTTTACCTTTTCTAAGACATCTATTCTGATTCACCAATGTGTACATACCATTTTTATTACTCTCAGGAGTGCACAGAATATTTCTCCATGAGGGTTAGGACGTCTATATGCGTAACGCAGTGTGAATTAACTTGCTGTTCAAAATCACTCCGAAAATATTTCTCTTATCTCTGCGAAATTACGCAATGGTGCGATGCAGCTGACGTCTATCAATTCATCTTGACAGGGTAACTTTTCACTTGCCCACCTCCTGTCGCCATTTACGAAAGTCTTATTGGAAATCAGTCATCGTGGATAAAATGGTTACGTTTCAGTCTGTTGCAAATCAGCCAATGTTTTCGACCAACCTTCACACTTGCATTGGTATGGGTTGAGTCTACTCCTCTCTCCGTTACCAAGTCCGCCTACCTCAAATTATCAACATCTGGACCTTCATACTCAAACAAGTCTACTCTGCGAACAATTCCATGCCTAACATGGATAGTGGGCATACTCATGTGACTGTCATTCAGTTCGCAATAAAATCATAAGATTTCTCAGTGTTTTAATCATCCTGCACTGACAGCTACGTTAGATTCCGACTCGTAGCTTCCAAGATCTTGGAGGTGTTTTGAAGCATGTTCGCCTCACAAACTACATCACACAACAAAGTCTGCACATCCCAACACCTTACTCAGTTCACTGGCTTTCTTGTCTAGCTTTGTACCAGATGCCTTTGATCGTCTGTACCCTTCAAGGACGAGGGCTAATCAACCTTCAGTTCTCACTTGATTCGATTCTGCACAACCACCCATCACACTTTCCCATCAAAGCCTCTCAAATTAGAATTTTGCCGAATCTTTTGATCGTTCTTTGCTTTCGTCGCTTGATAATTTACATTCGCGTTCAATTTCACTGAATGAATCACTCCGTTTGCAATATTTGACATGTACTAAAAATGCATCATCGATAGGGAACTAAGCAATGACCAACAAAATAATCCAGTGTTTTCATTTCCTGTACAGCATAATCATGTATCCTAGCACGGTTGTCTTTAACGTTTGTGTTTTGTCTATACATATCATGTGACCTAGTCGCTTAGGCATGAATATATTGTGAATATGCACACCTATGTGGGTTGTTTTGTGAGCTGTTCTCCACTTGGTGATGTGGATGGGCATAGACCGCCTCAGCTTGGCAAATTTCACCAGTTATTACCGCATAGGAGTTTGAGAGGTTAATCGATACGTTTCGTACTGTCCACCCTCAGACCTATGCTAAACAAACGGTCTCATCCTATTTATAACGCTGCTGACAAAATATTGTACGAATGAATTTCGAAAAACTGACTGTTTGTGTAACGTGATCAAGCTATGATTTGCTTTACCACCAATCCACTGAACATTGCTCGTGAAGGCAGAATTTATATTATTACAATGTTTGTTTTCCATCGTTATGTATTAAAGGGAACCACTACGAATTAACAGCTTACACTATCTGTAGATGCAATAGTATAAATTGTACTGCTTCATAATGGTTTACGCATAAACACGTATTAAGTTATAGACATATCCACTGTTTGACGTTAACATCAATTCGTTTCTGAATAGGCTATAGAACTTACACATACTTACCACTCAGCAAGGGGCTTGCACCACATCATTCACAGTCACATCCATACCTTATTCATTGTAGACGCGACAGGATGAGACAAAGAGACCTGTGAATGGAGTTCTTTACGACACAAATATCCAGAGCTTGTCTTGTAGCCCGTAGATTAGTCAGAAATTTAACCCTGTCTCCCGGAAACAAATAGTCAGGGACTAAATAATGACGGGATGTACGCTAGGAAGATAAAAAGCTGCGAATGGAGAAGGTGGTACGACCTTGCTTTTTCAATCAGTGTACTACACATAACATGTTGCATACGAATGGATCTAATCATCGACTGTGAGATTAGATAAAAATGAATGTATATCACCAAAAAAGACTGAAGGGGATGGAAGTTGAGCAGTCAACGTGATACAGGTTGCTGGGAGGGTGGCGCGTATTTTACCACACAACTGAGTTCTCTGGTTTCTGTGGCTATTCTCTCATGGAGCACATTTGTCAGACGAGCTCGCGGTCCCTTTTTTGACGGTTTAATATGGATACGTTAGTGGCATACCAGTTTGGACAGCCAGTGCATTCCCCGCCGCACTTGTACTCTGTCACACTGTAGCGTCACCTTGGCCTACACTGCCCACAACTCCTCTGCGCATCCCCGATCCTGTTCGCTACTGCCAAACTGTGGCTCAATTAATCGTTGGAGGTTTGTTGAAACGCATCTGTATAAACAATTGCCTGTACTTATGTGGAATTATCGTAGTTATGACCGGTCCTGGTCAAAGCAACTAGTCCCTCATACTGATTAGTCTGTCTGTCAAAGTGGAAATTCTGTAGAAACGAAGTGGTGATAAAGACCACTAAAGTAAGCCTCTGAACGACTACGGGGACAGTTGATAACCTCGTACAAAGATCCTTACTATGAAATTTTCTCAAGATATCGCCACGATGTCTTAAATTCACAAAGATCCTGATGAGTTTCCAAAGCAACAGTTCTGTTTCGAAAAAACCAACAACGGACACAAAAAAAGACAGCTACCACCGACTTCAGGAAGGTTATACACAATACATTGTCCTGATTTGTTCACATCCACCATAGAACCGCCGATAAATTTCAACTTGCGATCTAGCGTGAATTAGGAGCCATTGTTGCTCTGTCGCATTTAACATTAGAAAACCACGCACTGGGGGAGTTTTAATTTTGCTAAAATTATACCCGAGTATATGACTGAACCAAAGCCATCTTACCACAAATCAGAACTTCTCACTCAGGCTTCAAATCAGGTTTCGGATAAAGTTGGGATGTTCGAAATGTCTACTATCAACCAACAGTAGACCAAACTGGTCTAACTCAGTGAACGCAACTCAACTAAAAATCAGTCTCTGGTTCAGTAGAACCCTAAGGCCTTTCCACCATATACACGGCTGTATACTGAACGGAACCTCGGTGTGAAGTTAACGTTCAAAATTAACGGAAAACACTTCAGTTGTCTCGCCTTATGATGACTGATTAGTACAATCGTTTTTCTCACAGGTTTCCTCAAAGTATGCGGAAAGGTCACGCCAATATATTGCTGGGATAAATCACTTAATAAGCAAGTCGGTACTGTTTGTATTCCCGTAGATTCACTGAAGGACGTGGTGTCGGATTTGTTTTTGTGGTCTGATCGACTTGTTAGTACACATCAGTAGGTTCGCCTATGAACTACTTCTACCACACATAGACACATGCCGCAAGATCTGGTTTTCAGATAAATAGACTGTAAAAGTCTTGTTTCATATGTGATGAGTGAGTGTCTAGGTAAAGTGAGCATCACAAGCAAAATCCTTAGGGTACCAGGTACTTTTGTGCACATAGCTTTACACTACTCAGCTGACCTACACTCACTTATGCTGTTGCAAGACGACGCTGTTAAACTTTCTTCCGTTTGCTGATCGGAACTACATATGGGATCCTGAGAAGCCCAGTCACGTGTACTGTGTAGATGGTCTTCGCAAAGTGAGTGACAATCGCGTTTGTCAGTAACACAGTAGAAATAGTTACTCAAGCGCTGTTATTAATGACTATTTGGAAGTTCTGTTTAATAAACTTTCACGAAAAGGCAGTTCCGGTAGGTGTGTTTATAAGCTGCATTTGCTAGAAGAGTGGACTTATAAATTGAAATCACAGCGAAGAAACCTATGTACAATAGCTTTGCTTTCACATGTAGTAGCAGAACTGTTTTGTCGCAGGCTGTACAGTGCACTCTTTCCAGTGACCGGGCTTCTTTTTGTAGCTCAGAAAATCCGTATTTAAAAGTATTCACTAGGAGGACAAATTGCCGGACTTAGCTCAAATTATCATTATAAATTATCATTATAAATTATCATTATAAAACGGGTGGAAGTAAAGACAGCTTTACTAAAGGACGAACGAGTATCATTCAACCTGGTTGAAACCTAGAGTGAGTTAATCAATAACAAACTCGGTTACCATTCACTACATTCAAACGAAGTATATGGAAACTTAGTTGACTCATCGTAGTTTGTCTACATTGTTCGTTTGTGTCCTTAGACTCTCGTGAACATTTAGAAATTCACCTTGACCTGGTGTCAGCAGTCACAAATGACATAATCCGTTGGTGGACTAACCACTTAAGGAATTCCTTCCACACAATTTGAATAGACACAAAATCAATATGTCATGCAAAATCACAGTGAAACCAGGAAATCAATTATTCGTCACTTTGTCTCCCTGGGTAAGTGCACAACAATTAAGGGTTGATCAACTTTTACTGGTCAACGAAGAACGATATAGTTTGACAGATTACTCGAAGGAGTTGGTCGTCAGAGGTAAAACGGACTGTTTGTCATAAGAAACACTAACCTAATAGTATCAATTGAACACCAATCGCAACTGCCTGCGGATTCTGCATTCTCACGTACACTATTCGGTTGACCTCTTCAAAACAGAAGCACTGATGAGTAGAAACCAGAAAAAACTTCGGTATAAGGCCTCCGTTTCGGAAGTTACCAGCGAACAAGCTGCGGATCGTTGTCAATAGTGTTCAGCTGACGCTAACCAAGAGGCCGTCAGTTCTAATCAATGTGGTGGTAGCAGAACACTCCCTGGCACTGTTTAGACTTTTTCCGATATAGCACTGTAAGTCTATTCATATGCAAAGAGAATATGAACTAAGCAAGTACGAAGTTAGAAAACTCTCATGGGCCCCAAAGGACTTTCCCGTTAACAAGAACATTTCGAACTTCCCTCCAAAGTAGCACAAAAAGTGTTTTTGGTCCAACAGTGGACAACGTTTTGAAAAAATCCAGCTCGAAGACTATTGACAATGTTACCAGAAACACGCAAAGTTTGGACCAGCTAGCGTTAGCGGTCATAGGGTCAGTAAATATTTAGATAATTCTACTGTTCACTTGCCACTGCATTCCGTCCGTCTGCATGAGTTGAGTAGTTTAATGTTTTACCTTTGGTCACTGATAAGTGATAGAGTATTTTGGATCTGCATTTGAATTTAGACAAAAAGAAGTCGTTACATTCTAAGCGTCTGTTCAGCCGTCATTCTTCCATTAAACTAAAGTCTGTTCTTCTTCGACTGCGTGACAGTTAGGCTGTAGTGTCGTCCACAGACGTGGTGCTGAGTGTTTCAAAAGGTGACTTACACAAGTGGTACTTACAAATCCACTCCACGCCATCCAGAGTTAGTAAGAATATGCATGTCAATTGCGGTCGGGTCCACAACCACGCCTTTACATGTTCCTGATTTGTATTGTTACAAAATCTTCATGCACAGTCTACGACTCCTATAGTCAGTCTGGTCCCGCACCGATTTATTTTAATAGCTGTGACTAGGTTGGATGAAAATGACACGGAACGCAAACCGCTCCCACAACATCTTCTATTCGTGTGCAATGAATTAGTTAATTCTGCCTTATTTTTCCTTCCATACATACTATTTGATAATATTTGTAACTATACTAAACCGTTAAATTGCGTAAGGAATTTTTCGGCACATCTCATCATTATTAAGCCCACTTTTCGGAACTTTCTTGACCCCCTTTAAACCAGCGGATTGCTCGTGGTGTTACCTTAATAGAAATGTTGCTCTCAGTTCTAACCGTGTTTGTCCGAGGTTTGCCACTGTTTCAAAATTACACTAAAATGTGTTTAAATTGGGATTTGGAAACCGGTTTGAATGTGTGGATGAACACTGAATGTGCAAGTGTGATTAGTTTTTACGCTTTAGGTTAATTTCGTAAATATTCTTGTAGAGTCAGTACAGTTTACAAGTTGTTTATGACGCTGCAACATACCTGATGCTAACCAGAAAAACAGTTGTGACGCCTTGTTGCTCACTAGTCGAACACATATTCCGTGAGGTTCTCAGACGCTATCATTCAAAGTACGTTTAACTTAGGTATGTTGTTGTCAAACGTTCAGACAAAATACTCAAGAAGAATTAATCCATAGAAAACAAAGTTGAAAGTCAACAAAAGTCGACTTCGACAGATTAGCAAAGCGATGTCTGTCGTGTTTGGCATCAGCTGTATTCGTAAGTAACCTTCACTAAGAAGCTGAAGCGTGATGCTGAATGACAGTTTGCGCACTTCAGTGATCTATTGAGCCAAACTGTGAGCAATGGTTCAAATCCACTATCATCTACTCAATAACCGAACTTTCTTGCCGAAGAGATTGATTAAGAACGATATTCGGTATTCATGGCCTTTTTGAAGGTGGCTTTAATCTATAAACACACGATTTTTGCTCGACACTTAACCCCACACCGCAATGATAATCTGTTAGCAAAACCTGAATTGTTCCAGCTGCTGCATCCCGCGGAGCAAACAGGCGAAGTTATTCCGCCGTGAACCTCTTCCTCGTTATCTTTTCCAACTTAACTAATAAACCCTTCCAACCCACGGCTATCGAATTAAGTGCCAGAAGTAGGTAAATCAATCACGGTTGCAAAGTCTCCGTAAATCCCCAGTTTGTATTCTCAGAAGTCCGCTGCCTGTACCTGGGCTACACATAATCACAGACTTGAATACATACTCAAAGTTTGTCTGAATGCGAAAGATGATCAGGTTAAGTCAACCAGCCTCTAATTTCCTCGTCAGGTTACCAAAATATTAGTTAGTAAACGCAGATAACTCGGAGCATTCCACTCGATTCAGAAGTCTGTACTGCAGTGTTATTGATTGGACTCAACAGACAGTCGCTCTATCGCCTTTTGCTATATCCAAGCGCCCTAAGCGTTACTCACAGTCAAATACAGCTGACCGTTCAGCAGTGATGGATCAGTAACGCCTAATCTGAGAAGAATGGTGCGGTGGTCAATACGTTTGCCTCATGAAGGCGTAGCCAGAACCCAGTTTCAGTTCACGGCAAGAACTTGCTTTACTGGTGTGCTCTAACAACAGTCAAACTCAGAAATAGCATCTCTTTTTGAAGGAAGTTGGCTGAAATGTCCACCGGAGTGCGGAAGCTGCGTTTAGACGGGGTAATTGCTCAGTCCAAATATAACACGTGTACAGTCTGCAGTTCACGAGCAGCGAGTCTAATGGTGTCATTAGCTAACGTGTTAAACACAGTTACTAGGCATGCCTGGTGAGTTCCGGAAACGAGAAATAAGGGTGGCCACTTGCAGAGTTAGTTAGCGGCCGTCTCATTCTCCTCTATGACTGGCTGCATACACCATATGACTTTTTGAACTCAGCTATCTGTCAAGCCAAAAGCGGTGGATGTGGTCGTGTTGGTTGTTTTGATTAGAATTTGTATAACTACTGTTCGTTTAGCTGGCTTTTCCAGATGGCGATCTAGTTTGCAAGCTTTCGGATTACTGCAATTTTATCTGCCTACGTACCTATCACTTACGTTAATGACAATGTCCAGGATGTCTTCTGATATGAGTCAGCCGATCTATTACGGTTGGCGCACAACCTCGGCCAGGCGTTACCAGTCAGGGTTTTGAGCGTGCAGTTGTGATGGTTTTGTGATAAGAAATTTTACTTCGGTGGTGGATAAATGTAAACAACAAACATCGAAAATACTTCAACAAACGCTACAGCCCTGTTTTTAAACCAGTGCTGTTATTCATGAAGCTAATTCTAGGGACAGCAGAGCGAAGTAACAAAGACTAGTGCATTAAAAAAAGTTTCAAGAGTCAAGTCGGCTTCACTAGATTCAATCTCACCACTACAGAATAGTTCGAAGTTCTACCCTGGTCTCTCATACAGGACATATTCTAAAAGCAAGGTCTACGATTTCATTACGAGTAGCAAACATTTCAAACCTACTGATCGGGGAGAACTCATGTCTCTACTATTCAAAGAACAATGTGTCGCATTAGTGAAGTTTTCGAATCAACTGTTCCGGGTAGTCTATACATCTGAGAATGCTCATCTGAAATCGGGTTCGTGTACTGAACTTGTATATCTGAAGAAGGGAGTAAACACATTTGTGAGAACTGTGGGAGCCCCAGCTTACTTCCTGTCTTGTGTAGTGTGTTAGCGACCACTAAGATTCTTTGATTAGATGCACTGGACTGACAACAGAACAACGTCATTCAATGTGTACTGACTAGATCAGTATTCTGTAATAACGCCATGAAACCTGCAAGATCGCACGATTATTTTCGCGGATGGGACTGGTCGGGACATCGCCCTACTTCTTAGGTTAACAGAAACATTAGAAATACATCCGAATTTTACTTTTTAACCCCTCCTGTGGAAATCTACAACCGATGCCAATAACTTACCAGTTGTTCTTTATAGATTATCGAATTTAATCGCACACAGTAATATATCTAAGGCAATAAGTTGAGTAATAATTCTACACAGTGTATCTGATATTTTGACTAATATCCTGGGAATAAATGCTATAGATGTTTTGAATTTCACCCCTCTGAAGAACATCACCATACCGAGCCGCATTCACAAAATGAATAGCAATATAGAAAATCAATTATTTGCACACCGGTGCAATTATGAATCCAGGAAACAACTGGATGAAAAGGCGGTAAAGAATAATCAGAGGCAACCAATGACTTTCACATGGTTTGTCGAACAGTAGGGGGAGGATCCGCGTGAGGGACTCTAGTCAACTAATAAAACAAGCATGTCCCATCAAACAGTACGATCCGTTTTGAAAAGATAGATCACCATCAAGGTTCAGTCGCTTAAAAGACATAATCTCATTTTGAACAACAAATTTCATCCCTTCTCTTAACCTACTATGCCAGTAATGGTTAATTTTTCTCGTTGCCAAGGAGTCAAAGACATTATTCATCTGTGGTCGACGAATAATCTGTAGCAAGCATGACTGAAGGATACTAATTGAACAACTTTGTGAGGAAAATATCAGGGGTTTCAGCATCCTGGTATATCTGAAAAACCGGGATTAAAACGCTGCTCCATTATATTACACACAATTATAAAAACCTCTGCAGTCTGACGATCAGTTGATCTGTGAAGACATTGGATGATTAAAGAAAGGTGTTGCACATACAGTCGACGTTTACCATAAAATAAAATAAATATTTAGTATGGTAAGAACAGTTTTATCAAGACAAAAGCTGCACTGTAGAGTTTCGGAGGTTAGCTGATATGTTCGAATACTTCATTAACAAAAGACTTTACTGTGTTCCATCCAGCATCTGCAACCTCCGACTTGTCTGATGATATGTTTAAATTTGCAAAAGTTGTCTCTGAAACAAATGCATTCGTCAGTAATGCTGTATGTTACGTGTCACAATTAGTTTTCTTTTGCAGTATCAGAGCAGTGTATTGCTTAATAAGAGAAATAGTTGTGACAGTTCAGTTAATTGCAGTGGTTCGAAGTCGTTACAACCTAAATTGACCCCAGATGTTTCTTTGTAGTTTGCGAAATTATCATCTCCCAGGATCAAACCAGCTTCACATGGTGTATTATTCATTGAAATGGATATTGCTATTTATAGGGAAAAATTGCAGTGACAATGCGATTTTTTCTGTGTCCAATTATTGTAAGAATCTAGCTGTATAGATAAAAAAAGTAGAATCTCTACTGTTATAAGTGAGCGATATACATTGAGCATAATCTCAATTTTGTTTCGATTGAGTAATGCCTGTCGGCTCGATGCTCAGATGTTAGTTACATCAGAAAACGAACAAATGATTATTTTTAGTTAAATTTAACTGATTGATCAGTTATCAGATTAAACCTTCTTTACCGCATGCGATAAGAACCATTTAAAACGCTGGATCCCATTCAAATACAACCCTCGTCAGTGCAGAAGAAAGACGTATAGTGCGCTATAGTGACCTTTCTTTTAATTTCATCAGTCGCAAATGCAAAACGTACAGGTCACACACGAAGAACAAATAAAGACAGACGGGGAATAGACACGTATGCAATCACACCAAGTATGCCATCAGCGCCACGTTAGCTAGAAAGAACTATTTGAACCGCTTTCGTGTACACACTGCTAAGTGGCAAGTTGTGATCAACGTAACTTTGCTAGAGGCCACTTGGTTCTGTTGCTGATTAGGTAACCATAGTTTGAATGACTTAAACAAGTTAACTTGGTGACCCGCATCATCAGTTGCTAGACACATCGTGCCAACAAGTCAGCCTGTTTACCATAGTTAGTATATGATTACGACCAACGGAGTAAATAGAACGATAACCTATCACAGTGTATGTCATTCTTCTACTCTGACAAAAGTGATCAACGTGGATATGAAAAAATAATTTAGAACCGACTCAAGCACATTTAAACGATGGGTGTTTTACTAAAAATAACTTCATTAGGAGGCACTGGAAAAACCAGGTTTGAATGACACAGTTGATGTAACAGTTCGGCGAACGAGACCTTTTAAGACCTACATATGATCGTGATGAAAGAAACAAACCATGCCATCTCCAACGTTTGTCCGCAGTTCACACCTTTTTGATGGTCGAAAGAAGAACCTCGATTCATATGTTGTGAGAAGCAATGTCCTATCTTCACACTAAGCTGGTTAAACGTTCTGCACACAGCACGTCATATTCAAACTTTAGTCAAACAACAGTCATAACTCTGTACAAAATATCCACAAATCACGACATTAGTGTGACCTAGTTGTGGCCGTTCAATGTCGTCCTCCCAATCATCGCCATGACATCGAATATACGGATATTTTGGATAATTCTTACGTAAGCTTGTCAGGAAGCTATAGAGGTTAGTTCACAGTGCCAACACTCCCAAGCACATGCCTCCCTGTAGTTCCAAGCGACTGAGCCGAGCACTGCAAATGAGATGTGCTATTTCAGCATGATTAAGAAACCACTAACAAATGGCTGTCGATTCCACTGAACATGAGACGCCTGGAATCATGGGATAATCAGAGCTTACCTCCAAATGACGGTAGCGAATGTTTCACATCTGTTACTCATACCATGCATAATGCGAGGAAAACCTGAATTGTAAAAACCCTCACTTTACAAACACGCGGGTTGGAGTTCCGCGCACGATTGAGAAGTTTTAGTGACAGTGACAATTTGATTGAACACTTTCAATGGAGAAAGGAAAAATGGAGTCCATGTTGACGAGGAACCTGCAGTTACCCAATATGGTTGGTTATATGCTAGTAATGAAGATAATTCCTTTCATACTGCCAAATCATAACCATGGATTTCTACTCTGAAGTCATGGTTGAGATAAACTGTTCCCAAATATTGGTGAGTATCCGACTATGCAGATTAGAAGACAGTCAACAATGTGGTTTTACAAATGGTCATCGAGTTGCTATTTCCTCTTCTTAAATACGTAACGCCCTCGTGCACTAATTTTAGACGAAATGAAGGGAATTGTTTTTCGCGCCTTGTTTTGATTCCTTGGGCTGGAAGTTCCAGGGCCTGGAGGTCCAAATGTTTTGGCTTGAGGAGTTTCGTTTATTGATGGTGTAACAAGTCACAGCTACTCGTAACATTTGGCGCTGCTAACAGATTTTTTCAATGACGCAAAATGAACTTCACTCAAAGTGGGTGATAAGCGGTAAGTGTTCTTTATCTACATGGCCGGGTCACATGGTTGTATTTCAAAAGCGACAGTAGCTAAGTGTTCATGTTTAGTATGACATCAAGGGCTCAGTAATCGGCACGGTTGTGTAAACAGCATTCAACTCCCGAGATTATGTACTACTGACGAGTGCTAGCGAGATCAAACCCCGAAACCAGTGCTTTTCACTAAAGGTGCTCGTTCAATTTTCAGTATGACAACTTCAGTGATATCCACAGCCAGAAAGGATTGATCAAGATAGCCGTGAGTAAGGTCCTTAAGAAACAGGTCTTGCTGAACCTACCTTTAAAAGACAACCATGTCATAAGTGAAGTGTGCTGAAAAGGACAATCTGCTCTTACATACACACATACTTTTCGGCTGATTTGCGATTGCCACTCACAACTAAGAGTGTCCCTTAGGTTATTCTTATCTGCGGCCTACCGAAAAGTTCTCTCGCATGTAATACGTCATTCAATTTGCAGTTGTGGTGACGTCTATAACGGCAGAACGGATTCGTGCCTACGACAAAGAACGGTTGAACGTATGCTAAGTAGGTGGGGCGCCCGACGACGTAATAGGTAATAGTACCAAAACGAATGAGCCGAAATCCGACGGTATCCATTGCGAAGCCTATCATGGATACAGATCACGTTGTTCACCCTGCCAACTCATTTTAAGTGTTATTGCGTAGTCGGAATCCTAAGTTGTTTAGTTTCTCCGATGTAGTGTTAACTAATACTTGCCGTTCAGTCCTGCGTGTATACACTGCTGACAGATGTAGTTTCTGTGCCCCGCAACTGATAACAGTCTTTGTTGCACTTAAGCCCAATCTTTGACTGCTTTTGTTGTTGTTTCTACCCCCCCCCCGTCCTCCCATGTACAGTATACTAGTGTTCTACGTCTGTGACCGAAGAGATTAAACGAGATGGTGACATCTAGCAATATGTCTTCTGTCGTTTTTAATTAACTGGAACAAAGGAACTCGATGTTTTATTTTATAAATTATGCACAAATTGCCTAAGCCAAACTCCCAACAACTCCCGTACACCGTTAGTGAATGACCAATCGGATTCGCACGTTTGGAAGCTCTCAGTCAGGCGGCTATCGTGAGTGATTGGGTGTTTGAACAACCGCCATCAGCAAATCAATCAGCAAAGCTGATTGGTTCAAGTAGACTGGCGTCGTGTTTAGGCATCAGAACCATGACTGACACAATCAACCGTTAGTTCGCCTTACTTAGAGCTCATGAAGAAGACGGGGAAAGATCGGAAGAATACCAATTAGCGATGTTCCGGCATTGCATTGAATATGGTGACAGACAGATCTTGATGAATTTGACTTTTGCTCACGACGAAGACAAGAACGATCTGGGTGCGACGACCAGTAGTTTCGAAAATTACGACATCGCGCAGGTGAACAAAACTTTTAAACGTTTTCGTTTCTCTCAAAGAAACCGTCGTCAGGACGAATCTATCGATCACTATGCAACGACACTGAAGGATACGGTTATGACTTACAAATTTTGCAAGTGTATGAATGACAATCTCATACGTGGTCCAGTGGTTTTTGGTGTTTAGGACGCTGCAATGGCCAACAGACTGTTGAGAATCAGACAACTAACATGTCCAGTGTATTGAAATTTGCAACAACGAAGAGGCTGTGGAACAGAGAATCAAGAAACTTAATAGCAAAAATGGAACGGAGCTCAACGCGATTAGCCCAGTAACAGCCAAGCCCATAGCATACCCTGCCAGTTTTACGGTGGAGACAAGCAACCACAGAAATAGAATAGTTCAGCATTTGGAAAAACTTGGATGTAGTGTCGAAAGAAGAACCATTTCGCCACTCGGTACAAGTCACCGTTTGTCAGACTGATCATTGAGGAGTCAGAGGCTCAGTAGATGCTGACTAATGTTCAGGATGCGCCTTGATCAAGAGCAATTTATGCCGTGTCTTTTATTGGAGGTAAACGATAGTGATGTTGACAGGATTCGGGCATATCTGTCAAAGTTACAAGGGCAGGTTGTCTCTTCAAATGTTGAACGTGGAGCCGTCCGATACAAAACTGAAAATGTGGAATAGATCAAAAACGCAAGGGATGGGAAGGTAATTGTGGTGACCGTAAATCCGAAGAATGACAAATCTTATGTGATTGATTTCTTTGTTGTGAAAAGAGATCCAACATCAACTCTGGATCTGAATGCCATTCAGACAATGAAGTTTACAACTTTTCATGTGTTAGAGATGCCCCAATTGTTTCCTCAGTATTCTCCTGTGTTTGGTTCGGATTTGGGTTGCATACCAGTTATCGTTAGTCTTTCTGTAGCCCAGACTACCGTACTGGTTGGGTTACTCTCCAGGACAGTTCGCTAGCTATTCACAAGAAATTAGAGAATGGGTTGAATCATTTGCTCGAGCTGAAAGTAGTAGCGCCAAGAGATGGGCCTACCGACTTGGTCATTCGGGATGCAATAACTTTGAAAAATTTTGTTAATATTTTTGTGTGAATTGGTCCAAAGCAGCTGAACGCTGTACCTCGACGGAAGCAGCACAGGTTGCCGACTCCAGACGACACTTGGTCCGAATTAAACCAAGCCCGGTTTTTACGAAAGGTGATTCGTATTTCGCGTGCTGGTGGCTGGGGCTGAATGGAGAATCCAGCTACCTAACAACATTTGGCACCCCTTTTGGGCGTTATTGGTGGTTGCATTTTCCTTTTGGATTAGAAGTGCTGAGCGAAATTTTCCAGAACCGTCTACTTCAGGCGCTTGACAAACTCGTAGGAACGACTTGTGCCGCTGACGATGTGCTGACATAAGGATTCATAAACACGGAGCGTGACCAGAGCCTTTAGGGTTTTCTACAATGGTACACATTGCAATGGATAGCGCTATCACAAGGTAAGAGTTTTTCGAAGGACAAAAGTGACTTTACATGGCCTCCTACTCACTTCGGAAGGACTGAATGTCGACTCAGACAATGTGAATGCGATCCCAAATATGCCTTTCCGTAAAGATGTCAAAGCAGTTTCCCGTCTTAATGGCATGATCAATTACCTGAGTCAGGTGGGTGTGAGGCAAAGCCAAGCAATCAGCATTTGACGAGATGAGGTTGATTTCCATAGCCCTGGTATCAGCATATCACACTCCCGAGCTTCCTCTGATAATTCACTACGACAGTAATCAGTCAGACCTTGGAGCTGCGCTGCTACAACAAGGGAGGACGAATAACCACGGAGGCCCGACCCTTTCCCCTGTGGAACAAAACCATGCGCAAATCGAAAAGGAAATGCTGGCAGTGGTTTTTGCTGTGAAACGCTTCAACACTTACAAATTCGAAAAAAACAGTGGTACACAGAAAATTAACCTTGATCGCTTCTGAGTACTGCTCCCAGACGTCTGCAAAGGATGACGATCAGGCCACAAAAAGACGACTGCGAGCTATTCTATCGGCCCGGAGACCAACTGCACATTGCGGATACTTTCTCTCTCGTTATTATATACCCAGTGCTGTCACGGTTGATTCTGAGTTCGAGACAGTCGCATCAGTGGACTACAGGATGGTACCGATGGACAGAATGATGGAACTGAAGGACATCGCGGAAAAGGACCAAGTACTTAAAAGCCGACTCGTGTTATAAAAGGTGGTTGGCCGCAGGATAAAGAGAGTCTACCCGAAGAACCGGCAGTATTTTTAAGAACCACGATCAGTTTGTTTAAAAAGGAGGAATAACTTTAAAAGAAGAGAGAACAGTCATTTTGAAGTATTTGCAACGTGATCTTGGTGCTTTCTGAAGCCGTGTAATATCAACTGTTTATTGTGGGTTACGTCCACTTAAAACCCCAAAGTAAACTGATTAGAGAGGACAAGAAGTGCAACGCTCCTCTGCTTTTGTATGTTTTACTCTCTTGTTAAGTCAGCAGAGCACTAGGAAGTTTCATATAACGAGAGCTTACATGTGGAGGTCCGCAGATGCAACTCCGAACTCTCCGTTTCATGCAATACAAGAGAATTCTCATTAAGAAAAGTCTTCGCTGAGCAGGAGATTTATGTACTTAAGAAAGTATAACGTCAGAACTGAGTACCTTGACAAGCAACTCGAAAACCAGCAGAAACCCAGAAAATAAAGTAAGAATGTAGACGGAAGTTTGAAAACGACAACATCTTCGGAAACAATTTATCTGCAAATTCACCCATGAAGTGGCTACTGGACAATGATAATCAGAGACACCTCCCAAAGTTGAATTATCAGAAGCTTGAGGCGTCTTAAAATTAGGTATACAACGTTCCACAGGATTTACCTGTCCGGCCTCAAGCGAACTGCATTGTATTGTCGTAACTTGCTATTCATACAAACACTGATGTAACTGTAGTACGGGTTTCGCTGAGAAACAAACCAACGGTTACCTACTATATTTGTCAGTATGTTTAAAAGTGGCTAAAAGCCAGGTTCAAAAACTTCCGGTTTTTCTGTTTATCCTTGATTAAGACATCCGTAGCGAAAGCGGTGATCCAAACCTAACACAGTTCATGAAGCACCCTTGATGACACTCTAAGCTGCCTAAAAAGCCTTCTTTGTTTTGCTGTGATGATGAGTTTTACGTGATATACTGCTGCTTGAAACGTTAAAAATCAATCTGTTGCGATTTACAATCACACCGTTCTCTTCTCCCTTCCATTAATTCAACTCACAACTGACGCTTTGTGGATCATTCTTGGGTTGTTCAAAATTAGTTACCAGTTAGTTGCAACAGACGCTATACTGGCAGACTTTCTGTTAATTGTATTTCTCATCATTTCATTCTAATAATTTCTGGAATGAAAATATTAACTCTTTCATTTTTCTATCACACGCACCCAGTCTGCGCTTAAAAAGTCTTGGGTGACCTCAACCAAGGCACAGCAAATCACACCAAACCGATAGCAATTTATTTCAGCGATTTACAGAAAAATTTCATATCGATGTCACTCGAACTGGATACATTTGCCATGCCGTTTATCTTTCGTTTTAGTCAGTTCAGAAACAAATTATACGGTAAGTTTTCGCCATACATCTTAAACGCTTCAGATGTATAGGGTGCTAGCGCAAGTACTGAATTACTAACCGCCAAAGACAGCTATTCTGGTGTCTGTGTCTGATCAGCAGACGTTGTGGTTTGCTTGCCTGAGAATCCACCGAATGCGCGTAATGATGGATCCAGAAAACGTAACAATCATTCTACTGAACGAACAGAAGTTAACGTTAGTGTGCTTTTCAACGAAACTTTGACATAGTGGGAACGGATTTGATTCGATTGTGTAATTCAACCAAATGTGTGTGGAAAACCCAACTGAGTGGCTGGGTACTAACAAAACACGATATAACTCATTACTCTAAAGTGAACCCAACTGGAAATACACTACGCCAGTTGTTCAAAACGCAGCGAATGCAAGGCTGACGTAAAATGTGGCATTTTTGAGAGAAGAATGGAACTAGTAAGATTTAAAGAAAGATGTTCCGAGACGTTTATTGGTATATCAATATGTTTAAGCCATGTGTAGTTTCACCACACTGACAGGAGCGCTTCGAGGGCGAACATAGGTAAGTAGGTTGGTATAGCAATACGGTTACTAGAAGCAATCTGTTTCAGTTACTGATGATTATCACAGATTGTGATCATCTATCAAAGGGATCCGAGTGGTATTCAAAACAGACCATGTGATTTAGTGTAATTTCTTCACGGTTCACGAATGAGACAGATTGGTCGTTAACTTAGGCTAAAAAAACTTTATTCCGCCACATTTACCGTCATTTGCTTTCAAAGTTTTTGTAATAAGTTTTTAGTCATTGGAGTTAAAACTTAGCAAAGTGAACAAGGGCACTGTAAGAATACCAGAACAGCTTATTGAAGTGAACACTGAACGAAACCTGTAAAGGTATTAACGTTAACCTAAACTTTCTCTCGAATAATTTTAAATAAGATATCAACCAACTTATAAACTAGGGCTCACTCATTTGAAAGTTCACAGCACGTGAAAACCTTGTGGAGTTTTTCTTATCTCCGCCAAACAGATTTTGTATCTTAATGTGCAAAGGTGGCTGCCATTCTGATTAGGTTGCACTTCTACTCAGTAACGACACAAGTCGAATTAAAAGAATTTGCCACTTACTGTCGCAATATTTCAATTCCCATTAGCTGCTTTGCCTCCTCTGTCCCAGTCAGAACACTCAACTCTTCCATCAAGTTTGCATGGCGCTGTGGATCCATCTGTCAAGTTTGTACACCTCGAATCACCCTATTCAAATAGACAGCTTCGCTAATGAACGCAGCATTACATCAATCAATGAATTGATGCAGATGCTAGCAATCGGCAAAGGAAAAGCTGCTACTAGAGTCATTTGAATTGTGTGTGAATCTGCGTGCGCGCGTGCGTGCGCAAAAGCGCGCCGACGCCAAGCGTGTCTTTGTGCGCGCTTGGCTGTGTTTATGGTGCACCACTGGCAAAGCGTCGGTAGCTGTGAGCAGATCAATTTGTTGTGTGCGTGACTGAGTGCTATTCCACGCCAATCAGATGATAGTTGTTGCCATTCCAAACGCTCCTCACTTCTCTGCCGGCTGACGTATTTGGAAACTGTACAATGTGAACCAATCGAAAGCACAGAGCACAAAGTTTGATTGATACGTCAACTGCATTTATTGAAATAACCTGCTATTACGAAACCCAAAATGGGTTGGACAACTGTCTGACGCTTATTGCCATAGACAAAATAAGTACCTCAAAACTGGCGTGCATTACATTAGCATGGTCCAAGTAAATAGCAAAGAGACCGCATTTATAGTCAAAACGAATGCTTCCACAGGATGTCGATAACTATATCCCAGAGATGTACATTTTTTTGTTGGCCAAAGGAGTGATTTGCAAGGCATATTTCGTGGCTTCGTATGTGGACTATTTGCCGCTTCGATCTTGGAAAAATGACGCCACCGGCAACAGTTTGATTCCTGTAATCTTGCTTTTGCTTGTGTACACAGAACTGCGGTAGCATTTAAGCAACGATTCATTTAGCTTGATGAATGGCTATCCACGTTGCTTTTGCGAATTAAATGGTAAAACTAGGTAAATTGAAATCACTAAATGAGGTGTTCACAGCACATACACGATCGCTGGTTAAGCTTTCATGCAATATTTCACCTGACCGATCACATTTACTTAATCTAGATAGTCGGTGCTGAACGCTTGATTCATGAAGACCGCAATGAAGCCATCAGAAGGAATCATAGGTTGCTTCAAGTCCTTGGAATCACTCCAGATTCCTGAATTTTCAGCTTATAGGGCGTGCGCTGAATACAATATAATTTGATCGCTCGTTGTGTCAGGTTTACTGTGCCACGTTACAAACAGGATACACGAGTTGAGACGTTATGTTTACCGGACGGTGGTGGTCTTTTGGATTTTCGTACCTGCGACTGACGGTACGGTAAGATGAAAAATACTGGCTGTTCACGCAACAAAGTGTAGCCTAGCAGTGTCCACCTGCTGGCCGTCCCACACAGCCATCGGTCCACCTTACACGTTTCTCCTATCTTTAGTCGTTTCTTAACTTAGATGTTATTCATTCGGACACGGTCAGACTAACGGAACAAGCAGACCATCTGAACGACAGTCGACTCATGCCTGCTCTATGGTAAAGAGGCACAAGATTTTGACGTTGGTATCTCCATAGACCGACTCTGACAAAGTGATGTGCCCTGCAGGCGCTTTATGTTGTTTTCTAATTACGGTGCAAAAATGTCCGGAACCTGTTTATTTCTAACGTGATAAACTAACGAAACAGCAGAAGCGACTGCTACAAATCTATAAAATGATATTGGTAGTTATTGGTCTGATAGAAGCCATCAAGAATACTCGTCTTTGTTTTCACCCCAGCCTCAGTATAACATTTCAGCAGCGCCATGTTAACTGAATCAAACACCGATGAGTTTGGATTCCTACATTCATGTCAAATGACATTTATCAGTTTCACCGTTTATGTAGAAACTGTTAGTTTATGCCAACCGATTGTGTCTAGACATCCTCAGAAAGGCTTAGGATATAAATACCGGCCGATGAGTGTGAAACATGCCCTTAATAATGGGGACCTACTCACTTTGGACAGGGAACTTATGGTCTTCTGGGTATGATGAGCTCCTTTGTGTGTCTGAAGGGACTCCTAACAATAGTGATCGTGGTAACATAAAAACCAAATATCTAGCAGACAAATCGAAGAACATCCTTTCAAGATTTAATCAACAGGCCAGTACGTATTTACAGGTCAAATATTAGAACGAGTCCTTTTTGCGCACGACTTTATCTCACTTCGGTAATAAACTTTGTGTATGTTCCTATTCAATCTCTCTTCGAAGATACACGTCGATTCAGTTAGATACATTTTTGCATCAGGTGCAACAGAATCTGAGTGTAAACTTTACAGGTGATAACATTCCGTAGACCATCACTAGAAAAAAGATCGACGAACATTTCTAGAATATGCAGAAAGAACTGCTGGCTAACAATCAAGACTTTGGCACATGCAGCTTAATGCGGCTTAATGAGCTTAATGAGGAAAAGCCTCACTCCACGTTTCCAGGCAACTTGTAAAGGTTTCTCTGCCATTTTAAAGTGGAAAATATGATGCAACACTGGGTACGGTGTAATCGTTAAGACAAAAAGTTCGTTATCCGTGTCGGTTCATTGACATACTAGCTATAAAAATATAGTTTAAGAGCGCGCTCATCTAAGCTGATCAGGTGTCTCCAACATGTGATACTCAATACAAAAACACAATTCAAAAGAGCAATTTAAAAGTGATCAGGTTACCTGTTATTATTAATAAACCTATAATGGCGTAAAGCACAAAAGCCATTTACAAATAGAAAATGTCAGGAGGTGCTCAAAGCACTATGTGGTAGATGATACCATTCGGATAAAGGAGCTAGTGTAGTATTTTTACGAGAAGAATACCTGGACATAATAATGAAAACGAAGACGCGACGCCCAGTGATGGAATAGCCAATAATTTCAAGTGTTTTGAGGATTAGGGCTTAACCAGTCAGTCATCATCTGACCGTCTCAAATCCATAGGCTCAGTAATTCAGCACCAGTATGGACTGCTAAAAGTCCATAAAGGTGATCTCCTGAAAAATCCAATCTGTGATGTATGCAGTTCATCTTATCGTGAAATTCCGAAATGACTGGTCAAGATTTTAGAGCCGGTTCGTAAACGAATTTCTCTTTATGTCCTGTATGGTTAATCTGAGTTTGTTGCGCTTGTAGGGGATGTACCTGTCAATAGTAAACACATAGATTCAGTTGTTGTACCGCCGTTACGTATCAGTTTCCTTTTAGTAGAATCATCACTTACATCTACGAATATATTGAGGGATCAGACGGTAACGTCTACATTTCAACAGTGGCTCTGTGAGAGATACTGATGCATTGTACGTTCAAAGTTGAATTCCTGTACACTGATGACTTTATCAACAAACAGACGGGTTGGCTGTGGGCCCTTACAAATTACGTTGCTTACCGGTGCTGTACAAGAAAGCTCGAAAACGAGCAGCTCGATATCTTATCAGGAGACACATATCGTCACCAGATGGTCAGTATTTTCATTATTAAAAACAATATGTGGCAAACAAGCTCGTTTTCAGTGATTCACCATCACATTTATATCACACGTTTCAGGGGAGAATCGTTAGGGGAGTAAACGGGGAACGTATGGTTAATGAGGTCAATCAGTTCAATGTCACACTGCAATCAAGTACCCACTTGAACAATGGGTCTTGACAGGCTAAACGGGTGGGGTGTTGGCCAGGGCAGATCCAGAGCCCGAACAAAGCGTTTCTGGATGCACAGGGGTGGGTTATACATTCGGATCCCAATAGCCTCAGCTGTAGACAGAATCCCACTCCTCACCGGATGGCCTTAACTCAATAGGTTGGGCGAAATGCGTCCTTTACGTTGACAGTGTGATTTGAATCCACCAGGTGTGCTAGTATGGCGCTGCAGACAGACTTCGTTATACCACTGTTGAGCCAAGCCGGATGGTGTTCCCGGATCCGTTCCGATAAGCGTCTAGTCGTGCGGCCAACATAACTGGTTCCACAGGAACAAGTAAATGAGTATACACAAAACGAGGCTGCATGAATAGGTACTTTATATTTTAGGCGTGGGCACAGAACCGGATTGGACGTAGAGTGGAATCGTAATTTGGCGGCGTAGAATGTCCTCTTGACTGCGCTTGTGAGCCTACGTGTAGTCTTTGAATGGTAGTCCGATATGCACAGTGCTACACATTGTTTTTCATGATTACGCTGGGAATTTTTACGAGATTTTCATCACTGTCGATAGTTTACTGGACCCCATAACTCCATTCATGTAATATCAGAGTTTGATGTGAAAGATACCATTCCCTTTCTTGGCGAAAAAACTACGCGACCTAACTGTTAAAGCGAGTTCAGTACCGTAAGACAACATAGACAGGACAATGCATAAATATTAACGGTGTTTTGCTATTGAAACAAAACGGAATCTAATCCGCTGTCTCAGTGGCAGAACAAGAAAGATCTGGAATGTTGCAGTTGCCTCAAGAAAATGACTATCCGGATGGGGTGATCCAAAAAATCTGAAAGCTAAAGCGGTGACGTGTTAAGTAACCACAGTTACGTCAGTCCCCCTATGAAGGGGACTCAGTTGTAGAGTTGCTCAACCGCCGTTTCTGCACTGCATTTCGTCAAGTATTTCCAACGGCTATGCTTGGTTCGTTACTTATAACTATCCAATTCCACCCCCCATCTGAGGAACAAATTGTCTGTTTACACCCAAATCGTGTTCGTTGCTTAATTATCTGCTGTTTTACAGCAGAACATATTTGGCTGATAACGAGACAATTGATCAGAAGGGTAAAAATGTACTGTCGGATTTAGTTGAAATCTGGCGTATGAAAAGCTAGTGGACACAAACCATATAGTTAACCCTAACGAGTCACCCAACATTGTTTGCAAAGTCCAGTCAGTCAACAGCTGAAGCAACTGCTAGTCGACTGTGCATTCCAGCATTGTGAGCAGAAAGTAAGCTCGTACGAGCTTTCAGTCACCCATGGCAAGCGATTAACTCTTTTTGGCACCCCATTCATCAACTACAAATGACATACCTTTGTGGATCTTCCGGTCAAAAACTACAACTTACGGTACCAGACTTTACGGCGAAACTGTAATGAAAATTTAACTTACTGATATATACTGGTCCAGTGACGAAATCTTGAAAATGGTGTTCTCCCATGATGCATTTGTAGTGATTTCATTACCTATTCACTTAAAAGCGCGTTTTGAACTTTATTCCAAATCTTCACATGCCACTTCTTATGTCTCCTCGCTGAAGCACACGTCATTTGGTAGATAATGTCAGTACTACTTTCAAATACTGTTGCTAACCATGCGGTATTTGTTCCTCATCACACAGCTCTATGGAGGTGCTCAGGAGCCCTAGTTCAATTCAGATAAGGAAAACTGTATTCTTGATGCGATTGAATGGACACCCTACAGTTTCGGTAATCGGGACGGCAGTGATTTTATTAAAAAAACTATATGCAATCCATACTAAAATTAGTTTTCATTGGGCGCCAAGTGATCCAAGTGAGAATGAAGACGGCTTTGAAAGGTCCCATAAAAATTCTCACGAAATGGCGACGACTTAGAGGTCTTGTAAAAAGACAGCATCGCGTGTTTTGTAATGCACTTCATGCTATGATGGCTTTACAGTTTTCATGTTGATCTCCCAGGCTGGTATGAACAGTGTGACGGCCAGGCAGCGAAATGGCTATGATGAGCAACCATTTAGTCCGTTGTAGAATTAGATTTCCAAACGACATTTGACCCTGGCAGGAGATCACGGATTCATAAGATACGAGATCAAAATGAGATGTCCAGTGGACTCTAAGGTTTACGTCATAAAAAAGACCATGTGTCTTTGGGCACTCACAACCAGTTCATCCCAGCCGTTCTATCCGCAGACTTTAATACCATTGATAGAAGGTGCTGACAGATAGTTGACAGTTAGCTCTTCTACCAAACACTGAATTCACGATCAGCTTGTGTAAGTGGGTGCGCGGTGAAATTAAGACACACGGTCAAGCTGCACTTATTTTGCAACGGTTTTCAACAATTTGTTTGAAATGAACGGATGTCAAAGCAGCTCTTATCACTACAATTCGCAGTTATCTCGGTTAGTCAAACCTGATGTTTTAGCCCTACATAAGGTACTGTAGCACAATTATCCGCAAAAGTAGTCTGTGGCGTAATCCTTCTAGAGCTGGGTGTGTACGTTACAAACGTCACTCACAAGAGATGTGGCTGAACTTCTTACTGGGATAGTTCGATGTTGTCTAATATGTGATCAGTGGTTCAGTAGTCATTAAGGTTAACAAGGGTAGAGTTCAGTATCAGGTCACGAATATAATATACACTAATGTTGAGCCCTAACGAGGGCGACGCTCATGTTCTCTCTTTTAAATGAGCCCAACAAAAATTTGATTGAATTACTACGGAACCAATGGTCTGACGTGAATAAGAATTTAGTTATTCAAGTCACTGTGTATTTAAATGAGTCAGGAATTGGATAAGAAGTGAAGCGGGCAAATTCCTATTGGGCAAACAGAAGGACTTCTTCAAATGTGAAAAGCAAGATAAATTGCTTGGTCTGTCAGGTAATATCACTCCAACGAGGCTAAAAGAAGAGAACTGTAGCAACAACAGATTTGCTTTTTGGTTAACTGCTTATCGTTCTGTCACAAACCGCGATCGTTGCCCATACTGTTATTCAGCGTATCTGTGGTGCAGACTTAACTACAGGTATTTAGTCCGGTGGTAACCTGGAAATGTTATATACTTAAGATGTCATTGTGTGAAACATTGGAGTTCATCAGATAGACCTCAAAGTGCTGGACGCAACTCAGGCTGTGATTTAACTAGAAATCTCCACCTTCCGCCGGTTCGAATGAACAACAGGTTAACTAATGTACTACTCTGACGAAACATAAATCGCTGGCCACTGACTTTCAGTAGAAAAAGCTATGGATTGTTTTGGAATCCACTATGTCCCCGAATTCAGCTTGACCAAGAAGTTTTGCTTTTATGTCACCAGAACGGAGGAAGAAGCACCTGAGATGACAATCAACTAGAAGTGAGTTTATGTGTATGGCGGCGGTAAAATCGTATACTCACACATCGAAGATGCAGCACATCTCCTGTCACGGTCTACAGAGAATACCCCTATAACAGGCTACCGACCTAATTGTCGAGGACTGTGGGCGTCAAAAATGGCGTAGGATTATTGCACATGGTGTTCTGTGGTCCTTGGAGAGTGTATAGGCTTACATCACGTGGTCCATAAACAGAGTTTCCACGGGTGTCCAGTAATGCGTATTGTTCGAGATGGTCAGAATTCTGACTTCACCGGTTGCTGTATGCGAAATCCCATAAGGTGTTCTTTGGGAACACCAAATGTAGGCAGGATCACTGAGAAAACATTTCGCAGTTTCGTAATAACTGAAAACTCACAAGAATGTACTACGGTATAGCCCAGAATTTGGCAGGAAACGGCAAACTGTTGTAGGCCGTACACTGTCAGTTATCACCCCTATGCCTTATGTAACTTACTAAGCTCATATGCCCCAACCATGTAGCTGTAGCCAGCACCGTCAAAAATCCTAATGTTTGTGACTGTATCCATTTTAAAAATTTCATGTTGCAGGAAACTGAAGAAACGGGAGGCAAGATAAATTGAGAAGTTCCCGATGGCTGAATAAGGTTGCTGTTGAGAACATGTTAAATTTCGTTACCTATTTGAGCCATATGAAAGCAGGTTGTCGAGTGGTCTATGAAGACGTGAGTAAGAAGTAATTATCTAGTTTGAGTAAGAATCCATGATGTTTGCAACGATTATCAAAAATCCCTATAATAGTCATCAGAAGAAGCAGTGTATCGAACAAGTTAATTTTCGGTTAGTCACCATCATGCCAAATACATAACAGTTATGTGAAGCATTGTTGTTGGGGCGAAACAAAGACAAATGCAAGTAACTACTTCAACTGAGGTCAAATACGTCCTCGATACATATGGTGACAACGTTTTGGTAGAACTACGTCACAATTATGACGATTGAAACCGTGCAAATTTGATCGGTCGTCGTGCCATGGCAACCCTAGAACTTAAACAAAGCGCTTTTGTGCACATAAATTTGAGCTGTGGCCAAAATGCGGCATCTCACGGCTGTTGAGAACCGCCTTCACTCAGCAAATCGGACGAAAAAAACATGATGGTTTGATGGTATGGTGCGAATCGACAAGATGTACCACAGTTGCGTTAGTGATTTTCTTAGTGACTGCGTTATTCATCCAGGATGGATGATGCTCACGAATACGTTCAGACAAACGCCTGGTCGTGTTGCGCACGTAACTAGTGTCACAGTAACAAGTGAACGAGATTACACAAAAGGAAGCCACGGAAACGTTGTAAGTAATGTTAACCATAAGAGTGAAAAACGAACGAAGCATTAAATCTAAGCTGAGGAGACAAGCCAAACCTTCAAGATGCAGTGCGCCAACAAAGCCCAAGAAAAAAGAAGAGTAAGAGAATATAATCCAACTTTCTAAACAGGAGGGCGAGTAGTTTAACTGGTAATTGGGTTAATAGCCGACAAGAATGTGAACAGACTAATGTGTGTAATCGATTCGTTTCATTTGCGTCTACAGTGCTTGTCATATCTTTGTTGACGGCTTACTGTGAGTACCTTGATGACCTACCAATCGGACAGGGTCAACGTATTTGCAGTCGCCATGTTTGCAGCAACTTATTGTCGTCATAACCAGCGGCGTGAACCGTGAGGATTGAATTCGTGGCCAAGCAACTGTCACTCACTAAACATTTAGAAGTCCGTTCTGACCACACTTCCCCAAGTGGTTGGTCTCACAGTTATTTTCCCCAGCATCTAATTCATTATTACAACGTGAAACACCTGACTGGAAAACATCCAGGTATCGTAGCTTCTAGCCACCTGAATTTCGCTGATCTGTCGTTCTCTGTCCATATAACAGATGATAAGTGATCTGTGTTTCAGTTACTCGACAGAATTGTTTCAGTCAATAACGAACCATCCGGTGACCTATGGGAAGCCCCATGAAGATGACCAAATTATCTGTGGTGCTGGCTTATCTTCACATATATTCATCTCGAATGGAGTTTTGAACAACTCTGCTATGGCCAAAAAGTGGGCCACAGCATTTTTGATTAGGCAAAAATGCTCTGCCAACAAAGTAGCTTGCCCACATGAAAAAAAAATCTGGAGAAATAGCCAACAAATCGCTCACTCCTAGTTGAAGAGAAAAAGGGTTGCCGGTAATTTAAAGATCCCCGCAGAAGCCCCAAGGTTACAATCAACTCTTAGTTCATATGGGTGCATGGCATTGAGACGTGGTCTAGAGTTGTCTAGCCTACTGCAAAAGGTTCATTCCGGCTCCTAAGGATTGACTGTTTTTCAGATACACATGGCAATCTTGTATGTAGGTAATTACTTGTGAGAATATACCAAAGGTATTCATCTTTGTAAGGACTTCAAAGCATAATCGACCCCAAGGTTCACTTAGGGACTTTAGCGTCATTTATACTTTTATGGTTTAGCTGTACAGGTTTTGGGTAGCTCAGAACAGTGTGCCAGTTTTTTACTGCATTTGGAAATATGGAGTTTGTGATCGCCCAGGTCACCCAAATTGTGACAAAGGACGCACCTGATTTTATGGTTAGCGGCATTGATTGGCAACTAATTATAACTGGCCCCTGAATAGATTACTGTGGATGATTCAGACATGTGTTAATGTGTGCACATATTGGAGATTTGAAAATCTTTGTTACCTCAGAGTCAGACAACAGAAGACCCAAAAGCTACTCCAGTAGGACTGAGCTGTCAGTAGGAAGTCAGTCGGATGATTAGCCGTTAATTGTGACACTGATTCTACGCTCACGTAAGTTGTCTATGATTGGTTGGAGCCATAGCTCTACCAAGGAACACGCAATACGTTTCTGCAGCTGAGAGGAAAGGTGTGTTTCGCTCAGACCTTTAGAAAACAGTGAGTAAACTACGCCAACGGAAAGCTATTTGTAGGTTTCTGCAGCTTAAACTTCACAAGCACTTGAGTATTCCGAGGAAAGCAAGTATCACTTAATGAGGAAATCAAGTCGTACGTACTTGCTTACTGTCTGCTCAAGTTACCTGTGGCTTCCACACGTAAGTAAGTTAAGCTGACCAGTGTATGAAGTTGTGAACCACCCAGCTCACTATTGGCTTGTGCTACTGTTCCGCTGTAAAAACACCACTAGATTCACTCACTTCAAACAAAGAAGGACTTGTCAAGTGAACCGATCCTCCATATGTCGGTACAATTTCAATATAAAAGACTTTCCTCCGAGGCTATTCCACGTTGCTGCACTCGATACCAACTCCAAGACGCATATGCAATAGAAATTAAAAGTTTTGTACCATCTCTCACATTTTTGCAGCGTCGCGGAGAAGCTGACAGCATCGGTGATGAATTGTCTAGAATAAGTTCATTCAATAGACCTGCTCATGTCGACCCATTAAGCTGCGTCGTTGTTCACTAGAATTTGGTCTTTTTATAAACCTTTACGTCCACAGTTTGGTTGACGTGCAATCTAGTTTCGTGTACGCAACTTAATACCGTTGTCCTGTAGTCAATGAGGTGAAACTGAAATTCGAAGACTCGGTGGTGAAAACGTGACCAACGTAATGGGTTGTGACATCCCCACCTGGTGTGATGCTGAAGTTTTAGGAAGTGTCGACCTCAAGTGTTAGTCTGAAAGATTATCAGGTTGTATACTGATCATATGGCTTGTGAAGTCAGGTTACGGCCGGATAAAATAGCTCATTTTCAGGATTTGCACATGGATTACAGATCGGATCGTATGTAATATGTACAATACGGTCGTACAGATGAACGGAAAGCTAGCTGTAGATCACTACGATGCAGCATCTAGAAGTTGAAAACATGCACATGACCTTGCCATGCTGCTTCAGGGAGATCGATGGAGGGTGAAATATCGATCACGAGGTGTCTTCAGAATCCATTGATTACTTAATCATGAACCACTTACTATAACAAGGGCCATCCAAATGAAGACAAGCCAAGTCACCAAAGCTACTCAAATCCGGCTACTTGACTCAATATTGAATAGCAAACAATGGCTTGTTCAAGCTTCGTGTCCACTTTGATAATGAACTGCTCTGCGGCTTATGAACGGACTCGACAAAACGAGTTGAGTAGGTTGCAATCAACTGGTTAATCTTCCGAGTAGTTTCTTCGTAATACGTATGTTTACTATTCCCACCCAACCCTGTCATTCTGACAGTGAAATGACAGTATATGATGAAGATAACAGATCAAAATAACCCAGTGGTGATTGGGAGGATAGGTATATTGATCAAGACAAGAATCGAAACGATTATAAGAGGAAATTTTCAACAGCCGAGGAACAAAAGGGGGTGCTGTACACCCACGACCCCGTGTTGACATTTTTACACATTAATGTTATATTTATATCTTAACTTGTAAATGTGTTTGTTTGTTGTTGTGTAAAAGGAGAAACCCTAGTTTCGAAAAACCAAACAAGTGCTCTTTATGTTATCCACCTCAGTGGTTCTCAGCAGCTAGTCTCGCGAGAAAATTTGAGAACATAATTTCTATGGTGGCAACTAATCGAATATTGGAGCGCCCGGGGCTCTTCAGAACACATCATGAGTGTGAGTGAATCTACTAGAGTTTAGGTCAAACAGACGCTGATAGGTGCTGTGCGGACACTCTTCAATATCAGGTGAGTTGAAAAGACCATACAAACTTGTGGTGGGTGATTTCCAAACGGATGGTGATGACCGAGTTTTGTTAACGGCGACGATTTCTAAGTGGTAGTATGGTACTAAAAGTGCACCTGTTTTTGGCAAAAAAGTATTATCCTTGAATACGTCAGGCTACGTTAGCAAGAACTCTGTTGAAGTCGGTTGGCAATTCAGAGCAGCATATATTGACTGGCCGATTAACTTAGAGAATGAAGTCAGCAATCCGGGGACAGCGGGAGTTTTGTCTTGTCATCCGTCCTACGCTCACAAATATGTTGGATAATGCGGTTCATCTGTTGATAATCCAAACCACACTGACTGAAAAAATGAGGTAAGCGCACTTTGAACCAAAATAAAGAAATTTACTGGAGACATTGTAACACTGTAACGTATGAATAGGGGGGGGGTAAACGTAGCCTCCTGAAGTACAGATACAGAAATTCAGAACAACGGCGGACTGGGTAACAATGGACACTTCTTCATTGAAAGTTTTACTGACTGATTGTAACAGAGACCACGATTTCGTTGGTTTGGCTAACACCAATGTAAATAGTTGCACAGCATGCAATGATTATACCACAAATGGATGGATTCACGCCCAAAACTGGTGATACAGCACAGCAAGCAGTACATCGAATCGATAGGCATTTCATTGGATACTCGTACGTAATTCTGTTCGATGCAAGCAGGTCCATATTGGGGATAGATTTTCTTGACCACAATAAAGCGGTGAGTCGAATGACATACTGCAGATCTGTAACAAATCACGCAGTTGTTTCCTATATAGGGAGGACAAAACCAGAGTTGGGCGGATTGCACGAAACGCATCCAAAACATGAAGACTGAGCACTGGATGAACAGCAATGGAAGTTCTGAGAATTGTTCACTGGTGGCCAAGACTCTTGAGGCCTTGTGAATAGATGAAACTTGAAACCCCTATTAAATCGGAACGTTTTTTAACCATTTGGCATTGCTAAAAATGTTCCTGCTACGAAATTCAACCGTGAGTGTATGTCACGTGAAAGTAGTCAGCTTGCTTAACAGGTGAGGTTAACGTAAGTGTACGGTCTAGTATGCTTACTCTCTCACACCCATTAAAATCATAACAAATTCCATGGATTTTGCTCTACGGGAAAGTCGATTGCTTGTCAGTTTTTAATTTTAGTGGTGAGAATAATTTGTTGTCTGTTATGCCATCACCATTTCCACGTGTCTGATGTTGATTTCAAAATCCTACTGAGACTTATTCCTAACGAAATTTTTCATGCTAATTAAACGAATCTATCTATTTTCCAAAGCCATCGTCAACACTGTAGAGTGCATAGCTATAAAAATGTCTGTATTTTATCCAGTATTATATGCCATTATCAACTGTTCAACATGAATGTGTGTGTGTGTTTCCAAGTCAGCTTATCTTGCGAACGATTTAATTTAAAAGGCTTTATTCTCGATCATGTAACTTAACCGAGTTTGATCGTAGCATTTACATTTATTGATTTCTGTTTCAGTTTTCAGTACTTCACAGTGAAGTTTAAGAGCGGTTCGATAATGCCCAGTTTTGCCTTCTAACACGCTATATGACCGGTACTCGTCTATACCCTTGAGACAAAAAAAAATTAAACTATCTGAACCTTACGAGGAGTGGTCATGAGTTATCATCAAATGACAGTTTTCTAATGGCATGTTTACACAGGTCACATAAAATGGCGTCGAGCGTGGCAGGTCGGTGCTTTCTTAAGTGTTACAGTGATGGAGATTATCGTCTGTTCCGCATGAACAACACAGACAACGCACGAATACACACGTTCTCCGTTTCATCTCTGCATCTCATTAAAATAAAATGGAAGAGTTAATGTGTTCACAAGAGATTTTCAAAAATATGAAACCTACCAATAAGTATCCGAAGAAATGCACTCTAGTTGTTTCTGACTCACACGTCGTTTGTGAGCTCAAGTGAGATTGAGGATAAACATACGGTCTGTCAGTTTTTACTAAATATTAGAAATTAGAATCAAGGAACTCCTCACACCTATACTACAGATGATGGCACAAGATGAACAGACTTTACGAATCCGCTAACCCCCTTGGTATCAGGGTGTGGGCACGCACGGGTCAGTGGTTAGATAAGAAGTCTTCTGTCAAAGTCAGTAAGCGCACTGCAACCAAGTAATCGGCCCAAATCTAAATAAGCTTTGTGTATTTCTCCACAATGTTAGCAAACTCGAGTTAAACTATACCTACCACCCAACAAATATGCTTGTTTTTGATCCATAATTCCACATGTCTATACGAACATTGTATTTTTTTCGATGTCGCACAGTTGACGTCTTTTTGGGAAACCGAACAACCTTCTAGAGTTTGTGGACTTACACATAACCTTGAATCGATGAATTACCTTGTTTGGTGCAAAAATTGAACACTTTCTTCAGGTTTGAAATATTGAACAACGAGATTTCATAAAATTTGTGCGATCGGTAAATGGTTTTACTGCTAAAATTTCACTCCAGACCAGATGAACCAGTTACAAGTCTGGTGGTAGGTAGGGTAAGTTAGACATAAGCGAAGTCGAAGGCAACAGGTCGGGGTTCAATACTGGGTTCGAATTGCTGATCACAGCAGGTGCTTCAAAGGTTCGGTTGTTTTTCGAGAAAATCAGACAGAGGAATCATAATATTGATGTGTTAAGATGATCGTCTTGTCCAGTCATCAATGCAAGCAATTTCGATCGATTTGAGGCCGATCACCGTGTGTCAGAGAGTTCGGCCCCGTCAACTCTGTATATAGCGCATTTGATCTATGCAATTTCGATTACCTGTGCGCCTCAACACTCTTATCTATTTATCTCAACATTTCCAACAACTTCGTGACCATTGTCTAACGCGTGATCAGAGATCGTGGTCTGGCGTTCTACTAGAATTCAGGGCGTTTTTCTGAAGCTTCTCCCATGTTCATTTACTCTAGTTCCGCTGTCGCCTGCGCAATATAAACCTGCGAACAGGCCTTGCGTCGTACGCCATATACACCATTGCTAGTTCTCACAACATTCTAGAGATCGCTGAGGTGTACCAGGGTGTCGTGGTGTTGTCCTCCTTCGAAAACTATCCTGATATCTACGTCGTTGAAGACCCCGTGAATAGCCGCTGCTGTCCTTCCTTTGAATGGAATATCAGTGGTGCTTTCCCATTCTCTCTGTGCCTTTGGTAAAAGGTTGCATACTCGTTGCAACTGCCAACAGAAAAATTGTTTGGGGTAACTCCTGTAATCATCACCTCCCTGTGAGCTAACATAACGTCAATCGCATCTTTGCATAAATGCAAAATCTTACGAAAAAATGACTTTGTAGTTCCACCATAAACTATTTTAGGGTAAGCGTTTTTGTGGCTAGAATATAAGGTACGTCTGTAGTTTTGTGATAGAAGGAGATCTTGAGGGTACCTCTCATTTTATGGACCACACGGCCTAGAAATTTTAAGTGGACTTTGTGAGATTCCAACTCCATTGTTCATCTGACTTTGCGGTCTAACCCTGTTTTCGTTTCGTAATCACAAAACTGTCGTCCACATAACGCCAATACACCGTTGGTGAGATTCCAGACCGACTTATTGCCCTCTCCTCAATTTGTTTCGTATACATGTTTGTTAAAAGGGGGATACTGGCTAGTCCTTGCTTTTGAACATATAATTTCGTCTTGCAAACAAAAATTCCATATGTAAGCATATGATTATCCTAGCCACCATCTGGTTAGTAATCAAGCTCGTTCTTTAATTAAGAATGGTACTGCATAATAACTATCTGGTTGCTTCTAATTCTGTTGTCTGTGGTGAATTGGCGGATAGTGATGACATCACAAATAACGAATAATTTATCATGCTGGACATAAATTGAGCTAATTCCATATACATAGTCGTGTTCGTGATAGAACTATCCGATATCCCCGTTAGATGTGGTAAAATCCCTGTCAAATACCTTACTAGCCCAACAACAAGCCTGAGCGAAACATGAACCTTATAAATTTTCGGCAGGTTATAATGTTGATTTCAGATATAAACTATACCATTTTCCATGTCCTAAATCGTCTTTTGCCATACGCGAAGACTTGCTTATGTAGTCCTCATTCTTATTCATAGTCGAAGTTACAGCTATATTTTCAGCTGTCCTGTCGGCTCCGTCTCGTTAGTGTTCTACTTTCCTTCCGTAGTTTGTTCTATTGAATATGACAATGGCCTTGCCTTTGTCTGCCTTGTTGATAACAAAAGTCTCACCTGATTTCAAATGAGTCATTGCTGCGTTTTCATCTGGTGTATGGTTGTGGGTCACCTCTTTTTAAGATCTCAAGGTAACAACCGGTTGCTAATGTATAATCCTTCCATTCTCTAGTACTATGTAGGAATGTACCGGATCATCATATGAAGTAATCCATCCTGCCTTCACTCGTGATCTGTATATAGCATAATTCACACCATTTTCTAGAGGAGGGCGCTATACAATCGACAATATTTTGCCACACCAACTGAAAAGACATCGAAATTTACGGCCGTCACTGCTCAACTGCATTAAACATTGGGAGCATCAAAAAATCCAGACATATATATATATCTGTTTAACACGCTCTCCTTGGACTGATTTATTTTTCACTGATTCATTTAGACAGTCGAAATATCCTGGTGGCAGATTTTCACGTAACTGGCTTAACTTGAGTTCAGATACCGCACAAACGCTTTGTGTTCAGGTGAATCTGTTCGTTCGAAAACGCACTTGATGTGGGAAGGAGGATTTTCTGCTATTTTTGTGAAGTGTCCGGGAGTTTCACGATGAGTATTGCGGTTAGTCGCTCAACATACTTCAAGTTCAGCTATACGAAATAGTTTACTTGATAATTCCCGAACGTGCAGTCCACAAGTGCACGATATTAGTTGGAATGTTTAAGAATGATTGAGCATCCACAACACCAGTGGACAACGGATTTTGAAGCAGTGTTCTATTTATCTTATACGTTTCGTAACCATGTATGGACCTAATGTGAGTATTAAATGTCTGTAGTAGTTTGCTTGAAACGTTTGTGTAACTGAATTATTTAAACTCACATGGCCACGCGGCCATTTCCATCTAAGTTCCAGCACAAGTGGAATAATTAGGTCGATTACCACCAGCCTAGTTTGTTAGTCCTTCTAATAAGTATACCTTTATCAAGAAGAGACTCAGAGCCTGGAGGTGGTACCTTGAAATCTGTGTCGTCCACTGAAGTATCCACTCGTGCAGATAGCCCGATACCTATTCATTTTCATGTGCAACAGACCTACTCTACTGTCAATAACCTAGTTCAAATCTAACAGTTTAATGAAACGCTGCGGGTGATTGGTGGATGAACATACGCACAAATGTTGAAAATCCAGATATATTGGACACAGCGACTAAAAGCGGACACCGCTCAACTGACGTTCATTTTGGCTGTGTCGAGTTCCGTGTATCAGGTGTCCACTAGGTTTCCGATCGAGTTTAGATCAAATTTCAAGATGCACACGATCACAGACTTTTTAGTTTTTTTTCTGGAGCGTTTTCACCATCAAATCCACAAGTTGCTATGGCACACGTTGCACTGAGGTTGACTGTTCTGGTACACAACATATCCTGCTCATTTTAATCGAGAGTTAATTATCATAAAACAACCGTCTTTGGATAAAGGGAACTTCCTTACTGAAAAATGTCTATATGCTATCAATTTCAACTAGTAATGAAGTGGGTCCAGAGGGTAAGAAATCAAGGCATCTCCTGACCAGTAAATGTATCACAGGGTTATAGAATGGAAAAATAAAGAATTACACAACACTAAGTGGTTTGACATTATGCTGCTTAATCTTCCCGATCGTACGGCGCCCAAATTTCCCAAGCCAATTTTCTTCAGTCATTGAGCCATTACAACGATGGCTAGCGGTGAAGTTTCCACAACAGATAAACCATGTATGCAGAAGAAAACTGCCCCAAAAATTACAGTATAAATCAGTTATAACAGTGAAAAAGAAAGGTGAGTAGAGGAGATCCAAAGCATAACATCCTCCATGGCTCGGTTTACAACTTATCGTGATTGAGTTGCATGTGTCCTATGTAAGCAACTGAGCTCCGTAAGAGGATGAGTTTGCACCCACGGACCAGAGTGGTTTTGATGACATCGTCTTGCTCTATTTATCATCGCCTTTCCGTGGCTACCTCCGAATGAAAACATCAGTTTTCGCACTGATTTCGATTATCTACCATCGCCCCATAGTCACCAAGCACAGGATAGAAGGACCAGGAAATCAGGATGGTAAACATTATCTGCAACCGGCGGTCGCCGCCGTTGTATCTGTTCCCAAATTGTCAGCCAAATATCTCACAAGTGAGCTATAGGATTGGAAGAGAATACCTGACAAGGAGTCTGTTCCGAATGAATTAAATGTGTGCTCCAAAGTGCTTCAACTTTGAAATTGTACTGGCCTTATCAGCATTAGCTGCAAGTTTACTTTCCATACAGTCATGAATCACTAGTTCCAAAATTTCAATGTCCAGCCCAGGGTTGACAGTATTGCCAAAGTCTTGAAGCTACAATTCTCATCTTAAAGGTAAGGAAGCGGATCTGATAGGACTGATGAGAACAAGAACTGCTACAGAACATTATCTGCTTCCGTTAAAAAAGTAAAGTGGACATACTTTATCGTCAGTATGAACCGAGTCGGTGATTTCTCCACTCATAGAAAGTCAATGCCTGGAATCTTACAGTGACGTTGATAGTTCTTTCTTTTCAAGTAACTGCTGACAAAGATGGACAAGTAGATAAGCCTGACCTATACCTGTTACAGTGTGAATGTTCATAGCAGTTCCATGTGGCCTTAACACGAGCTGACGTGTTGCTGCACAAAACGAATAATGTGTTTAGTACCCTTGACCTAACAGTAATCGGGGTGAAACTTTCATACACAAACGCTCAATCACATCAAATTGTCAAAAAGATCCAAGTGACCCAGTCATATCGACAGTAGACACATTACCTGTCCTATTATCCTCAAATGATGACTCTACGACTAGGACGCATCCTCAAGTTTAAACCACACATATGCCTAAACTTGAGCGATAAATTTTTACCGGTACTCACAAACAAGAGTAGCTGAGGGTTTGAATAAGGCAACTCGGATGTACCTAATTTGGGACAAATGGCGCAGCGGTTAACATGGTTGCCCATGAAAGCGTACCTCGAGTTTACTGATTCCTTTAAAAAGGACTGTGTGTGAAGTGTCTATGGGTACACCAGAGACGAAGCCATTTGTGAATGATGTTTGGTTCGTGTCAAACAAAATTTCCCAACTATCAGTGACAATTTTTTGACCTGATTGGTTGGTTTATCATGCAGGTTGATCTTCAAGCGCAGACCGATCTGCCGAATTAGACGAACTTCAAAAAATTAGAAAATACAGTGACCAATGAGTCGTGCTACACACATAAAGCATTTCAAGAATACGCCAAGTCATATCACTCCGCTTGCTTCCCGGGATGTAATTAGCCGACGGATCGTGGTGAGTGAGGCCAGACTGTTCACTAACACACCTACCTACGCTCTTGATTGTGCGCACCTCAGCAAACGCGACACTTAGAAGCGACATTCACAGGTTATCATATCATATGAAACCGATGAAGGAAGTCTCCTCCCGTAGCATAGGACAGTCTTGACCAGTAGTGTGAAACGTTATCGTTTTGTCGTGCAACTGCTGATGTGGGTTCGCAACAATTGTCCTGTGCTGAACAAATGAGGTATGACTGAAGGAGTCTGTGGGGTAGAGCTGACAGATGTAAGATATGTCCAAAATCCATTTCAACGTATTACGTCAACAGTCAGTCTTCGTGATTCAAAGGGTGGGAGGATGTAATCTACCTGAAAAACTGAAACGATCCACTGGTAGTATCTGAACACGTGATCAATTTCCACCTTGTTCGCTATTTCTATCAAAAAGCTTGAAAAGAGGCTTCGGCGAAACACTTCATTGGCACTTGGTTATTTCTTGGCAATGTCCGAATGCTGTTGGGTAGAAATGTTCCAATCGCTTGGACATGACACACATAGTGATCACCAAGCTTAATCCGCGTGTTTTTGCCCATGTCGTGATCCTGATCTGTTGTCTTTCATTGTATCGAACATGTATTCCTCCTCCGAATAAATTGCTACAGCTGTCGTTGAGTTAGAGACAATAATAGAATTATCCTATGACACTTTCATTCATTCGCGGTCGGTGGGTCTGTCATTCATCATACCTTTTCAGGCCACTTTGTTCAGTGCACCTCGTAGTGTTGTGAATCCAGAAGACGGAAGACACGGAGGTTGTTTATTGGAGAAACCAATACACGACTTAAGCGTCTCAACGGGACTGGGAACAAAAACACTCATTTCCACACCGCACTAGTCCGAGGATACTCCAGTCGCTTTGGACACCATGTCTCAGTTCCATCATGTGGCGAAAGCCATTAAATGCAATCCTGCCCTTCAAAGATCCTTCCCATATCTCTCCCGTATTTATCCCACGATCATTTCGATCAAAGCGGCTACTGAGAAGTGGTGTGAGTAGTATAGTGCGACCGTCTATCCTCAATACAGTAGTACTATTTTAGTGATGTTGAGTGAATTGCTTACTAAACTCTGTATAGTTGAATTACCAGAATTGTAGACTGTTCACCGTCAGCAGGTCAACTTATTTCGGCGGTGGTTTTCGTTCTATTGATGTCAAATGTCTACGGCTCAGGGTGTATACAAATTTTGTCTCATCGTAGAAGTCTATTTCTAGTAAAATTTTACCCGTGTATTCCGCTCGTATCTCAGCACAGGGGTAGGTTGCGTGAACCGTAGGCTAGACAATCATAAAGCATTCACTACTTCACCAGCTTCAACGATTTATCACCGTAAATCTTGTAAGATAATCACCAGTGCTAAAGAGTAGGTCTAAGAGTGTGCTAAGTACCACCCTTGGGTACTTTGTGGGTTCGATCACCCAATTTAGGCAACGGTTTACAGGAAACTTGTTTCATCTACGCCCAGGTTGCAGACAGACCTAAGTTCAGTCCAAGCAGAGCATCATTTCGGCCGCACACTGCGAACGGTGAATGTGGAAAATCAAAATCGAATCAGAAGCTTATTACGTCACTCCAACCCAAGATTCTTGCGGTTTGCTGAGGCGGTCGCAATCAATCGACTGAAGCCGACCTTGTGTGTTCAGAAACAATTGCTCGTAAACTTGACCCTTCCCTGGACGTAGTGACCTTTC
>QNGE01000524.1:251541-264426 GCA_008508345.1 Paragonimus westermani | reverse complement strand
TCTTTTCGAAAGAGGCTGGCTGGAAAGTCTATCTGAATGCGAACGCTGTGATCAAATGTGAGTGATGGTCAACTTGAAAATAAACCAAATCCCCGACTACTCATCAGTAATCTTTATTGTTGTGTTTCTTCTCAAAATGACTGCTTTCAGTAGATAACTTCTCTTTCACATAGCAGCAATAAAACTAGCCCGCCAGCTTGCTTGGATATTTCTTTCGCCATATTTTCTCACGGCCACAATGCTCACCCGAACCGCATGGCACCAATGACTCCACGCTTAAGTCAAATCACATGGGCAACGGAAGGCAGAGTGTTTTGTTGCAAACTTTTGATATATTAATACTACAAGCAACGGTCTTATATCTCACCGCGAGCAGAACCATCGGTCACGCACGCAACTTAGTATATGTGGCAAGTTGACGGCTGAAAAGTTCCCAATCCGAGCGAGAAGACAAAGAATCAATAAAAATCCACCCCTGAGAATAAAAAGCGTAAGATATAGGCAGAAACGAGTCGTACTGAAGGACGAGATCCTGAACACGAATTCTGGGAAAGTGAAATCTCATCTTCGGTACACATTTCTCAGAAGGTCTGAGGTTAATTGATATATCATCGCCACGGCTAGTTCGCTTCCTGGGCTTGCTGACCTTTGAGGAATGAACCCCTACTTCGGTTAGAAATCGAACTTCTCACACTGTCCGCCACTTCAACTCACAAATCAGCCCTATCTCTTCTGTAATAAATACCACGTTGAAACCCCCGAGAATCCTGCTGCATTGTTGGTTTATTCATATCACGACTCGTTGGAATTTCCTGCCTGTCACACTACTTGGGCTAAGCCTCTGAGGTGCATTCGGAAACCTGTGAACCGTACTTGTTACTAGCCTCCACAGTGTTTCCAGCACCTCTCCGTTGTTCTCACAGTATGACGCTCACGCTTGCGAACAATTGTCTGAATGAGGCAGTACAAAAACACATTAAGTAGGAATCCACACCATTTCCACAGTTGCTACTGTTCCCGCATTCATGAACGATGCATTCTTCAGCAAGTCATTTGGAGCCGTACGTTGCGCCAATGGAGGAAGCGTGAGTATTAAGGAGTGGGCAAAATGCTTTGTTTAGGTGATCTTCATTAGGGATCTGCTTCATAATTTTGAATCGCTGTGTGCCTGTGGACCTGGACCTCTTGAACCCTAGCTGTTCGAGGCATCCAGATAAAGATGGCAACCGTGCGACTACTCTTGTCTCCTGGTTGGGCGCCAACGGGGTCAGACGATTTCTACTAATGGAATCGTCAGCACTGCATATTCTGCAAACATTACAACTTCTGGGTGCACGTTGGTGACTCGGTCGTGAACATGAATCAGGAAGTTGGCAGAACTTAATACAGCATCCTCAGGTGTGATACTCAAAAGGTGACCATTATTGGATGAAGCTTCTGACACTTACAAAGTTCTGCTGCCATACGTCTTCTATCTTTGTATGTACACTTTTGACGAGACTTCCCAGCTTGGCAGTTCAGACAGCAGTGTACGTTCATTTAGACAACCGAATGCTTCTTCAGAAGCCACATACTCAACAACTACATCCATATCTGTGTTTAAACTATAAAGTGAGTCTGGTAAACATGAATTCTCCTTTGATCGCTCAGTCGCTTTCGAATAGTCGGCCACAGATTTGACTTTTCAGAACACTTTCCAGCAAATGAACATTTGAACTATTTGAGTTAACTGAGTGATAGCAACACAAGTTTCCACAGCGGTTTCCCCCATTTATCGGGAATAATTTTAGTGAACAGTTAAACATTGGAGCTAACCTCATTACTCTGGAGCGAAGCAGAAAAGTCTATTGAGCATTTTTTGGGGACTAGGTCGAAGTGCTTGGCAAATTTCGGACAAACGTCCAAGTATCTACCTGTATTGAGTGTACAACGACGGTCAGGTGTGTGACAGAAGACTGGTGCAGGCAATCCTCGCCTTCATTTCCTTCTCGTTATGTTACTCATTCTTCTTAAATCCCAAGTTCTGCCGATGGCACTTGTAAGCCTCGTATACAAGAACTGACCTTGTCATTCGAATTACGTGCGCGACCAATTTTTCTTCTTACAAGCGTTAACGTGTATATATCGGCAAGATTTTTCGAGAAAAAGGCACAGTCGACAATCTCATTGATCTGACTGTAGACCTCGACTGCTCCACAAGTTCTCTAACACCCGCGAGTTACAGCTGGAAACGCCGTTGCGTCGCCGGTCCAGGCGATCACTGAAAAACGAGCTACGCTTAGCTATGATAACGCCAGGTGTGTTCAAGTTTTCGGAACAAAACTCACGGTTCTTGCTAAAAACATATCCTCTAGCGCTCACTGTCTCCCTCTGTCAACCAAGGCCTTGACTAGAAGAAGTCCTAGACCTAAGGCATCTTAGGTACTCAGAACACTGGAAGAAGTAGCTTAAATGCCCCTGATGATGACGCGGCTGCGCGAGCAGACCCATCCATTTCTCATCAGGAGGATTACTCTTCGTTATATTGACCGATCGGAAATACCAACAGCAAATTCAAAACACCTGAACAATGCTATAACTCAACAGTAAGACATCTAAGGTGTTTACCAGAGAACAGCATTTCAGATTTGCAGTGTAAAAGTAAACCAACAGAACTTTACAGGCGTCATGAATCTCGCTTTAAACCCCACATTGTAAGAAACAACGCTTCACGCGTAAGACTACACAATTTGTCTCCCACTGCTTCCATGTCAACCTACTACTATACTGTGGGTCCCGGTTACCATCCATTATTCAATAGCTCAGTAATAACTCATCCTCCTACCCAAAATATGAGGGCTACTAGGAACCAAATTCCCAATATGTATACCCCAGCAAGTACTTCATCAACCGATTATGCCAACAACACAAATGTATGCCAAACCAGTCCTTTTTTAGTGCAACTACCAATATTTCATCAACCGCTACCTGGCCTCCCTCTGTCCACGATATATGCGACAGGACCTAGCGTCATTGCAGCTGTGGTGCAGGACATGGCTGATTTCGTTCTCAGCGAACAAATAAAACATCATCACTTGTGGTTGTAATATTGATACATCCACTTCGGTCAAATATCTAGGAATACGGTACTCAAACTCCTTAAAGTTCTCTAAACAAGTATGCTTCCAGGTATCAAAAACTGGAAGAACAACAGGTTGTATCAAAAAGACGTTCAGTCTACGAGCTGCGAAGCTGACGCTCTACAAAATGTGCGCTCGGCCTCAACCCGAGTATTGCACTTTCATTTACCGCCATCTACGCAAGTCTGATAGGCTTGTGTTATAAAACCTTCAACGATCGTTCACCAAAAGCTCATTAGGATATTCTTCTTCGCTCACCTACAGACAACGCTGTGAGGAACTTGGTGTTCATCCACTTTGGTTGCGTAGGCTAAATTTGAAAATGACGCTGCTGTATAAACTCATATAGTCGAATGCGATTACTACAGCGTTTACCGTTCACTTACAACACAGCTCTCTATATAGTCTAAGAAATAAGAGTTTCACCTTGCCAACCCTGATATCCCGGAAAAACATACGTGCGAACTTCTTCCTTGTAAAGTATACCTACATTTGGAATAAACTTTTAAATGAAGTCCGAGCCAGTAACAACATTCAGCGTTCTACAAAAGGTTTGGACTGCTATCTTACGTTAGCAAACACAATGTCTATCTTCAAACTCTGTATCACCTGATGACATTTTTGGGTGTGATCCGAGGAACATTTAGCCGTCTGATGCGTATTACACAGATAACGACCCCACTGTCTAACGCCCCTCGAAAACAGTCTGCTTGAAATGGTTCGTTTTATGGTCTACTCACAAGATCATTTAACACTTAACCTACTGCGCGCTCACCAAACCGTTTGAAACCCAACATTATTTTATTGACATGCGTTTATTTATGTATATGCAGTGCCCAAATTGCCAGGAAATGTGAACTCGGCGCTTAATAATAAGTCCATCAGAACGACTTTATTTGAGCTTTAGTTATTACACGCACATTTCATGCGGCCCTCCAAACCGCCGACTTACCTCCCGTTTTCCGAATAAATCAAGAGTGAATAGCAAAACGCCGCAGCAAACAGTAGATAGGGTTGTATATTCCAATAATCATAGCAAAAATAACATCGTATGAATGATTTATCAAAAAAAGCCGCTTGCTCATTGTTTGCCATAGTAAATGTTATAACCACACATTTTCTCATCTAACATGTAGGATTATATTCTTCTTTCCGATCCCATATATTATCCACAGAGCGAGGAAATTTTTCTACGATGAATGGACAAACGGAACTTTTTCTCGGCTGAACGGTTCCCGAGATGTTCAGCTTTTTGACGTTTTCCAGCAATCCACAAAGTCCTGTGTTGAAATCTGCCCAATCGTTCGCTGGATTTTGGGATTTTCCGCCCTGCCTCGTCAAAACCGACCTATCTTGACATTTTCCGGACGCCAATTTTATCCCCTACTGGCAAAACACTCCGAAGATGCGTTTGGGCAATCTACCAGGAGTGACCGTGAACTATTTAAAAAATTGCTGCACCCACAACCTTGTAAAAAGTTCAATAGTGTAACATCCCATTTTTAAAAAACTAAATCTGTGAAGCGAGCGAACTATCTCTTTCACTGTTGCGTGCGTCAAAGTTTAATAAACTACGGTCATTTGCCTTTTGGCCACGTCCTTCTTGACGGCAAGCTTCATGTTCTTGCTACTGTCTATTCGTTTTTGTATGGTTTGTGAATATCTGCAGTGATCGCGCATAACCCAGAGTGCTTTTCACACATGCCTTGAGAAAAATATATTATTATTTGATGTCGTTTACCTGTGAAACCATTTTCTCCTGCAGTCCGCCCTTACTTCCAGTTGCTGAACCATTGCTTATATGTACCCTCATTTTCACTCACGTTCCATTTACTTGCTTTTACGTGACTCGTTATAGTTAGCCGTGTTTTTGTTAGTGGTTAGTCTTAGCCATTATAAATTCCCTGGTTTAACTTTTGAGGCTTACTAATCTTTTCTCCTTACTAGTTAAATAAATAAACAAAAAAAATATATTTTTCAACGCATACGAGAAGCACGCTGGGTTATGCGCGATCACGGCAGATATTTACCAACGACACAAAAATAATTAAACAGTAGCAAAAACGTTGAGCACGCTGTCGAAAAGAACGTGGTCAAAATGCAAATGACTGCAGTCTATGAAACTCTGATGCATGCAACAGAGAAGAAGATAGTTCGCTCGTTTCACATATTTAGACTCAAAAAACGAGATGTCACACGAATTTACGGTTTATAAGTTTGTGGGGTACAATTTCAAGGTCGCTCCGGGAAGAGCGTCCAAACGCATCTTTGGAGCGTTTTGCCAGTAGAGGTTGAAATTAACGTCCGGAAAATGTCAAGATAGGACGGCTTTGGCGAGGCGGGGCGGAAAATCCAGCTAGCGATCGGGCAGAGTCCGACGTATGATTTTGTCGATTGCTCGAAGACGTCAAAACGTTGAACATCTCGGGAACCATTCAGCCGAGACGAAGTTTCGTGTGTCCATCCGTCACAGAAGAATTTCCTCGCATAATAGTTATTGACGGAGATCAGCAAAAGAATGTATTTAATAGTGCTTTTTCGCCATAGCACCTTGTTATCAACAAGGACGCCTGCACAACCGTCATTTCAGTTGGAATCAGTTTTTCCTTAGGCTGACAACTTAGTCGACACTCACTAAATTATGGATGCGATTATTCGACAGCTGGCATATCGGTAGACGTTGCGGTAGCTTAGGCGTAGGTTAGCGAATTTGTAGACTTCCTGGCTCACTACCTCTGTCTTGTGATACTTACTGCACATGATATTCCAACGGGTAATGTTTGTCTTTTTAAGCCGCGTAGACTTCCGAAAGAATGAGTATTCGTTTTTTGGAGCCCCACAGAATGTGACAGTAAATAGCCAGCCCCCGCAGACGGGGAGAACGGTTATATTCCAAGACAGAAGTATGTTTGTTGGTTCTGTCTGCTTACATGTCTTAGGCGCGGTACTTCATCTCACAACACGTACGCAGCGAATATTACGAAAATTGAACACCTGTCACAGCTGGAGGTGATTGTCGCCTCAAGACGAACTTCTAGGCCGCCCTATTCCAAAAGGAAGCACTAGGACGGAACTTTATGTTTGCTAAGACTCAAAGGTGGTACACATCTGAGCACTATTCAGAGGTATGTACTCGACCGTTTGCATACGATGATACACTGGCATTCATTGTAAAGTTAACGGGACACTCGTTTTGCCACAAAAGCATGACTGGAGTTCAAGTCTCAGCAGTGGCATGGATATACACTATTGGCTGGGACTATAAAGAACGAGATAGATAACTGTTGCTCTGTTTTGAAAGGGAATGACCGAAACGTTTGTGGGAATGTAACATTAAAGCGGTTGTAGGTGACTTCAAGTTCGTATCATCCAAAATGTTACCGGTTACAGGCAATGTATTCAAATTCTTGTACCACCAAGCAATATTCCAGTAACTTCACGTACGCTAAAGTGATATAAAACATATTAAGGTGGTAATTTTTGTGTCCTACACCAAAATAGCTCTTCTTTCTATAGTCATTTGGCGTGAAACTTGAACCACGTCATTGACCGCGTCGGATAGTGGTTAGATGTGGTAGTCGTTAAACGAGCCAGCCCGCACGGCTTTTCACACTGACCGAAAGTCCCCTGTGTATAAGCGTTTATGGGTATGCTATGCTTGCGCGCCACGAAATCCTCTGCGACCCCCATATAGCGCGTACCACTGGACACTGATCTCTATGCACGGCCGAGTTGCAAGCATCAGGATTGTAGTTAGGCAGGAGGCTGTTGAGGATACATCCTTGTCATTTTAAAGGGGCGTTCAGAGATTATTCGGATATGGCATGGTCCGCGTTCTTGGTTGATTTCATATGATTAGAGGATCAGTTGAAGCTGAAACGCTACAAGCATTCCGCTCACGCTTCAATTAATTTGGTTGTGAGAATGGTTTATACTCAACCTCCACTGCATGTCAAGTGACTGCGTCTGCCAAACTGATACTGCACATTCACACTTGTGCATCGGATTTCGAGCGTTACGGTGAGGGGTAAACCTGAATGAACACACAGGTGGGGGCTGTGCCATGGGCCGGTTAATTCCCCATTGAGTCAACCGAATACATCATCCTCTTGGGTTCCCCACATACGGCTGTAACTTGTTCATTTTCAGCGTTACTACCATACGAAGCTCATTTGCTTGTTACAGCCACATCAGGTTTCAAGGGGGACAAACTACACTCGTCAATAAGTGCAGTCTAAAGGCAAACCGGTGCAGCCAGTTCGCCTAAAAACACGGACAGCCCTTCCTAACCAGGCTCAGTGTTGTATTTACCACGATCTGATGACTGATTCTAAATCACACCGTCAGCTTCAGGTAATATCTCGCAAAACAACGTCCAGAGGTTTCGGATACAACGCGGAAGTTGGTGTTCTGTTGAATGGAAGCAGATGTTGGTTGTCTAAGAATTGTGCCGGAGGTAGGAAATTCAATTCTGCTTAGTATTTCCAATGTGATGCAAACTAGCTGTTGTTTCGCCTTGCCTGAGGCCACTTTTAGGCAGAACTTGCGGATATTCGTGGACGTGATATTTTTGGAACTGATTGAATAGGAGGCTTCTGGTTAAATTGTTCTTCAAAGTAAGGACAGTACCTATGAGATGTGATACCCCAATGTAATACATATACAGCAGCAGCCTGATCTTTTGCTTGAGTAGCCAGTGTACTGTCTATTTTTGAATTGTCAACTGTTGTCATTTACGTTAAATCATTGGTCCGGTTGTCTAGTCCGTTCGAGGAATCCCCTAAGTTGACGATATGTGTTATTTCTTTCGCTTCCGTTGGAAGCGTTTTCTGGCCACTCGTGATTTTACGTGGTATCTCCTAACAATTGTAACTACTGCCTAACTACCACTTAAGGAATACTTATGGTGCCGTACTCTGAGTTGTCATGCTCTATTTCTCACTTCATCTAGTGAAATAAATACCCCTCCGTCTCCCAGCCGATACCGCACCCAACGGCCATAGTTTCCGCGTCCAGGACTAACTTATCTACTCTCGAAATTTTAAAAAGTGATCATTCTGACGTCGGACGTCTAGTGGTTCTTCGGGCTACGCTCAGTCTGCCCGCAATGTCTATCGACAAGTCCGATCTGGAATAGTCGCGTGTACGATGCAGCGAGCGTCTATAAACTTCCAGTTCGTAGAGAAGTCGATTCGGATCCAAAAGGGAAGAGAGCCGTAAAGCTGCGTTTCTTAATTATAATGTGTTAAGGCACAGGGATCTATTATAAATTGAAGGGAGGAAAAGAAATGCAAAAACTGATATTGAATCCACTAGACATACGAGTCCCGAGGTAAAAGCTTCACGTGAATGTAAACATCTCAACAGACCTGCGATGGCGGGGCGATCAAGCGCAAAGTGAAATGAAGGCACATATAAACAGAGATCCGACAGTGAGAAGTATGGGTGAACAAACTGCGCGACAGCAATCGCCGATAATTAAGCGATGTCGAACAGCAGTATTACAACGAGATGAACGTTTCTGAGAGAAAAGATTTGTCGCACATGTAATCCGAATGGTTGTCAGTTTTTCAAAAAAGGCGTGCCACTACTGTCAGTAAGACTTCGGATGTAAAAAGAAAGGAGAGCAACGAGAAGGAAATTGATGAACGCAGACGCGGGACCACAGCCTTTCCGTGAAACACTTAACAACAGTCACACACTTATCACAGACGGTTATTTTAACAGCAGATCCCGAAACAGGCCTGATTTTCCAGCACTCAGACAGCTTCGGGTTGGGCGTGTGTGGCGACCATGTTCCCTTGCTCCTGAACTCCGAACGCGCGCGACGTCAGCAGTTTCTCCTTCTTCAAAAAGGTTTGTTGTTCTTCTGTCCTTTTTGATCGTGCCGCAGTTCAAGTTCAAATGCACCGCACAGATGTGATTATAAGCACCCTTCGTTCCACTACTTTCCACCTCATTTGTTCGTAAGTCTACGGATCGATAGCCTTCAACAGGTAGAACAAGGCCACTAACCTTCAAGTCCCGTCCAACCCTGGTTCACTCGTGGTACTCCTGGATGGGGGTTAGGCAGTTCCTCATCCAGCCTTTCCAAACGCACTGACGGAGGGCTGAGCCTGCTTCCACCCCTTCGTGTACCTCTCTGTCAATGTGGAGTGGCTGCACGGCATGTCCGGGTTTGATTCTCGGAACGACAAGTCGTTTGTTCTTGAAACCGGATACTTCCGGGTAATCGCGGTCTGAAACTAAAGGTCCGTCATTCAGGATTCTCTTGACCTTTATCAAGTAATTCTAGAAAGCTCCTTCCGACACCGCCTGTTGCCATGCGACAGCCTGCAAAATTCGTCGAATTATGCGAATCGCGTTTCTATGTTCCATTCCAAAAACTAGCAGCGAGGGGATTGAAAGACCAGTCAATACCATGAGCCGCCAGAGTCCGACGGGTTTTATCCCGGTCGAAGGCAAGTAAACTCCTTCTTAGCCTGATTCCGCGCCTACAAAACTGGACCCGCTATCGCCTTACATAACCTCTGGCACACCTGGAGGCCAATGAACCTCATCAGAGTCACTAAAAATGAGTCCACTGAAGTCGGCTGTGTTACTCCCAGATGTATAACACTTATTCTTAACCGAATGGACAGACACCCATATCTCTTTCAAATACTCCTTCCGGTTCAAACCTCCAGAGGCTCGAGATAATTCAAGCCACATGCTGTAAACGGGGCGCCACCGGCGGCTGCGCGATCGACAGGAAACAGGGTTATCACTTGTCGGTACGGCTTTTCTGACAGCATTTTATCCTTCATACATTTTGGCGACACAGCGTACACTAGCTATGCCCTCGGCAATCATAAACCCCCTTTAGATAGACGAAAAACGGGACTAGCCCCCGTGTGGCCTTCTATCTCGTGGTGGCGGCTAATAGTTATATTTGTAACAAACCCACGGAGTGGCAGTACCATCCCTTGGGTACTATGACAGGACCCAGTTGGAACCTTTCTACCGAGACGCAAGACACCATTTATTGTGAAAGGCCTTAGACCGGCCAGCGTGTTCTGCGAGCCTTTGAAATGTTCCGCGTGGTTTTCACTACAGGCGATTCGCTGCTCCAGTTAAACAGTAGATTCACACGCCAGATCCAGTTCCACCTTAGACAGACGCCTCAGCAAAATAGAACACTGTCGGCCAGCTTCCAAAGAGATGACATAATGCCTCAAAAGTACGTATTAACCACGACACCGCACGGAGCAGGGTGCACCAGTGTAGATAACGTAAAACCAGCCTGACGCACGACCGTGTGTTATTAAAACTGGCTGCCGCCAGCACCTTCCTCAATTTCATTTCCTTACCTCGAAGCCGTTTTGGCAGCTTGTCGGGGAGCTGCGAAATCCCAGCCCCTCACAGAAATCTTGGACCATGCATCCACGTGCGTTTCTTTTAAGCAAGCATCACAGGTAGTTCGCAAAGCCCTGTCCGCCGGGTTTAACTCGAACGAAACGTGTCGATATTGACAGCTCTGGTGACAGTCGCAAGTTAGCTGGTAGCAGCTAGCTACATGTGGGACAAAGCGACAAGAGATGTTTCTCAAGTGCTTTTTATTCGATGACGCAGCCTGTAAAAAGCGCGATGTTGTAGTAGCATGTAGTGCGTCGCCATTTTGTTTTGCCACACATACCCCCTTCCGCTTCCTTTCAGGTCCTCGAACACGTGGGTTGGCCGCGTCTGTGCAACGGGCTGAGGAAGGTGACCAACCAGAACCCGAGGTCGGCGGTCGATAAGCGTGAAACCACGTCCGATTGGTGGGAACTCCCGGACCGTGGGACCCCATGTATATATATACGTATGCACAAGGACACGTTGTTGATCGAACTCTCTCGGTATCTCAGTTGCGTTAATACACGTTTCTTTTTTATTCGTGGTTTTTCCTATTCTGTGAAGTAAACCTATTTGTGCTCGATTGCGAACGTTAGACATTGTGTGCACTGTAACCTGTAACTGACCCAATTGGAATATCAAAATGTAGTCGGAAGTCAGTTGGGTTTATTCACTATAAACCTCGTAAGTTTGGTAGCCGATGCTGCATTTATAAGTTCTAGCCTCGTGATAGACAATGACTCTATGGGTGAGACCATATATTTTTTCATCAAAAGACAGAAAATCATGCTGTCATCTCCTAAGATGTCTCGGAGATAACCGACAGCTCCATAGCCCATCTCGAGGGCTTGAGAAAAGATGCCACTCCGAGCCAGTTGACGTCTTCCTATGGGGTCTGATACAGCGCGGTAAGACAAATGAATCAGTTGGTCGTTGGCACTTTTCGTCTAAGGGCGTATCCCGATTTTCCCGCCACATAAGCACCGGAGTAACCTACGACCGCGGAGAATAAATGAAGCAAATAACCCCAAACGGACGTAAACCGACGCAATACAGGCCAGTAAACCCCTCAGGATGAATGACTCCGTCACCACGGCCATGTGAAACACGAAACAGTCCTCCGACACGTGACATTAGACCCCATGTGCCTCCTGGACACTGTAGTCACCTGGGTCCCATGTTGCTCACATGGATGTCTTCTATTTCCGTAGCATATCCACCTGTGCCTCGGCTATGTTAGATGTCAAATTTGCCAGTTAAAATCCACCCAGGCGATGCGTGCCGCATGAAGCAGATTCTACACTTCCGGCACTCACAAGCGTGCCCATCGATACCAAGCAGTCGTCAACGTAAAAATTCTCCAACGGCGAATAATTAGCCTCGAGAGGATGTACTGTAATCTCACTCGTGTCAGGCGGGCCAGACAGTACTTCATCGCTCCAACAAAGAAAGCCCGATGCCCACTTGTCTCCTTCAGGAATCTCCACCTGCAGAAAATTTTCCCTATGCTTGAGGACAGGGCTATTGAACCCTTCTGAGACAGGAACAAAATATCCAGTGGGCTGTCCGCCAGCACTGGCTCTAGAAGCAAGATTGTGTTGAAATGCAGGTTTCTGTATTTCGTCATGCAATCGAAGGCTATCCGCACTTCATCTGGTTTACTCGGGTTCAATACCAAGTAGTAAGTTAAATACCATGGGCAAATGGTCTTATTCTCACTTATGTCAACCCCGATAAATAACCTTCGGTCACACGTGCCCCAATGCTCTCGTTATAATTACGTGCTGATCCGTGTTGTAAGAGTTACTTACGTAGTAAACTTAAACGGTTGTGAACCATCCATCAGTCATCAGGAGAGCTTACACTGTCAGGACTTCACGACGAGCCGACCTCATACCGACCATCTCCGACCGTGGTAGTGGACTCCACGGTAAGTGTGGCTGGTTGTTCATCACATGTGTTGACCACCTTATCGGACATTCCCCGCTCGATAAACTCTGTGTCGAACATCCTCCGAACCAATCGTTCTAGCTCAGCGCCATTCCAGCAGTGAACTTCAGCCTTGCCGCACGTGACGGTGGAATGATGCCTCGCAACGTCCAACACAATGCGATCTTCACTGTGTGCGGCCGACGCGCGCCTCCCGTTGAACCGGTGCCTCTCTTCGATCTGTTTAAACAGACACTTCGGACAGGCACTCTTCCGGAGGCATAGAAAGAGGCCACTGTCTGACCTATATTTAAAACAGGCGGACGTCACTCTCCTGCTAGATATCGGCCTATCGGCCTCACCAGAATTCCATGCATGATAATGGAGAGACTGTTAAAACGCACCATCTTCAAGAATTTCTTCCCAAACAACCTTTCCTCTTCGACCCAGCATGGCTTTCTTC
>QNGE01000524.1:224891-250734 GCA_008508345.1 Paragonimus westermani | reverse complement strand
CGTTGGCAAGAGTTTTTACAAGAGTACAACTTTGAATGTAAACACAGGCCTGGTCTGCGTCACCGAAATGCTGATGCATTATCTAGAAGACCGATTCGCGACCATATACAGACGAATAAAAGAGGGGGGCCACGTCCGACCACCCAAGAGATGGCAGGAAGTAGTTGGGAGACGCATTGCTTGTGGTCGTTGTGGAACCATCTCTATATAGCCGATGATATCCTTTATTATCAATATGGCCCGATATATGGAAGCCAAATTGTGGTCCAGAATCGGTGGTTCGAATTGTTTTGCAGGAACTGCACGAGAATTTGGGGCACACGGGCCAGAACAAATTTGAAGAAGCTGCGGGACGACGTTTCTAGTGGCCCCACCGACGAAGAAAGGTCAAGGACGTGTGCAACAGTTGTGGTCTGTGTGCACAAATTGAAAACCTCAAGAGACAACTATGCGCACCGTAACAGAGCATGCTGACGGGGTCTCCGAATGGAATAGTAGAAGTTGACATCGTTGGACCACTACCGGAGACCACCCGAGAGAATAGGTACATTCTCGCGATCGTAGATCATTTCACTAAATGGTGTGAAGCGGTGCCAGTGCCACAAGCGGATGGCGGAACTACCGCCAACTTCATTTTCGACCACTGGCTTTCGCGCTGGGGCGCCCCAACTCAATTGCACACTGACAGAGGATCAAATTTTGAGAGTACATTGATGCATGAACTGTGTAGAATACCGAGCATAAGGAAGACAAGGACGACCGCCTATCATCCCCAGGGTAATGGTGCCGTGGAGCGCGTCAACCGCACCCTGAATTCCCTCTTGAAAGCATTTGTGAGTTCATAAAACGCCCGTTCATGGGACGAAGCCAAATCTCAGTGCCTGCCCGCATACCGTGCTAGCGTCCACTCATCTACCGCACAATCACCGCACTACCTGCTAACGGGAAGGAAGATGCGACTGCCGTCCGACTTGCTGGAACCCAGATTGTTGCCAGATAACCTATTAACCTCAGACTATTGCGTTCAGCTACGTGATAAACTGGCGAAAGCACATGCGTTAGTACGGGAACACCTGCGGACCGCCCAAAGGAGACAGAGGGATTACTACGATAGAAAAGCAGATAGAAGCCCCTTGAAGCCCAGCGATAAAGTTTGGTTGCACTTAGAAGTCCCAGAAACTGGAATTCAAAAAAAATTGAGTGGAAGGGGCCATACTTCGTGCACGACATCACTTCCGAATCCACCTGCACTATACGGGACGTTAACGGCAATAAGTCCGAACTCATAGTGGTACATGTCAATCGTTTGAAGCCGGATACAACAGGACAGGATCGATCGATTAAGTGCGAGGAGTTGGAAGTAACTGGGGAGTGTACTGTGCCGCCAGAGGGGGGAGCAGCCTTGAGCACTGCAGCCAGTGCTCTCGACGGGGAGGAGTACTGTGGTAGCATGTAGTGCGTCGCCATTTTGTTTTGCCACACATACCCCCTTCCGCTTCCTTTCAGGTCCTCGAACACGTGGGTTGGCCGCGTCTGTGCAACGGGCTGAGGAAGGTGACCAACCAGAACCCGAGGTCGGCGGTCGATAAGCGTGAAACCACGTCCGATTGGTGGGAACTCCCGGACCGTGGGACCCCATGTATATATATACGTATGCACAAGGACACGTTGTTGATCGAACTCTCTCGGTATCTCAGTTGCGTTAATACACGTTTCTTTTTTATTCGTGGTTTTTCCTATTCTGTGAAGTAAACCTATTTGTGCTCGATTGCGAACGTTAGACATTGTGTGCACTGTAACCTGTAACTGACCCAATTGGAATATCAAAATGTAGTCGGAAGTCAGTTGGGTTTATTCACTATAAACCTCGTAAGTTTGGTAGCCGATGCTGCATTTATAAGTTCTAGCCTCGTGATAGACAATGACTCTATGGGTGAGACCATATATTTTTTCATCAAAAGACAGAAAATCATGCTGTCATCTCCTAAGATGTCTCGGAGATAACCGACAGCTCCATAGCCCATCTCGAGGGCTTGAGAAAAGATGCCACTCCGAGCCAGTTGACGTCTTCCTATGGGGTCTGACACAGCGCGGTAAGACAAATGAATCAGTTGGTCGTTGGCACTTTTCGTCTAAGGGCGTATCCCGATTTTCCCGCCACATAAGCACCGGAGTAACCTACGACCGCGGAGAATAAATGAAGCAAATAACCCCAAACGGACGTAAACCGACGCAATACAGGCCAGTAAACCCCTCAGGATGAATGACTCCGTCACCACGGCCATGTGAAACACGAAACAGTCCTCCGACACGTGACATTAGACCCCATGTGCCTCCTGGACACTGTAGTCACCTGGGTCCCATGTTGCTCACATGGATGTCTTCTATTTCCGTAGCATATCCACCTGTGCCTCGGCTATGTTAGATGTCAAATTTGCCAGTTAAAATCCACCCAGGCGATGCGTGCCGCATGAAGCAGATTCTACACTTCCGGCACTCACAAGCGTGCCCATCGATACCAAGCAGTCGTCAACGTAAAAATTCTCCAACGGCGAATAATTAGCCTCGAGAGGATGTACTGTAATCTCACTCGTGTCAGGCGGGCCAGACAGTACTTCATCGCTCCAACAAAGAAAGCCCGATGCCCACTTGTCTCCTTCAGGAATCTCCACCTGCAGAAAATTTTCCCTATGCTTGAGGACAGGGCTATTGAACCCTTCTGAGACAGGAACAAAATATCCAGTGGGCTGTCCGCCAGCACTGGCTCTAGAAGCAAGATTGTGTTGAAATGCAGGTTTCTGTATTTCGTCATGCAATCGAAGGCTATCCGCACTTCATCTGGTTTACTCGGGTTCAATACCAAGTAGTAAGTTAAATACCATGGGCAAATGGTCTTATTCTCACTTATGTCAACCCCGATAAATAACCTTCGGTCACACGTGCCCCAATGCTCTCGTTATAATTACGTGCTGATCCGTGTTGTAAGAGTTACTTACGTAGTAAACTTAAACGGTTGTGAACCATCCATCAGTCATCAGGAGAGCTTACACTGTCAGGACTTCACGACGAGCCGACCTCATACCGACCATCTCCGACCGTGGTAGTGGACTCCACGGTAAGTGTGGCTGGTTGTTCATCACATGTGTTGACCACCTTATCGGACATTCCCCGCTCGATAAACTCTGTGTCGAACATCCTCCGAACCAATCGTTCTAGCTCAGCGCCATTCCAGCAGTGAACTTCAGCCTTGCCGCACGTGACGGTGGAATGATGCCTCGCAACGTCCAACACAATGCGATCTTCACTGTGTGCGGCCGACGCGCGCCTCCCGTTGAACCGGTGCCTCTCTTCGATCTGTTTAAACAGACACTTCGGACAGGCACTCTTCCGGAGGCATAGAAAGAGGCCACTGTCTGACCTATATTTAAAACAGGCGGACGTCACTCTCCTGCTAGATATCGGCCTATCGGCCTCACCAGAATTCCATGCATGATAATGGAGAGACTGTTAAAACGCACCATCTTCAAGAATTTCTTCCCAAACAACCTTTCCTCTTCGACCCAGCATGGCTTTCTTCCCGATCGGTCATGCATGACCAATATGTTAATCTTCATGGATAGCCTAACAGAGGCCAAAGACAATGGTCATATCTCGGATGCTATCTTCTTCGACTTTGCCAAAGCCTTCGACCGTGTCCCACACGGTCCTCTGTTGCATAAACCAGAAGCCTATGAGATCCAAGGAGAAGTTCTCCGCTGGATAGCCTCTTTTCTTGGTAACAGGACTTTCACAGTAAAAACCGGTTCAGGCCTTTCGTCTCCATCCCTAGTCTCTGTGGGAGTCCCTCAAGGATCGGTACTTGGTCCATCGTTGTTTCTTATTTACATGAATGATCTCCCCGAGTTGATCTCCAGCAACGCCCTCCCTTATGCCGACAACTTAAAAATCTGGACCGCCTGTGACCCCAATGCATTGCAGATTGACCTTGATCGTATTAAGTGCTGGTCAGAGGATTGGAGTCTCCCTCTAAACGACAGTAAGTGTGCGCACATGTCACTCGGAGGAGACTCCGGGAACCTATTCGTGATACATGGTGCACAAAGTGTAGTAGATATCACGAAAGTAGACCTCAAAAAAGACCTAGGGATCTGGCTATCGTCTGGGTTGTCCTTCTCTTATCATCACCAGCTGGCCGCCAAAAGGGGTCTCATGACTCTCGGGATGATCAAACGAACCTTCCCCCGGATTGACAAGCGCGCCTTTCACACGCTTTACAGAGTCTACATAAGACCATTGCTCGAGTATGCCAATCAAGTCGTCTACACCGGTTTGAAGAAGGACATACTCGCCATTGAACGTGTCCAGCGAGTAGCCACCAAAATGGTCACTGGCTTACGGCATCTATCCTACGAGTCTCGCCTTGAAATTATCGATCTTTATCCACTTGAGTTTCGTAGACTCCGCGGCGACTTAATTCTTACACATTTTCTCTTTAGCACAGGACTTGTGCAACAATTCTTTACCCTAGTAAGTGATAACAGTCGAAGAGGCCACGACAAGAAGCTCTATAAGCTTCGACCTCGGACCTTCCTAAGACAACAGTTCTTCTCTTATAGGGTTATCAACTACTGGAACGACCTACCACTAGAGATTGTTAGCTGCTCTTCTAAAGACCGTCTCAAAGTGTTATTGGATTCCCACCTACTTAATAAACCGTTAAATTAATAATTTATCCTGTTTTGCTAGATTATTATTTTACTCTGTTCTTGGTACTTTCTGTAACCCCCAAGAGCGGTGCTACACCCCGTTTTCAATGACTGCCTTTCAGGTCAACAGAAAACCGCCGGACATCGAAACGAACAAACTGACTGGATCCGGGTAGATTGGGCCCCCAGCCTCGAACCCGTGTACAAATCGCTGAAATCGCTGAAACCCTTCACGTTAAGGCCGTGTCTACCTTGACCCTACCTCTGTTATCCAAAGACTTGACCTTCAAACTCAGCTGTCGACCCTTAGCCTTATCCATCTTATTCATTGTACGAAGTGTGCGAATAGATAACCTTCAAAAAAACTGGCAGATAGATATGATCCCCGCAAATATGGATTTTCTGAGCACTACAAATCCCGGACATATGGCAGTTGCTCGAGCTTCGGTTAGTCTAGTCGTAACGACAGTCGATAGGCTGGGTCTGGAATAAACGCCCGCTGAATTACGGACGCGACTGTTCTAGATACAGACTACTGAAAGACTTTGCAAGTAGACTAAACGTAACCCGGAAAACCACTAGATGTCCGAGATTAACGGATGGGTTCAAAAGAATAAGCTTGGTGGAGCGCGAAATATTCTTAGTTGGTGCATACTAAGCGTGAGTACTCGGTTCACACAACTATGTACATAGCTGTTGCACGACGTCCATCACATATGTTGGACACAGCTGCAGGAGTTAATCATTTTCGCTTCAACTGCCAAATCACTTTATTTACACTAACTCAAGCAGACGTAACAGATGTGCGCCAGCCGTCTGCCTTTACCCGAAGACATCGGCTTTTGGCCCGCAATGTAGTACAAATCATTTTTTCTCAGATCTGAAAGTCAACAAATCCTCTAAGAAGAAACGTTTGCTCTAAGGAAGGAGGGTCACCAGCTGAAACGAGCACACTGACAGATACATTGGTATTTGCTGCCAAGACACTTAGAGTCTTTCACTCATGAATCTCACCGTTAAACTCTAGTATAATTTTTAGCGTTCTTCACTTTCTGGATGCTGATTGAAGGTGGCTAGAGACAGAGCAAACTGTTTCCCTTGGTTCGCTTGTACTCCTATTCTACATTCAATGAATCCTCCGACAACCTAGGCACTTTTATGTTCTGATCCTCCAAACCAGCAAAATCCAGTCCAGGCAAGGTAGAGTTGCACCACTGAGCGAAGGAATGATCTCAGTATTGTGGCTGGAATTTGAAAGACCTGCGGTGCCTACAGTTCGTAAGTATGTTTTGCAACTCTTGTGTATTTTCGCACATACCGTTTCGTTAACTTCATTCGTACACTTTTCTGAAAACATCAGTATCACGCTTTGAATTTCATCGTCTTGATCAATAAAAAAGGGAAATACCACGCGCAGTCTCTGTCTTTCACCTCGGGCGGTGGCCCATCTAATTCCGCGGATTTTGACTTGTCAGTGAGTCATTCGTGATTTTTGGAAACGTATTCCTCTTACTTATACGTATACCCTTGGTACACGCCGTCACTCTAACAGCTTCTTCCGGTGTTGCCATATTTTGATTATTTCTCATCATTTGATCGATTAGGCCCCAACACACCCATTGTCCCAGGGTAAGAATTCTATCACCAAATCAGTGCATCGACGCACCACAGCCAAAGCGGATTCCATTGCATGTACTGAGCGTCACTCGCTTTCCCCCGTTCCTGTTCCTTTAACCTGACGGACTGTATGTATGTATCGGAGCCTATCTAACAAAACCAAAACACCACCTGTGCAAGAATGGCCGGCTCAAATAAAACTTTTCAGAATCTCGTGTGACGTATTGTTTTGCACAGTGTTCTAGAGTGCGGGCATCTAACTCTCTCCGGGAATTACGCCTCATGAACCGCGTTATTTACAACAGGTTTGAAGAAACCTCGGTTATTACTGCATTCAACAGATGATACCACCGAGTTTTCCTCGAATTTGCCAAGAGGTCTTTGAATCTTTGACAATGAACAGCGGTCTCTTAGATGGGTTGTTAAAAATCTAAGTCTCGGGTTCACACCGAAAAGTAACTGCACTGTATCGTTTGACGAGCTGAGAGGTTGATTACTGTAATGTAGTTATGGTCCACGTATAAATTTCGACGCACCACTATGCGGCAATGATCAAGCCTGTGTAACTAACGTTGTTTTGTGAAATCAGTTGAATAACGCAAATATGGCTGAGAATTCGTTTACCAGAAAACACTGTCGGCCCTAGTCATCTGCGAGCAATGTGTAAAGGAATAACGTCTACCAAATCCAAAACAAAGCTTGGCCGAAGGATTCACAATACTATATCGTGAATGATAAAATGTGTAGAACAATTAGCCGCATATCCCAATTGTGAGAGTCAGTATCAACAGTAGGAATGTGCTGTGAACCACAAACTGGCTGCTTAAGGCTGGGCAGACATTGAAAAATGAGTGTAGAGGCTTACCCCGTGAGTCAATCCAACAATGCAGGCAGAACAGGGAAGATTCATCCCCGGTGAAGCACGCAAAATAAAGTAAATATGTTACATATGCCTTCGGATGAGTGGACTAGTGAGTAAGGGAAAGTATGGTTAAGCTTAAAACTGAGGAGGAAGTATGTACGACGATGCTAAGTAAACAGTGTGACCATCAGAAACGTCTGAAAATAATTTTCCCACCGACCGCCATATATGCCCAAACAAAGCTTCTGAGGGTTAACCTACCGCCCGAAAGCAGGGTCTGTAGGGTTTTGGAGAAGTGGCTCTCTGTTGGGGGAACAATACCAGCTGATTTACGTCTACATCGATTCTAATCACGAACCAAAAGACGGGTACTGCTTCAGAGTAGGTCTGTCTTGGAAGAGGTGTCACAGTTGACGCCAGTCGGTATTGTTCCAGCAACAGCACTGGTGGCTAATCGGCAGAAGGTGTCGAAAACCTTTCGTGTGCCAGCTCCAGTGTAGATAACAGCGTGGACGAGTCTAATAAACACCGCACATTCTCCCTCGATAAGGGCCCCCGAAGAAGTCATGTGGGCATTCCTCTGCACCAAAACTACCCACCGTAGCATCCATACCGTTGATTGACTTTTAGCACCATCCCAGCCCTTCCATCTGACGGCTGCATGTTGGTTCAATCGTGGGACTGTTTGTAAACGAGAACATAAGCCTCGCTAATACTACTACTACTAATAATAATAATGGCATATTTCTAGGCGCATTTGTGAGAAACATGCTCAGAACAGCGTGATCAGCGTACAGATTTTTAAGCAGATGCACACCTGAACACCAAAATTTTAAATTGTACAATCAGTGAGCTATGTGAATAGAGCAACAAAACAGACATTTTATGGGGGAGAAGTTCAATTTGAGGAAGAAAACTTTTAGTTACATACTACCGAAACGACAGTACTTGGGATCCACATAGTTCGATAAAACAGTTGATTTGTTACATCAATTGGGACTCCACAAGGTGGTCACCGGCCTAATGTTCAAGGTCGTGTCAAAAAAGAGGTGCTTTGAGGATGGAAAGCATGTATTGGTGAAGAATTTGATCATACTCCATATAGATAGTCCCGGGAAAATGTGCATAAAATTTTTTATGATGATTGGGAGGTGGGGACGCGCATACTTTTGCGGGGAACGAGTGGACCTCTCGACCGGACGTCATTCTTCGTTCGTACTCCAAAGAATTTTGAGGAGCTCGCAATGTGCGTAACCACTGCGGGATTTTGAGTGTCCGGGCGGGGTGAGATATTTCCTCGCGCGGGATGTATCAGTGAAACCAAGAATGGAGGGCGGAATCACGCGATAAACGAGAGAACATAAAACGGCATATGTGAGATATGACGAACAATGATACATTATATTCTGGCATAACCTCCCATATGACGTTAATAACATTGTGTTAATTGATGAAATATATACCATAATCGAACAGCTGTTATCAAATAACACGAGAAGAGATCGATTATCAGCCGTCCCCAGTATACGATTACTGCCGGATTTAGATGTAATTTATCTCTGTACGGCCGATATATAGAATGAGAACAATGTTTGACAATACCGAAAGGTTGCCGGGTGATCTATCAGGCGGAGAAAAAGAAAGGGTTGCTACTCAAGGTTGTTATGAAGTCACGAGACGAACAAGTTGATTGTTTTTGTTTTTCAAACAATTTTAGCATGCTCAGCTTTTTCCTGGTGGTTTAAAACACAGACACGCAAGCTATCGATAAGTGTGGGGTGAGGACGTACCAGGATGGTTGGGTTAATACTAACGGGCATATGTATATTGACACCTATATGTGTTGAATGTAGACATGTTTTCTTGTTCGCAGGCTAGTCTAAAAGTACATCTGTCCTGAACTCAGTTGTTTTGATCGGTTCGAGGGGCGCGTGACGTACCATCACGCAACGTAGAGGGTTTTCTCTCAGATGTTATTAGGTCCGTTTTCAAAGATGACGTCCTCAGACAGATAGAGCATGGAAATGGACATGACGTTCGTTATTGTTAGGAAAGTTTATAAGCTTCGTTTGAATTGGTGTATATTCTTACTGGCTCTAATTGCATACGGGAGGTTAATCCAAATGTGGGGATATTTGACTACAGAAAAATTTGGATGCAGTGTTTTCCGGGATTTAAGAGCTTCTCAAACTGCATCAAGTTTTAGAGATCGTGAGCCCATGGTGATCAAAATTACCAAAACATTGTTGCATGGATACAGACATTGAGATTCAGGGGATGGGGCTTCTCTAAGATCGCAAAATTTCTGGTGAGGAAAATGCTCCGTATATTGGCCGCTAGCGTAAAGCTATTAGGCGACACGGTAACGTCTTAGTTAGTGTACCCAAGGCAGCACATGCTACCGTCCAGCTGTCAGAGAGCCGCGTTTGCGCGGTGACTTTCATCCACCGTTCGCTTAACCACTACAATAACACAAATCCACGTATTCTGGAAGCTCTCAATCCCGTATGGAGATTGGCGTCTTCACACGTGCTACTGACGGGCGACTTTGATTTCTCTGACATTTATTTGTCACCACTGGGTGCTATGCGGCAAATGAGGACAAGTGTGTCTTTTTCTGTTATTTATTCCTTCAACTTGGCTGATATGAACACGTGAATCGGTCATCCAGGTGGCGGTACGGTTAGATGCCTTCTCAGTTAAACTGGATTCCAACGAATGAACCCCTGATGGTCAGCCATCTCATGGCTTTTGTGCCCCGTCAACTTGATGACTGTTGTGCTCCTACCCGGGCGCACTCAACATTGACCCAGACGGACGGTACAGAGGACAAGTGACTCCGGGAACCTACAAAATATATTGGATTCCACAAGCGTTAGCGACATTTTTAGGCGCTTGAACGAATGAGTCAGTGGTCAACGGCCGGCTGGAGGTAACCTGTGCCCTAGCAGGAGGGTGTGGCACGTAGGTAGCAATAGCGCGTGCGCAAAACAATGATATTTAATTCTAGTTCATTTCTACAACTGATGCAATAACCCGACTGATAGAACCTCCACAGAGTGGACTTCGTACCTAGAGAAATACGTCTGAGTTGTTGCTGCAAAATTGAACCTCAATCAAGAGCACTGACACCGGGTCAAAAGGTGTTAATTGGGGTAATGTGAAAAAGCCTTTTACGCTCCCCACCGAAACCAAGTAAGCCCAAACCACAAAAGTGCAGAGGAAAAGAGCCGCGTAGTACCGTCGCCAGCTTACGCGGGTTCCCATGATTGTGAAACATATTTGCGTATTCGAAACAGCCGTGGCGAGCAACGCAAACAAGATGCAAGGGAATTCCAAGGACCAATGCCCAATAAGACAGTGGTCAGGCATGAAATTGTTCATCACTATATATATCATGTGATCCAAACCAAGCCAGAAAATTCACAAATTCCGCCATAAAGCTAGAATATGTACTTTTGCAGAAAACGATGCGCATTCCGCGCTCTTACCTAGCCAAGGGTTATTCGTTACCACGACTCCTAAAAATTACCTCGAGTCCCTCCGAGCAAGCTGCATATGCATTACGGTGTTTTACCAGCGAGCGCCACCGAATCTCAAGGGGCATAACCGCCCACACTGACCGATCCAAAAATGAACGTGAAAAGTTTTGATCCGACTGCCTAGCACGAGCTATTTGCCCAGTCTTTCCCGTATTCGACGTGTAGTCTCAAGAAGCGCATCCAAGACGTCTCTTCCAGAATCCGCAATAATCCCGCTGATGCGCCCAGCGTCCTCCGAAAAACCCAGTCAACCACCGACTCGGGAAACTTGCGCTCACTCAGAATAAATTTCGTCAAATTTGCTCATACCAACGTCCAACGTCCGGCCAGAAAACTGGACGAACTCCGTCCGCTTTACCTTATGAACTACCTCTTTATTGTCGGAACTACCGAATCATGGCCCTCACCTTATCAAAATGATCCCAAGATTGATGTAGTAGTAGGCATGTTGTTCCTTTGGAATGACAACAAAGGACGGAGGAATTGGTGTTGCTCTTTGTGTTCGCAGCCCACTCCGGATTAGTATCTTGTCTCGTCTAATATTCACTACCATTCCCGAATCTGACAGAATGTTGGCTGGCGTAATCTGTCGGCCTCCCTGTCCTTTCCGCGACCTCGACATAGCAGTCTTGTATAGGATCAACTGCATTCCCTCTCTAGGATACACATGTGTCCTAATGACGGGCGACTTTAACCTACCGCGAATTGACTTTCAATCTCATTCATAGAAGGGCCCCATCTGCGCAGTGCATGCAATATTTCTAGCCGCCTACCTCACGGAACCTGAGACTGATTGTACAAGACTACGCAAAAGTTATAACCCTTTCCGTCCAGATTATATCTCCGCTAATCGGGAAATAATGGTAGACAACTTGACAGTGGACGCCCCGCTCGAAGTAAGTGATCAGACCATGGTAGCTTTCGACATTATTTGTAGTGTTGAGCTTGCTTTCAATGCAAACTATCGAGAAGGAGCTTCCGGATATTTAGCATGGGCACATTCAACGCATTCTTAGCTAACGCTTTGTGTGGTCAGCTAAACTCTTTATTGTCTTGTAAGGAAATGTGCGAGCATTTCACAAATATCATTTGCGAAGCCCTGGATTGCTCAACACCATTCTCTTTCACAACCAGCTGGAAACCTCGACGACAGCTGCGGTCAGGCACGCGAAAGATGATCCATGCTAAGCGACCAACATGTTCTCGGTTGAAAATATCAGGAAATAGAGATGACCACCATTTTTATGCACGACTTCAAAACCACAGCACCAAACTAATCAGGGAAGATCGACTAAACTTCCAACAACGCTTGATCGGACGGTTCATCCACGATCCCAAAAGCCTGTACGAACTTGTCTCAAAAATTCGTAAGGCCAAAGCCAGTGTACCAAGCTAGTCTGCCCCAAGGGTTTATAAGCCCAGACGGTGAGGCTTCTGACCTTCTGGTCCACTTTGACTGCACCGTGTTTACCAACGGCGTGCTGAGCTGTTCCGTGGCGAGAAATGTCAACACTTGTGGGGGACTGCACGGTGAACACTACAGCGCATGCTGTCCTAAAGGGACTTCGGGGATTAAAATCACGTTCCACGGATCAGATTGTATATCCTTCCCGGTCCTCACTCATAGAGCTGCACAATCATCTGTCCAGCTGAGCCTCCTCTTTATACAGCCAGTTGCTGAAGGAACGGTGCCTGAAAGCTGGAAGTCGACGATTATCACTCCCATCTTCAAAGGCGGGCACCACAACCATCTCTGCAACTATCGACTAATCGTCCTCCTCTCTGGCGTGCCCAAGATCCGTGGAGCTCTAGCCCACGATTCACTATCTAGATATCTCTCAACACAAGCCTTTATCCGCGGCAAGCGACACGGCTTACTTCACGGCCGCTCATGTACTACGAGCTTGCTTCCAAATGTGGACCAGTGGACCACTGCTGCCGACAGAGGGGACGGGGTCTGTGTTATTTACCTCGACTTTGCCTAGGCTTTCGATCGAGTGAACCATTCCGTTTTACTCTACAAGCTCCATCATTGCGGCTTAAACAGTAACCTTTTCCGCCGGCTCGATTACTATTTTTCGAACCCCTCTTATCGTGTGTGGGAGGGTTCCTCGTGTCTTCCACCAGATTTAGCCCCAGCGGAGTCCCTCGGGGATCCACATTGGGGGCCCTACATTTTTATCTTCACCAACAATCTACCACCTGAATTATCGTCTCCATTGACGCTGTTTGCCGACGATGTTAAAATCTGGCGTGCCGTGAGTAATAATTTTGACGTGAGCGCCCTACAGTTTGATATTAGTGCCCCTTACAACTAATTTGAATCACACTCCATCCAGTTCAATACTAACCACTGCAAAGTTTTGCACATCAGATATAAGCACAGTTTCCTTCACTCCCTCTGTGGAATACCGCCCCAAGACACAGAGGGAGAAGAAGACTTGGGCACTACTGTAGCACACGACCCCTCGAGTTCACCCAATACTGAGACCTGTACCAAGAAAGCTAATAGCGTACTAGCACTTGCAAAGGGTATGTTCCGAAAATTCGAGCGATAATGTTTCAATAATCTGTACAACAACTTCACTCGTCCTGACCTCAAGCAAGGGACCCTCTTTTGGTCTCCTCGCTTAGAGCAGAATAAACTTATTTTGGAAACTGCCGGCGCGCGAAGAAAACAGTTCGTAGACCGAGTTCAAAACTCTACCCCGGCGGCTTCAAAAACTACATCTCTTCCTCCTGAATTACCACAGACAGAGGTGACCTACTATTAGCGTTCATGGTTCTGAAGACCCCTAACCATTTATGCACATCCCTGCTCACTTCTGAGGATGCTAGCTCACTCGGAGGACGTTCCTTGAGACTATAACGTCAGTACGGCGGACTTCAACTATGGTACGGTTTCTTCTTGGTTCGGGTATGCAAATCCTGGAACTTTATCAGAACATACCTTGAGTGCTACGGCAGCGGATGAGTTCAAAACTCCTCCAGATTGCCCGTTTAATACAAACAGTTCATGTCCTAGCATACTCTCCTGAACACAGCTACGTGTGTATGTTTGTCTTTCGAACAGCTCACACTCATATGCATACTTGCCTTGAACCAGGCCTATATCTATAATATCTGTAGAAATGGCTTAATAGTTCAGTGGGTTGTGAGCAGAAGCAGGAAGCTGGAGCTTTTGAGAGTTCCTTATCTCGATGCGTATGATCTCAAGGTTCCCAGCGATGAGCTGAAATGGGATAAAAGGTGCAGTATCCAAAATGATGCAACAGATGCTGGCAAGTCGAAGCTAGGCGTTTGCTACGGAGTTAGCAGAAACAACAATGTCTACTGGAGCATTCCAAGTCTTGCAAACGCGGAATAAGAAAACGCTGTCTGCATTCTAGCCTGCTATGTTGAACCTTTAGTTTTAAAGGATGACCCCTTACTGGCGGGCTATTTCCCCTGTTTAGCACCAGGCCACGCGGGTGACTAGGGGACTTCATTATCAAAAAGGTCAATACCAATTCGTTTATAAGCCGACAATACTTTGAGGAGTACACTTTCAAATATTCCAGTCTTACTTCATACGGCCTAGTTTTCAGACTCCGGACTGCCTTAGTGGCTCGACGTTGCACAGTCATCAGGAAAAACTTGTCCTTTTGGAGAGCTGGTGGTCAGATCACAGTTCCGTCCTTCAAATGCGGCCGAGCGAAACTGTTCTGAAGAAGCTGAAACCATCTGGGGCTGAACGGTTTGAACAGACGTTCTAATGGCACCAGTTTGATACCAGCTTTTTTACATTTGTTTAAGCTTTCACAGAGCTCGAGAGAATGTGCAAAACGGTGGCCCCTAGGTCATTCTCGGTAAGAATTGTTTGAAGGGGGTGCTCGTCGAGGTGAGATGTGGTGTTCAGGGAGCTGCCAATGTGCATAACTTTAGACTTACTGGTGTTAAACTCAAGATGTTTCACTCGAGACCAACTGAACAGCGTCCAGGTCCTACTGTAGAATGAGAGAGTCATCGGTAGTGTTAACGGCTAGCCAAATTTTGACATAGTTAGCAAACAGTAATAACGGGGATGTGACTGAGAGGGGAAGGTCGTTAATAAATCACAAAAACAGTAGGGGCCAAGAAGTGAAGCTTGGGGTGCTGCACTGAAGCTAGGCCCACAGACAGAAAATACATATTAACGCGCAACATGTACAGATGGCTAGCAAGATACAACTTAGACCACTAAAGAAGTTTGCTTCGTATCCCATGGTGGAATAGCTCGCCGATCAAAACGAAATGGTCCACCCAGGAAAAATGCTTTGTCAATGTCGGGAGATATAATGTCTCTTTCATTGCTCTGATCAACTGCTTTGGTCCACTGATCGGTGGCTATCAGTAGATCTGTGATGCACAAAAGACTCTTTTTCTAAATCCTTGTTTTGCAATGAGGAAGAACTCATGAGAACTGAGGTAATTAGAAAGCGAGTCGTGTACAATGGCCTGTAAGATTTTTCAAACGTTTGACAGCAAAACAATTGGTCCGTGATCACTGGGACAATTACGTCTACCACCCTTGAAAGCGTATGCGATATTTGAGAGTTTCCAGCTGCCGGATACTGTTCCTCGGAAGACAAATTGTGCAAGCGGTGAGCCAAGTGGATAAGCAAGCTGTTCGACCTCTTCTCGTAAGCCTTTGGCGGTATACCGTCGAGGCCAGGAGAGCTGTCCCAGGGCACCTGAGTTTAGCCAACACCGCCGTAGAATACGTATTCATAGTGTAAGTGCCATCAACATCAGTGTCGGGGAGAACCTGGGAACTGTCGATGACCGTGCACAAACACTGCTATAGAACGCTACGAGGAGATCAGCAGCCCTGTTTGTGTTAAAAATTGAAAGAGGCTGTTTGGATTGACAGTAAAACGTTCCATAAGACTTTGTTGATAATAAAAACGATCACGTCGAATTAGCGATGTACACCGATTTCCCAAGGCAGCGTCTACTTTTGGGTCAATTTTACCCGCTGGCATTAGACAGCACGTCCAAGCATACCGCTTCTTCAGGAAAATTTTTAATGTGCTAGGGCGTAGTTGACTGAGAGGCTTGTTCTGTTTGGTGCCTGACAATGGTGCAGACTCACCAACGGCTGAAGAAAGGAGGATAGTGAACGCCCCACAGAGATAATCTACAAGGTGAAAGAGTATTGAATTTCACCCACGACTGCGTTTCCAAGTAACCCTGTAATTTCTCCACATCCATTTTCCGGGAGTTTTTGCGACACTTAACCGTTGAGCTGACTGGGTTCGTGCTACAAACAATGTCGAATAAGGCGACCACTTGGTCACTGGGACTCAGTGGTGTGGAAACTGCGAGGCTGGCAACCATCTGCTCCTCTTTAGTGAATAATTAGCCCAGTCGTGACGGATTAAGGTCAGTACGTCACCGATTAAAACCGGAGATGAGCTCCGTTCAGTCCAATGCGCCGATTATGTGAAAAAATCGTGCAGACATAATTTTGAGTGCCTGTATTAGAAATCTGGGAAGTTGAATTCAGGTAGGCTGAAATCGCCCATTAAGAGAATATGGGTAACTCCTAAATTAGGTGAAAAATTTCAGATAATAAGGGATCGTCTTTTGAATTTTCTGAAGACCACAGACGATAGAGAACCACTACTAGACACCGATCGAAATCACTTTGGCGAATCAAACACCAAACTGTTTATTGAATCGCAGCAAGTAGTGACTTGTTGAGGAGGAAGGCCTAGAGAGAATTGCGGACATAAAGGGCCGATGCCCCTCTTTTGCGTGGAAGGCAACCATATCTTTTAGAGTGACCTTAGAGACTAGGTAGGAAGCGCTGAGCCATGACTCCGTTACGGGGCCTGGCGGAAGGACAAAGTTTGCGGAGCTCTGGTAGTTTATTCACTGAGCTGAGTGCATTGGTGTACATGCATTTTACAGAGCTAATATTATGAGAATGAACGTTATTCTGGGATTGTGTATTGTGATATTTCGTGAATAGATATAATTTAACGTGAGACCAGTAACCGGTATGTCCGAATTGAGCAGAACACAACGAATGAACAACAATCAAACGCTTGTATTGGAATTACACGCCGTATCAAAAGTGTACAACCTGAACCTCAATAATTAACGTGAAAGTATATGTTCAATGACAATCATCACATCCACCACACGTTGAACGGGACTGTGGGTTCTTGAAATCTTTTCTGAGTTTCATTTGAAGTCTTGAAGACCTACGAATAACGCTTGTAATTTCTGGGTTCAAATTCGAATCTAGAGCAGAATCATCATTATCTGAAGTCACAACAGAATTTGAAACGAACTGACCTGTATCATCAAAACGTATCTGACCCACGTGTCGATTATGTACAGATAAATCATCATATAGAATTCGGTATATGCATTTGCTAAGATTCTTTAGAAGTAAACCGGATGACGGTCTCAAGTCATTACCACGATAAAAGGTAACTTCAGAGGATTGAATACACATCAAGTTTGACCTCTGAGACCGTCCTTCACAAAGTTCGCCGGGAATTTCAAGTGTAGTTGAATGACAGGCATTGCGATATTGTAGCAAGAAGTTGTCAGCACCTTTTTCAGGGTCTCTGAATGTAGTACACTGAAGAGAGACTATAGCACTTTTGAGTGTTTTAACAAAGTTTTCAGCCTGACCATTAGAGCAGGGATGTCGATCAAGAGTAACCAGATGCATGCATTCAATACCGTTGAGCCAAGTATTTAGAAGATTGGCAGTGAAATGGGTACCATTGTCAGTCACCAACAAAAGAGGGATAGCTTCTCTGCTGAATAATCCTCTGAATGCGTACATAGTGAATTCCGCAGTAGGCGTTGTTGTGAATGCTACTTCCGGCCACTTCAAATAGGAATCGATCATTACAAGTCCATAGTACCTGTCAAGAAAGGGACCACAGTAATCCGCATAAACCCGTTGCCAGGCCTCAAATAACATCGGCCGTGGAGTCCATTAAGACGGTGAATTGTGGAATTTGTGATGGCAAGATGAACAACTTTTAGCCAGATGACAAATATCAGCATCAATCTCTGGCCACCAGCAAGTTAATCTGGCCGGAGATTTCATCTTTTCAACTCCAAGATGTCCAGAATATACAACGTCCAGAACAACTCCACGAAGAGTTGGAGGAATAACAGTTCTGTCATTCAAGCACAATAATCCATCTGGAGTGAGCGATAGTTTCTCCCGACGCACATAAAATATAGGAAATTTCCGTCTGACTCGTGGGACCCAACCACGACGTAGCGCACTGAGAATGGGTGAAAAGTAACATTGAGTATCGCGAATCAACTCTGTTCGGCTAACCGGTAGGGGCTGGATTAGAAGGCAATCATTACTACAAGTTTGCTCGGATGTATATGGAACATGTGACAAGTAATCCACATGTCTGATTTGGTTGGCTGATTTGTGCACTATGGTATAGTCATATGCAATGAGTGCCATGTTCCATCGTTGAACCATGGCTGCTCAAGTATTTGCCAATGACTTGCCAGGATTATAGATAAATTTCAGTGCTTCATGATCCGACAAAATTTTTGAATGGCATTCCAAACAGATACGTATGAAACCGCTTTACCGCCCAGTATACCGCCAGAGATTCACGGTGTGACTGAGCATAACCCCTTTCTGCTGGACTAAGTCGGCGTGATATACACACAACTGGTTTGTTGTCCTGTTCAATCACGGCTCCAATTCTAACTAGAGGAGCATGAGTAATTAACATAGGCGTAGTGTTAAAAGAAAATAGGCGAAGTATGGCATCATGTGACAAAAAGTATTACAATGAACGTACACACTGTTCATGAGTTAGAGTTCACGTGAAATGCTTCTCAGAAAGTAACTGGAATGAACATTCAGCAAGATGAGAAAAATTTGGAATGAAACGGGAATAGTACTGCAAAGCACCTAACAAAGAACGCAAATCGGAGAGGTTTGTAGGTGAAGGTGCATTAACTAATGGGTCTAGACGTTTGGCATTAGGTTTGAATCCGTTACCGTCAACTAAATAACCGAGACACTCGAAACTGCATACAGTAAAAGCGCATTTGTTTGGCTTAACAGCAATGTTCTTGTCAAAAAACTGTTGGAATAGTTTTAAAGGACGACAATCATGAAGTAACTTGTCTGGAGCATGTACGATGATATCGTCCTGATGTACTTTAACACCATCCATACTCTTCACAACGTTATTCATTGCCTGCTGAAAGATAGCAGGAGAGTTACTAAGTCCAAACAGCAAAAGTCGGTACTGGAAAAGTCCATTAGGTGTATTGATTGTTGTTATCGGAGTCGATGTCTTATCCAAAGGAATGTGTAGAGATGCATTCTTCAAGTCTATCTTGGAGAAAACTTTGGATTTTGATAGCTTGTTCAGAATGTCCTCAGGTGCAGCAGAATGTTGCTTAAGGCATCGATTTACAGTAATTCGATAATCTCCATATATTCGCGGAGTTTCCTCATCAGAATTCAAGGGTGTCACAATCGGCGTGGCCCGAGAGGATGAATCAATAGGCTCAATAATGCACTTCTCTACTAGCTCGTTGAGCGCTTTAGTTACCGGTTCACGGAGTCCATAAGGAATACGACGTTTCAGAAAAACTGGACCACCCGTTACTTCTAGTTTAACCGGAGGTATCTTCATGCCGCTCGTGGCCTACGAGCAATTGAGAATGAGGTTTTCCAAGCTCGTGGAATTACTCGGTGGTACAAGCAAGGAAACCTGGATATAAAGCATTTTAAAAACCGTTAGCCCCAAAGTGGATGGGCCATGATGAGTAACAATAAAGGTGCAATCAAGTGGCTTAGATTGTTCGTTAAAGATCGGAGTAGTGACTGTACCCAAAACAGGAATGGAATGACCAGTTATACCTCGTATGGTTACAGAACAAGGAAGAAGTATGTGATTTGGAAAGAACTCTGATAGATGTCTTTGTGGTATAATAGATTCTACACTGCCAGTGTCGATAATAAAATCATGCCTGGTGCCACGTACTGTGAAAAGGGTGTGAAATAAATGCCCTGAAGTAGATGAATCAACAGTCAAAGTAAAGACTTCCATCTTGTCACATGCAGCATCAAATTCATTTTGACCAGTTACTATGAACTGGCAATTTCTTTTCGACTTACAGACAATTTGTAAATGACCTCGTTTTCCACACTTGTGGCATATAGAGCTGCGGTGAATCCATGTGTATCTGGAATGTTTCTTGCCACATGAGGCACAATCCCCGAATATGCCAATGACATGTGCCAACTGTTGCGAATAATTTTGTGAAACTGGTCAAGAATCATATTCAGAAGCTGAATTGAACGGCCGCGGAGTACTGTGTTCCGTAGGTCGCTTTTTTACCGATCTAAACAAGACTGAGGTCTCACCAGAACCCTCACTATGGTCTGTATTATTAACGTCTTCGCACTGCTCACAGATGACTTTGGTATTTTGATACGTAGGTTTAGGAAGTAGCAGTAGTTGTCTATGTAGATCCGGTGCATTACTACCAGCGATGAATCGGTCACGAAGTTGGACCTCCAACTGATCACCAAAACCACACCGTGCTGCCTGAGTTTGAATTTGGAGAATAAAGTCACGGACTGACTGATTCGGTTGGCGCCTCATGATATTGAATTTGGCTTGCTCAGCGACCTCGAAATTTACAGGAGTGATGTGACCGAGCAATGTTCTCTTTTTGCGCTCGTATGTGAGATCCATCAGCGAATCTGGATAAGATAAATTATTCAGAAGACAGTAGGCCTCTTTTCCTAATCTTGAGAGAAAGAAGGCTGATTTTGTCTCCTTATTTAGGCTGGATACGGGCCTACACCACAGTCCGAATCGTTCAAATTAATCCTCCATATCACGAGGGTATGAATGAATGTCCAAAGTTTCGAGAAGCACAGGATTCATTGTTATTGAAGACTGCCTGGACACCAATGTGATATTTCGTGAATAGATATAATTTGACGTGAGACCAGTAACCGGTATGTCCGAATTGGGCAGAACACAACGAATGAACAACAATCAAACGCTCACATTAGAATTGCGCGCCGGATCAAAAGTGTACAACCTGAACCTCAATAATTAACGTGAAAGTATATGTTCAATGACAATCATCACATGTATAGGGTAGTCCATTCAAGCACCTCGTCTTTGGGAGTCGCGGACTCTACAGAAGTCGGCCATAGTAAATTTTTTGAAGTCTTCAATAAGTGCGGAATCATGCATCTATTCATTCCTCATTCTAGCCCTTCAATATAATCAGTTTTCTGACACAGAGATTACTCGCATGGAGAAAAGAAGCTTTCAACTTCCGTCCATCACACAGTGGACCCATTGGACGTTGGCCTTGACTTTGTTATCTAGGTCGTTGTAGCGTTTTGGGTACGTCTTCATGGTCATCATACGTTCACCAGGGGAACGAATTCGTTTCTTTAGTGGCGATGTAATACCTCGTGTTTCAAATCACACTGCATTCAGTCTAACTGTGTTCATTGTTTTTATTTACGCTTTACTTCCGGTGGTCTATTGAGAGACACTAAGCACCTTCATTTCAGTCAGCCACGGAGGTATGTGGGATGTTGCACATCTGGATACGGGATCCTCACAAGCTTCTGCTCCATACTTCCATAATCCATGGATTTCGATAGCTCCCCAAAGATGTCCTAATTCGTCAATGATTGCTGTATGAACACGAAGTCAAAATGTGTTAAATATAAGGGGAGCTGCCTCACAGTTGCTCGTGAAGAGACGTTACCATTTACAAATTGCTTACGCAAAGCGTCATTACTATCATAGAAGCCGAAGTTTATAATAACACACTCGGTCACGCTACCTTAATGTAAGTCGTCCAGTAAAAATGTACGTACGCGTGTGCGTCGGGAGATTGTTAACAAGGTACAGAAAGATTGACCTCCAAAAAATGGTGGAAATGCAGTATCATTTCGTTAAAGACGCGTTGGATCCGCACTTCGTGTCAACATGTTGCAGTGAAATCCACCTTAATCGTTAATCATAAGGACTAAATGAGATCTAGCATTGGAATGTATGCGTGAGCGCGTATGGGATGTTGAACAGTATTTTACAGTCCCCCCCCTCATCAGATATTGGGCGGATAGCTTAAGTTTATGGATTCCATGGATTCATGGTTCTCAGACTGAAATCAGTCATGGTGGAATTATGCCATGACTGATTTCAGTGAGAACCATAAATCCACCAAATCCATAAATTCGAGTGTTTCCTAAAAAGCACTGGGAACATTTTTTACTGTATATCAAACATAATATGGTATTATAATATCTGTAGTGTACTACGCATGATCAGCTGTTTCCCCTTGGCTTGTCCTCAGTTTCATTGGTTTATTCGGAGAGAGCGTGAAATAACTTGTGTTATGTAATAACCCTATTCATCGTAGAAGGATTCAAAAACCCTCCGACTGTGCGAAACTCATCGCGTGACAATGATGCCACCAGAATAACATCCACCTCTAGTACATTCGCGCTAAATTGTTTCCCCTAGGTACATATTCATCAGGTGTGAAATACAAATAAATGGAGATCGATCATTTGTTGGACGAAATGCATAAGTAGAACTTTAGTGCACCGCTCACTAAGTCGTTTTTTCAAGGTGCGAATTTACAAGACACGGAAAGCGAAAAAGGTCGTTGGGAGTAAGGACCGGATATTTATTGGACTAAATAAACAGCACCGACATGCAAGTTGGCTAAGGAGATTAGGGACCGGTCATCGGCGAATGAGTTAATCGGAAGTGTGTGTGGTCTGGGTTCAAGTCATACAGTCACTTGGCTCGCGGACGAACAATCGGATAGCAAACATACGAACTTTCCTAATATTCTGGGTGCAGTATGCAACCTTGAGTTTTGGAACCATTTTATATATGCCGCAGGCAAACGAGTGAAATTTCCAGGTCGCTGCGCATCGCAACACCTTATCTACTCTTTGTTTTACTGTAGAGAACCACCTAGCAGCACGTATGGCAAGTTTTGTTCGACCTGTTTTTCTCGTATGCCTCGTAAACTTTGCAGGTGTGTTAGCTAAGATGTGAGGTGCAATTGGACCAATTGCTGACGTGTCCATGTTAGAAGCTAGTATGCCCTGCAGCAGAGCCACCGCCTGTGACTTCTATAACTACTGGGTTCGATGCATTTGCAAGCAAGGGTTTCCTGTAGACTTACGTTTAAGTCCCCGTAATTCACCCATACCTGCCCTCGGATACTATTGTGTGATTTGCCGACTAGTTCTTAATGATGACGTCACCCAGGACAGAACAATAGATTTAGTCAGTTCCCCACCTCCTACAACTTATGTCCCCAGTACGCTTATCTCAGCCGGTCCTACTCTGGTCACACTTAGCGGAAGCCCTTCGCTTCTCGGCAAATTAACTTCAACAGAGCACTAAGCGGAGGCGTGGTACACGCGGCGTCTCAGTGCGCCGGTGCTTCCCAGTCGTTCATCAGTGCAAACTAGGAAAGCTCTAAGCCGTTAGTTGGATTTCATAATCACACAACTACTCAACTCAATACAAGGCGCAAGCACGCCCAGACGTGATCATTCCCTAGTTTGCCAGTCAATCTCATTATTTGTAACACTGTGTAAAGCAAAAGCAAGTTACTGTTCCAAGGCGAAGCGGACGATCGGTTGCAGTGGAGAGCTGTTCGTGATCTACTTATGCTAGACGTGAAGGTTAAACCCACACAATACAGGCTTCGCAAATCTCAACAAGGTGGGCGCCCTTGGCCAATCCATGTCAAGTTTGGCCAGGCAGAAGACATTGAGGAGGTTCTGTGCAGACTCAGTGATTCTTGCTCGAAGATGAAACCCGACTCCCTTTGGAAGATCAGGGAGCCCCTATGAACGGCATATCACGACCTTCAAAATCCAAAATACGATTGCGCAGGTAGTTTGGTTACACGTGGCGTGGAGAAATTGAAGGGTACGGATGCGTTATTCGCTCTCGAACATCGCACCAACCATCAGAATTCCATTCGAGCCAAACGAAACCTGTTATCCACTGTGCTTCAGAGTTGGTACATTTTGAAAAACAACTTCTCACTTAAGCTCCGATTTCACGCAGACAGATCAAGGTCTGAAAATGGTACGTCTGTTACTACGTCAGTGCTGAATTATGCGCAACCTTAAACAACTATCCGGCTCTGCTTTCGTTTGACTAGTCTCTGTGGATAACTGTTAGGACGTCTCACTCATCACGTTATTGTCAGTGTTGTTCATCGCAACCCATCCGTAAACCCAGAATGGAATGAAAGAATGCGCAATGCCACTAGATGGATCACCGCAACCCTTGAATGTTGCGCCATCATTCTTGGTGACTTCAACCTGCCGTATGAGTGTTTCTCCAGTGGGCTAACCTTCGGTACTGCGGCCACTGAGTTCTGTAATTCCATACATTCACCGATCAAGTTAACCAACCCATGAGACGGAGCAAAGGTCACATAACACCCCGATTAGACATGGTGTCGACTACTGAACCCGAAATGGTGGATATAATAAAAGTTGGTGCGTCATCGGATGCAATCGACCACGCCACACCTAACTTCCGCCTTATATGTGATGTTATCACCACCCGCTCTCTAGTGTTGGCTCGACACAATTTCAGACGAGCCAATTTTCGAAAGATATGGAAGATGGGAATACCTATCTCAAGCCAGTTGGCTACCATCTGACTAATGTAGCGCGGTAGATGAACATCTAGACCAATATACGCCATGTCTGAACACCGCGATAATTAGTTCGCTCACATTATGTACTTCACGCCCCGCCCACAAATCATATTGGCTCAAACGCTCAACCAAGCATCTAATGGAAGGGAAGCGGACCCCGCGAAATACATTTCTTCCTAAGGGAGATAGCGTCTCACACCCAACATACAAATGTTATTATCAATGCACAGCGGCCGTACGCGCTGACCACAAGGTTCACCAGATATCACTTGCAACATCCATGGCTTTCTGTCCTGAAAGGTTTTTCAGGCACATGGCTTCCCGGACCCGGTCGAGACTTGCAATATAATCCCTCATGAGACCTTCAAGACTCCCTGCTTCTAATTCCGAAGCAGCAGAGGTATGACGTTCCCGGTATGCATCTGTTTTCAGCAACTCTGCCGAGACGGAGCTATGCACCACAGCTTTCAACCTTAATCGTCCTTCGGACTCCCCCCTAAATTCCCCCTCGGCTAACGTACGCGACAAGTTACTCCTGTCACGCGTTAACAAGTCATCGGGCCTCAATGGTATACCCCAAATTGTGCTGAAAGAAGCGCGGATTAACGGGTACAACCGCTTATACTTCACTGTTTTTATTCCAGCGACTTGCAAACACAGCGTCATCTCTCTCATATAGAAGGGTGAAGATCAAACGAACGACAGTAAATTTAGACTGAATGCTCTACTTCCAAGCACGTCAAAACTAATAGGGGGTATGGCAGGCAATTTTTTGAGGGACTACTTAACTACTCATCACCATCATCACCATCATAACAGCCATGAGCCTGACGAAAGGTACTGTGGCTCGGGCTGCCGCTCACCTCAACAGTGACGGAATATCCAAGAAGGAAACGTTACTAAGACGGTCAACAAATATTTAAGAAGACTAAGCGGAAGAACTAGAAATGGTATGGATACAGGTAGTCTATTGACTGCGACACATCGCCATCTCGGATAGCGTATTCAGCCAGAGGTTTGCGTGACCACGAGGACCCCATCCAGACAGCCGATACCTACCCACTTTGCTCAATGGAGCAGTCTTCACATTTCGTGACCAACATGTTGCTTGACCACGCGATTTTACCCAGCTGTTGGTGGCCTCAGTATATAATGCCCGTTACGGTAAACACTCAGCTGGCATACCAAGCACGTGACCCAACCATCGCAAGCTGTGCAACGTAATTAGTTGACCAATTAGTCGCATCATCATCATAGACAGCAATACATCAGTGGTTCACACTAATGCTTAACTGCCACACAACCATGAAGAAAAAACAAACCCTATATAGGAAGAGAAAAGGAAAAAAGGAAGGGGACGGGAAGGGACCTAACTACTGAAAATGACTACGTCC
>QNGE01000524.1:167578-205962 GCA_008508345.1 Paragonimus westermani | reverse complement strand
GTTTGTCAGACCTCTACCTGTTGGCCTGCCTGGTATGAGTAACTCTGTCCAGTTTAGCCCAAAAGGTCATCGAGATGCGCAAGCCGTCACACCACGTCAAGGTCCAGTCTCACCGTGACGGACCAACGGGCGAGCAACGAAGGGGTCAGAGAGCATGTATTTGGTAATGATTACCAGGTAAGTTTGTTTGTTCAATCTTAGAGCTTGCAGACTTAGGCGATTAGGCTATATACTGCGGACGCCAACTGATCATCTGCTACACCGAGAACCTTACCGATGTTGTGGTTGATTGGCGTAAAGTGCAAAATTCGTAAACGAGTGAAGTCGTTTACCGACGAGTGGGCCATTGTTAGTCGGGCTCACTGTCCGGGTTGGGGCCCTCGCGACTCGTCCGGTAGCTGGGGATTTTAGGTGAAGTGACGACCTATCAGGCTTAGTAGCGTGACTGCTTTTGTTTGGCCGAATTGTGTATGAAGTTAGTGCAGTTAACGACACGTAACAGTGAAAGCCATATGGACGCTTTGGTATTCATATGTTCGCCGAGCTTGGCATTTAGGTTGCAAACGTTTCATCACCAGGCGAGGTGACATCATCAGTGCGTAAGTGTTTCAGCTTATAAACCATCAACCCGAGCTACAAACAACACCACCACTGTTCCCAGCCATCAGATATGGACGCTTTCGTGCTGTGACGCCTTACTGTCATTGATAGTCCAGTTCATTGACTGGTGCTTCTAGTCACTTTGGTCTTGATCGTTTGAGTATAAACGTACTCACTTTTAGCAGTTAAGTTTCTCCGCCTACCCTTTGTTTTTTCCAACCTAGTTCATGTTTTCTTCTTCGTTCCTGCTTTACTGTTAACCATTGCTCTGTCTGATGAGAATTACCAGTGTTACCCGGTGCACGCGATCGAACGCTGACACGTTGGTCGACTACCTGAAGATGGTGTACACCAGTTTGCTATGTGATCAGCTTTGGAGCTCAGATTAATTCACATTTGCTTCTTGGAATCAGTCTTAGTCTGAATATTGGTGTTCTGTGGCTTACCATGAATTTCCGTGAACTTCTCTGGGCATCAGTGGACCAGTAAAACACTTCTCAGAAATTGCTGTTCCTTATTAAAGCCCTCATCAATAAAAACTTGTCTGGCTCTGTCGAACAGGGTTCGGGCTATGCCACGTTTGTACTCCATCGGACTAAACAAGGAATATTGAATGTACTGGTCACTACATGTTACTTTCCGATATACCGCACGTTGTACTACCCAATCTTCACACCGACTGATCAGAATATCTACAAACGGTAGACTTCAATCTCTTGTCCATACCAAACTGTCAAATTTGGGTAGGTTGATTTCAGGGGTATATACACTTGATTGAAATGAATCCCATCTGTAAAATCCTATATACCGTCGTTACATCGTTTTTACAGCGTGCTGGCTTCACTCGAACCCGAAATTTGTCCTTCAAATATCCCCTTGGAATATGCCGGCTTAGGCTGGACCCAATCGACTGTCCTTGGCCACACCATTGATCTGGTTGTAGATAGTATCACCAAAACGAAAGCGAATATTCCCGGTACATGAAAAAAAAATCAAATTTCCAAGGTAATTGATCAGAACACATACTGGTAGATTCTGATGGGAAATGAGTGCATAAAAGGTTGGTAGCCCCACGCAGAGGCACATTTGTGAATAATGAATCGACGTCAAAATAATACCTTTTAGTGCAACTTATTCATATTCTCCAGAGTTTTTGCTAACTTAAATGAATCTTTTACACACCCGAAACCATGCATTCACGAATTGGACTGGGATTGTTCACAAGCCATAAAACCAGCTTATCGTATGCCGAGTTGTACATGGGTAGAGTGGCTACCACCGGAAACTCCCCTTTGCGAGACTGAACCATAACGCGCTGTGAACGGTGTGACATTCACACTGACATAGCCAATTATACTAGTTAGGCAAAAATATAAAGGTCTGACAAATCACATCTCTTCTGGAAAAAGTGCCAGTTCTGGTACACTGCCACCCACCAGCTCCTTTGCGGCACCCTGTTTTAAACCGAAGGCTACTGCCGATCCATCCTCCATTGTCCTATCAATTTTGGCCCTCAACACCCTCTGGACTCCCATTTCTAGTAGTTGCTCTGTAGGTCCCACAACATACATACCGAATCCTAGTAACAGTGTACCGGTAATTCCAGTCTCTTCCCATGCAGTCTCACTTTTTCCTTGTTCTTTACTTAGACCTAGAATGTGAATTGGTATAAGTGCTTCCAACGTTTGCCCGTTAAAGCAGATTGGTCAACAGGTCGCTTTCGCACGAACGTTAGACTCGTTGCATATCGATGTGTGCCGTATACCGGAGACTAGAATCTGGGGCAGTAGTCAGCGTATGAAACCAACAGCACCTGCACCGTTTTTCTTATGCTGACTGTACATTTCGGGTGACTGCACGGCCGTCGTCACCAGTCAGGTTGGAACAGATGTAGTCCTCAGCATAACGACCGCAGACACATTGGTAAATTGGATTCTTGTCAGCAGTAGACTGTGTACCGTCCACTTGGCAGGTTCTATTGGGGCCAGCTCCAGACGCAAAACCCCCCAGAACTTATCTCACGGAGGTTTTTTGTGTTGCGATTGACTGTGATGGCGTTGGTGTCAAGAAAGCCTTCTACTCGGATCTGACCGCTCTCTTTCGGTCAACACAATTTTGAACTTGTCATCCGGGTCGGAGATGTGAACGTCCAGGTCAGCTGCCTTGAACAGGGCGAGTTCTGTATGGGTGCCAGGTTTGTGCTGACATCACACCAATCTCCTAGTGGTGGACGGCTGTTGCAACTGTGTACCAAGCATAGACGATTACGAACCAGCATTAATTTTAGACCTCGTGTGTGTCACTGTTATACCTACTAGCTCCTTCTCTGAATTAGACCTGATCCCAGGCACACCACATAGCTGATAGTTGGTGTGGGGACTCCATTCATACTGCCACTCTTATTAGAGCGTATACTTGAATTCATACTATGCGTTGGTATGTTGCGGATGTATTCGCACTTTGGCTTGGCAACGACCCCACCGACATCAACTTCTGGCTGTTGGACAACTGACCAATCCAGTGGTGAGCCATAAATACTAAACTAATCTAAAAGCATGCTTAGCAGTTCTCACTCTGAAGGTCCTAATAGCTACCGGGACGAAATCTCACAGACCATTCCTGAAGTAGGTACTGATGCATGCGGCACGGCGACTCGTGGTTCAAACAAAAATTTGATCGCAGAAGAATACCTAAAGTTGTTAGATGCCTCCTGACGTTTCCTATACCAACTTTGGGAGGGATATCTGTAGGAAGCTGAAGCGTAGTTTGCTCTCTGATGTGAGTTTTGGATGGTGGGAACGTTGGACGAGTGGAAGCCGCTTTTTCCTCCGGGGACAGTGGCAAACTGTTCAGGCTCATCCGCATTACTGGTCCAAGGCGACCGTCTGTGAGTGAGACTATTAGTGAGGTAGATGGCACACTCATCTACAGTGAGCCCAGGAGGTGAGGGCGCTGAGCGGAACACTTTCAGGGTCAGTTTAGTTGGCCACCTGCTTCTACTGTGTTACCGTCACAAACTTGCTATGTAGCTTTCTGTCTGGTATACCTGGGACCACCCACTGAAACTGAGGTCCGTATTTGGATTTAAGCCCTCAAGGGCTGCTTGTTTGGATGATCCCGTGCCGGCATTTTTTAAGGAAGGTGAGGGTGCATTAGTAGAGGGCCACGGAGGAATTGGTTTAACTTCAATTATTACTAGGTGCTGGTTTCCATTATATGTCGCCGAATCACTACAGTTTGAGAGGCAACGTGAGGAGAGCCCAGGCGAGGATGTGTTGATCGAGTATTCAATCTTCGCCTAATTTCGGAATAGCGCCATACGCACTGCTGACCGATTGCCACTTTCCTGGACTGTAAAAGTCGATCACTCAACTTTTAGTATCACTTGGACGCGGGGATTTACTGAAGAAATGTGTGAACACAGTCGGTGCTTTATGCTCCCACTTAGGCTCAGGTTATTATTTGCAGCGAACTGTTTGACAGTTTCTGTATCGTGGGCGGCGCAAGTCAATGTTGTTCACTTTCATCATTTTTGTTTAATTTTATCATAGACTATTTGACAGAGGAATGCCTACGGCACTCACGAAGTACCGGTATGGATTTTCCATGTGATGTACGGCTGAACGGTCTAGACTATGTTGACAACAAGGTGTTGTTCGAGAATTGCCCAACAACACATATAATGTCAGAAGTCATTTCGTACCCTGCCACATACTTCGGGATGCGCTTCGCGGCCGCAAAGTGCAAAGTGTTTCCGAAAGACTGCTTTGATTGCGTAGGTTTAATGTTGGGTACTGAAATTGTGGAGGTTGTTGACCGGTTTGTTTACTTCGGAAGGTGCATCCGCAGCTGTGGTGGAGGTGTAGGGGATGAAGTAGAAGCGCGTATCATCTCTAAGACCAGGGCGGTATTTGTCGATCTAGGACAGCTCTGGCGACAGAGAAGCATCTCTCTGAGGCTTAAGGGTCGCTTACATAACGCTGTATTGTTTTACTGCAGCGAAATTTAATCGCTCGGGGTGGAGGGCATGAACCGCCTTCAGGTAGTTGACCGTCGGTGTCTGCGTTCGATTGGTCATCGCGGATGTTTCCAACGAGTAAGCAACGCAGAAGTTAGGTTGGGTGTATTTGTTGGTGACTGCCACACGAATTCTTTTTTCCTACCCTTTTACTGACTTAGATGGTTAGGTCGTGTTTTAGAGATGCCAGCTAGTCGCCTGCCACACCGAACACTTTACGAATGCTATGGCCGACTGGCGTATGATACCAGGTTTAGTGTTGATGACCTGGCGTAGTGAGATGAAATCGTTCATCACGTGGTTGGCCATTATAGATCAGGCTCGTCTCTCATGCTGGAGACCTCGCGACTCCTAGAGTCGGTGGGTGGAGATGTTAGGTAAGATGGTGGCTAATCGGACTCAGTGGCGTGAATGTTGTCGTTGTTTGGCCGAGTTGCCTGTGAATTGAGTGTACTTAATGACGCGAGGCAGTGCAAGCCATAGTAAAGCCGTCTTCGGATTGAAGCTGGTCTCTGGTTTCGCCGTTGTTGGAGCGGTGTTCTTCGCTGTAGCTCTGCTCTGGTACCAGCACGACCGAATTATCGTGTTTCAACACTCAACCGCTTTCGCCCCTGAGTATTGAACGGTTTCCTGTATCATGCTTTTGGAAAATCCATTCGTTGTCTTGTAAAATGCAGTCGATTACCTCCTGTTTAAGACGTCTAAGAAGATCAAAGTCTCTGATTCTAATAAAGTTACTACGCAGTATTTTGATCGAAATTTCGCAGTGATTTTCTTGCACAGTTTGCTGACCGCTAGTGTAAAGTGATTACACTGTTTCGGTGGATGTCTGTTACCGGGAGCACACTCGATGATTACGCGATAAAATCGAAACGGTGGTATTAGAGAACTTCACGACACACTTCTTTGTAACGAACAGTAATACTGGTGGTAGTACTTACGTGAGTGGTACCCCCACGTTGCAACCTCTACGTCCCTCTCAATTTGCTTATATTCTTAGGATCGATTTTCTCATTGAAGTCTCCGTTATTTTTGTTTCTGAGAAAGGAGGAATTCGATTTATCCTATCGATCCATCTGACCAGCTTTGATCGACTCTACCACAGGTAGAAAAAAGCAGTACTGAGTGATCGGAACCATCCCTGCTTGGACATCTCGATCTCTCGTAACCGTAATTGTCACGTCACTTCCTATCCCCCACCGTTCTGGTCATTTTACTTAGGTAACCAGGTCCATTTTCTGTCGACCAGGTTGATAACTCGGATCAGGAACTTGCACAGACAAGGCGCCATACATTCCTCCTTGTTTGTAATACACTCCTATCCAAAGATCGACAGAATTGTTTATGAATCTTGGATGCTTCTCATTTAGCACATTGTCTTTGGTATAGCCTGTGGATCAGGGTATTCGTATCGGCTTGCCTTGCCCTGTTAACATCCTTCGTCCTCAGTCATCGGTTTTTCATACTTCACACCAACTTACGATAATTAATGTGATCGGGACGGTTGACACTACATGGAGAGGTGTCAACGTTGTAACCATCAGAAGTTGCCTTCAAAAGCTGAATTTTGATCCGAGTCAGCTGGCGGCATCGTTTCAGAAACTCCAACACTGTCTACTGATACGTATAATTATTTTATTGTCGATGCCAACCCACAGTGCCACGAATCGGACCACAGCGCTGACTCGGATAAGCTCGATGCTGTGTGGAACAAGCAATCTGAGCTTGGCCTTGTTGATCATTGTTGTGCAGAAGCCATTGTTGTTTCATGGAAACTGAATTTTGCGACACCTTGGTGGATGTGACCTACGCAGTAAGTGAACTTGGAAGCCGAAATATGGATCTGAGAAACACCCAGTAAACTTCTCAGTTACGCACTACACTCTTACTTTTCCTATCAAAATGTGTTATTTAATGACGCGGGGCAGTGAAAACCGTAAGGAAGCTGTCTCGCTGATGACGTCTTACTCTCACTTGCAGCTCGGTTTTTTGTTTGCAAGGTGTAGGCACCTTGATGCTGAATGTTTGCATATGGACGTAGTCATTTTCAGTAGTTAGGTCTCTTCCCGTCCCCTTCTTTTTCCTTCTCTCTTTCTATATAGGGTTTGCTGTTTCTTCATGGTTGTGTGGCAGTTAAGCATTAGTGTGAACCACTGATGTATTGCTGTCTATGATGGCGATGATGATGATGATATCAAAATGTGTTATTTTCAACTGGGTATGACCTCTTAAGACCACAGAGAGATAACAGGCTGTTTGCAGTCGCAAAATTACGTTGATACAAATAGCATCAGATGCTTCCGCTCAGTATAGCACTCTGCCTAACGTGGCTAGCGTCATCTGGACCGTTGTTGTCTCAGTAACTAACTTTCACCGTTTTTGTGTTGTCACTTTATTGTTCATTCTCCCCCAGTCCCCTCTGTTTCTGATATTTTCATAATCACATCAAAGTCCAGCTCGTTCCCTGTTCATTTCTTTAATGACCTGGAGTTTTCTCAAACACTGTCCGCGGGTTAGGTTCCTGTGACATTTTGAATGATCTTGCTTAGGTTTCAGCAACTCACTTTATGTGCGATCCATAGAACGGACAGCAAGTTACAACGTTGTGGCATTTACCGTAGTGCACGTATTCTGTTAGGTGCATTACTAACAGAACGGTACTTGTGCATATCCGTCATCTTATCTTCTCACGTGACTCCTGACTCTGATATGTTCCAATAGATCGTCTTGACACCTTTCTCACTCCCAAGTTACAAGAGTAAATTGGCATCATCAAATAACTGTACTTTTCAAGTACATCATTGACGTTCTGGTTGTCATTCATGATACTTCTAACTCGACACTGTTGTGATACGGCTTGTCTATTCTGAGCGAACGTTCAAATACTCACAACCCCTATATGGATAACACAAAGTTTGCAGACGTTTTAACCGCTATCATTAACACACGGAGCAGCAAGCGGAATTCTATATGCAGAGTATGCACCCCCTTACGTACAATTTTTCACACACTTAAGAGTTTCAGACTGAATATCACCCACACTCAATCGCAGTCCTCCCATTCACATAGGCTTTTCGGTTAGCCCATTTCAAAGAGAACCACTAGACTTATGTTTCCCTTTTACTAGAGCTCAACAGGAGTGCATACACTTTTCAAGATCGAACTCTGCACTCCGGCTCTCGTGCCTGTGAGATTAACGTACTAATCATAACACCCGTAACCTCACAATAAGCATGACCGAATAATTATATCTGAACGCTCACTCGCAACCTATGTGAATGGTGTTCAGCCTGCCCGATCATTTTAAGAGAAGAGAAACAGACGCCCTGCTCACTCTAGTCGATAACCCCGTGATCAGAAAATCTTCAGTCAATTCAGGGAGAATTCTTCTAGTAACCTGGAGGTTATTTCATGACGCATTGTCCACCGGTATCTCGGGACCACTGGTCGAACGGATGAAAGCCTGCGGCTGTGTTACGAGGGTTACTGGTCCTACTGACCGCCCGACAAGTCTAAACGAGAACCGGAACGGAGGGGAACAGCGTTAGCTCACGGTTGATCATACGAGAACTCTGACAGGACCCTTTTTCGAACCGCTCCTTTATTTGAGTGGTGTGTCTATCCTTCTGCCGTTTTCTCATCGCTTTGTTTTCGCTGTTTATCGATTCCCATGCAGGATTTGCTCCGTACTATGCCCAGCAACTTGTGCTTCTCCTCCTCCAACTCCACGGGCATATCACGACTACGCCGTGTTCTGCGTGCACTGGCCTGGCTGTACGTAGACGTGGGCTATTGTCAAGGCATGGGTTTGGTACGTTTTACTCTGCGTTATTTCGTCCTTATGTGTTGTTGACGTTATTATTGGGAAGCGAATGAATGTTTTTTTGCACGGACAGTGGAAATTTGTTTACCCATCTTTTGTTTGTACACCGGTGGTGATAAACAAAAGGCTCTTAATTTACCATCGCCTCCTTCCTTTGTGTGCGTGTGTGTTAGTGAAATGGGAGAGAGTGATGAACTGTTGACATTGTGCGTACAGTTATTTCATTGCGATTCTGCACTGGGGCATATTCGATGTAGATAGGAAAAAGCGAACTTACTCGCATTGTCCTATATCCATCCGATATGTGGGACACATGCGCTGCTTGGTGCGTGATCGATCCACTCCGATTACCTGGAGTTGTTATTAACTGCGTTCATTTGGACGTTTGTAAACACTTACTCCGGAGCTAAAAGGTATACACTATGTCCTATTTACTATATAAGGCTTTTGCTGGAACGCAGTCTATGTCAGTCCTTGTTAGACCCCATGATCGTCGCGGAACTTCTCTGTTTGACTCACCAAGTAGGTCACTTGCATGTGGTCTACCCTAAACAATCGTGCGCAATATAGTACGGGTATGCGACAGATGCGTCTAAGAGTAGTCATGTCGCGGTGAGATCGGATGTCTTCTAATACAATTAGTTGATAACTCTCTTTTGATGACCAGTCCTAGAGGTATCAACTTCCGACTTCACACACTGAAGTTTCGGGTATGTACTGAACACTCGTAACTTGAACATTTGTGAACGCTGAAGCTTTGAGGTCGTCACCTGATTCGTGTGCTCAGATAGACAAGTCGAAAGTGGGTTGTAAGTTAAAGGTGCCAGTATTTTTAAAGTTGAGACAATCTTCACCAATCTGGGTCATCTTGGCAGTTACATTGTTGTCTTGTTTAGACATGAAGATCGTACTTATGAAACTGTGGGTGCGTGAGTTCTAATGTTTAATTATGTAAATCCATCGTTAGTTCTGCCATGCATCTTTTGCGAAATTTGCTGATTACCGGCTTAAGATTCGCGATGGCCAACCGATGACTTGTCCAAAAGGATGCGGTAGCAACCCTGGTAACTTATGAACTCTGTGTCTGTCGGCTATGGGCATTGTGATTTACCCAGCCTCTAACTAGAAGCTTTTACGCACATAGTGATCAATCTGGTTCATTGACTTCTACATTGCTACCTGTCTCAATTGCGTGTAGAATAAGGCCAGTGCATAATGAACAACAATGAAAACCACAATGAAACTGCTTTACGGAGATTTCTTGCTCTCACATGCAACTCGATTTTTTTACTTGGTGATTGTAGACGCCCGGTTATTACTTGTATGACTTTAAACAGACTTTTTTAACTGACTCCAATTCTCCCTCATACTTTTTATCTCTAAATTAAGATCGTACCTTCATGTTTGTGTGATGATTTTGCCTTAATGTAAACCACTGAGGTATCGCTGGCTACCACGATGAGTCCCAGTCCCAAATAAACAGCCCGACTATCATTTGGGCATCTTCAGGTAAATGGGATGTCAATGAGTAAGCCTGACGGAAATCAAGAATTGCGCCTCTTTGGGTACGTTCCTCTTCATTGCGTTGGCCAGGCCGGTAGTGGAATTCAGACAGCTGAACAACCTTAGGGAACGCGTTTTCACACGACACAACCATTCGTTTTCTGTCCCGATGGGCAGATGCTAACAGACTGTATGAGCCTATAAACTTCACTGTCGATTGAGTCTTTATCATCAGTTTTAACTGTTTACTCAAGGCGCTCATATCCGGGTTGCCTGATATTTCATCTATGCCCTCCAAAGTTGGACCAGAATGAATGCAACAATGTGACATCAGCCTGCCAGCACGCACTGGGTGACGAAAACCTCTGGTAACTGATGCTACAGTTGCCACGTTTGCATCTAATTAACAGTCGTTTAACTTCTCCAAGGATCTTGGCTGTGACTAAACATTCACGGTTGGTTGCTTAGCACTTACATTCTGTGTACGCAATTACAATTGTCAGTATTATTATGATCTCGGCTCTACTCTCTACCATCGTTATATTAGGTTCCCGTACCCAGCTCTCGAAGAGCGGGTCAGGCCATTGTGCCATCATCGTCTGTTGTGCTTGCGTGTATGTTTACATATCGGGCATGACAGTGCATGTCTGTGGTCCGGTTAAGCCAATGTAATTACCATCTTCCAACGCTTTTCGTTTGCTCCCTAGTCTCATCCCTCTGAGTTTGTATCAAATGCGAGTTGTGCTGATAGAATCGTGTGTCGTGACGGTATATGTATGCTGGTGTTCTCTCGGTTTTCCGAGACACAGATGTAGCCAACCAGTGTACGCCTATATTCTTCTGTCTGGTTTTTATCATTCTGTCAATCATTATGCCTGTCTCTTCTTTAACAAGTGTAGCATTTTACCACATGAAATACCTGCAACCTCACGGAAGCGGGTGTGTTATCGTTTGCCATGAACTGTCATATAAGATAAAGTTTTCACCCATGTAAGGTTTTTCCTGGAACAGCAGAGGCTCTGAGAGTCATCGGTGTGTGGTTTACAACGAGCTTGTCCGAACGGACAGGTGATCGCATCACGTTACACGTAATTATTCCCAGCCTACTCTCTGAAAGCTTTACGCCACACATTCTGGTAGCAATTCCACCCCACACCCAGACAGTCGTGCGTGCACAGAAATGTCTGTCGAAGTCACATGACCCTTGAACACTTGAATAGGCTATCTCGTAATCATCTGACTAACGACGCTTGTGAGCAGCAAAGCGTAGGTCGGAATTGAAGGTAAAGTGCGCTTGACTGTGACTAAACACAAAACCTACGTTCTATTTGCATGGCTCTGACAATTAAATGAACAAACTCTCCATGGCTGACAGACAACCCTAGGGTGAAAAGGAGTGTTACGTTTGTCTATGTTAACATTTTTTTTGTATACCCTTCGACTTTTGCCAGTTTAATTTACCTTTCTGCCTGACCACTTTTTGTGATCAGACTACAAGACCTTCTCTGTTAGCAGAATCGAACTCCTCACAAGTGGCTGTGAGGGCAACTAGCAGTGTTTTCTATCAACGACGTCTGAATTAGGATCTACATCTCTCGAATTAGCACCTTGCAGCTTTATGGGGGTACTGCGGTAAATTTCATACTGACGAGTTGATATGGTTAACTTTTTTAAACCATGCTGGGGTGTTTGCGTCGTCGCACATGTGGACACTGTCACTAGTGTGATTCAAATCACCAGGACAAAGATCAGTACCACCGTCGTGGAGAGCCGTGTGTTGGTTTTAGAATCTCGTCATAAATTACATGGTACTGATAGCTCACCTGGACCCGTTAAAGTAGATACGTTTCCAACGTTTGAGTACAACTCGTCGCTTATGTCCATCCCTTTATGTTGAGAGAATTTTGTAATGTACCCACCCGTTACTACCACTGTGTTCACTGATTTCTTGTGCTCTCTGTCCCACTGCTCATTACACATACAGATTGCCGCGAACCTATTATTGTGTTTGGAAGAGGAAACCACGTTCTGGATGATGTGCAGCATCATTGAGGATCTATTACCACCGTCCTACTACTCCTCGGTCAGTCTACTTGGTGTACAAGCCGATCAAGCTGTGCTGTGTCATTTGCTGCCGTTCTATTTGCCCGAGGTGGATCACTTACTCAAAGAGAACGAGATTGGTCAGTTGCTGTGCATATCTTTTCTTTTGTACATCAGTGTTGTTTTTTGTTGCTTATTCTATCTATACCAAAGTTGGATGCTTTCTCTAAAAACTAAGTTTTACAACCGACGGGGTTCTTGTTTGAATAGGTCAGGTGTGCGGTGTAATACATAGTCGAACCACCGTGACCACTAGGCTTATGACAGACAAATCCAGCGTACCTGATTGAAATTTTTCTTCGCTGTACACACTCAATCACTGAGTTACACTGCAATCAGTTACCGATCAGAATTAATGCAGTCAGGTTCGGAGCACACCGCTGGTATTCAGCGCGTCTGGAAGAATAACAGTGTGAACTTGCACCTGTCCTCTTCGATGGTGGTAAGCAGGCGTTCTTCGAGACTACCGCATCGTTATTTTAAATCGCATTATTGGTACACAATTTTCTTTTTTTTAGACATTTTTATCAGACTAGATTGTTGATCACCAGCTGGCTACTCCAGCTTAACTCAGTTTTAGCCCACAATTGTCATTTTGTTGAAATATGCTGCTTGGGAACCAACATCCCCCAGGCGATCTCCGAGTGCAAACGTTCGAATTGCTTTCTGGCAGTCGGTTTTGCTATTCAGTAGGACTTGGTAAGCTGTCACTTTGCTGACTCACTGTCGAATGTTCCCGTCTACGCTCCCTGTCTTCAATGAGATGATCTTAGTGGAGATTGCCTTACACTACATAGACGATACTACACTGTGTATCAGTTTCGGTAGTAACATTGCGGAGGTTGACACCGATGTGTAACTGGCATTGATGACATCCGTCTGCCTCCAGAGACAGTGGATTACTGTTGTAACTGGATATACGGTGTACGAGTACGTGGCCAGATAATAGAATAACGGTTAATAAAACGGCGCATAACGGTACGTCACTTAACGGTAATGAGCAACGGACTACGGAGTATACACGACTAACTCATAACTTCCCGACCAAACTAACCATCCGAGGCTAACGCATGAACACACAGAAAAGACTGGCCTCCAGACAGCTCTTTCTGTGCCGCTCAGTTCGAACACAGCACGGTCACAAACTAGTCTATAGTTGAAGGTTTGTGACCAATAGGAAAACAAGATCAGAAAGTGGACCAGAAAAAGATCCAGATAGTAGTAATGCTCCAATTAAAAGAAGTGCGTGTAGGCGGGTGCCAGAAATTGGCACAAAGGCTGGGAATGCTCGTGGTGAGCGAAGTGGCACATGATCGTGCTGATTGTGAAGATCACTTCAAACAGTAAATTGTTTAGCTTTTCGCAAGGCCAATAAAAACGGTACTTTCGGGGAACTGGATACTTACTGACAATTACCGCACCTTCGAAATGATCCTACAGCTCTTAATATGGTTGCGCAATCCGATGTTTAAGAAGCTCAATTCAAAGCAGCTGTGACATGCGAATACGGCGTTAGCCGTTGGTTGTCAGCGCTAATCTTCGAATTTTGTGCTCCCTTTCTTCCTGGCGCAATTGATCCCTCTTCCGATCAGCCTTAAGTCCATATGCTTTCTACAGTCTTCTTTTGCTTGTTATGATCTGCTTCCCATGGTTCATTACTGGCGCCTCCACTCTTCACATCACTCTTGAATACATCTTTGCAGCGCAGGACTTTTTCTGTATGGTATGGAACCAGCGGCTAGCTCGCCCATTCCATTTGACTGACATTTCACTGGAGCACAATCGTGGTAATGTACCCCCGTCTATGAATAAGTGAAGTGAATGAACTGAAACTTACTTATAAAAAAACTTTTGTGCCTGAACTCATGCCACCATCACCGAGGTACTTACCGCATCTTGCCGGTTAACGAACGGCTGAGTGGAAAATAAAACCATGACGTATTTTCATGACAACGAATTTCACTAACTCTACTCGCTACTTGTCACTTGAACAAGCGGTTAGCATCTTTAGTGCCTGAGAGTGCATGTGAGTTTGGGTTCTCATGTACAATGAGCGAATGTAATCGCCTAATTCTTACTACGAAATTCTCACCTTTCCTCTTCACTACTTGACAAACAACCTCCAGTACACCTGCCACATTCAAGCCACTGAGCCCACCAGGTGTTATCTCTCATGTTGTCTGTAGCCGTAGATTGTCACCAAGGTTCTAGCTGTGGAGCTAAAGACGATCTGCTTCGCGTAACATCACTCTACGTGCGATGTCACATCACCATGTAAATTCGTATGTCCCTGCGTTTATCCAGTGGATTGAATGCTCTCACGAAGTGTCTAAACAGAATCCTTGTAGAGTCTACCCTGTGTTTTATTTCAGAGGTTTGGGTACCACTAGAACTTAACACCTCGAGTGTAGCGAAAAGGCGTTCAGTAAAGCACAATCCTTATTGTCCAACTCTCTGACTGCCATGTCACACGCACCCTCGCGTTTATGAACCGGCATTCCGGTCCACAACATACACTCGGTTTGCCCTCATACGTCGTGTGCACTTTTGCCCGGTTTGCCTATGATGTGGTCGACGCTTTCTGTCAGGATGGAGGGGTAGCTTCACCTACCATTCCTCGTCCGTTACTCCGATCTCGTTTGACGATGGTTCGTCCGGTCGCTCGTGTTGTCTACAATCTATCTACTTTGGGCTTTGATCGTATTCTACGACTGTGTTGAGATACTCCGAGTGTTGGGAGAATCGTGTCCCAGATCTGGCCACCATCATCATCATTCATCATAGACAGCAATACATCAGTGGTTAACACTAATGCTTAACTGCCACTCAACCATGAAGAGACAGCAAACCCTATATAGAAAGAGAGAAGGAAAAAGAAGGGGACGGGAAGGGACCTAACTACTGAAAATGACTACGTCCATATGCAAACATTCAGCATCAAGGTGCCTACACCTTGCAAACAAAAAACTGAGCTGCAAGTGAAAGTAAGGCGTCCGTTGGTCCGACCTTGTTGAGCGACGTCACATCTGGTCGCCCATGATGTCCTCGATGTGCTCGCTGTAGGCTTTTGGACCCACCTCCCCCGCGCGTTGAGGTATTCAGCCGCGAGTTGGGATACCCGCACCTCCGGTTTGATAATCCACCATACGAGATTAAATCAAATTGATAACCATCGCAAACAGCTCGAGAATGCTTTGACAATAGAAAATGCATAGATATCTTTTCGAAAGAGGCTGGCTGGAAAGTCTATCTGAATGCGAACGCTGCGATCAAATGTGAGTGATGGTCAACTTGAAAATATCAACAATTGCATACGATTAGATATATGGAATTGATATGAAATGTCACATGCGTTCGAAGTGGTACGTCTCAAGAAAGTTTTCGACCGTTAGTGGTCGGACAAGGTGAGGATGTCCAAATTCAGGATGGCGGCCAAAGCGACCTTCCTATGCGCGCAATTATGCCATCGAACATATTACTCACAAAAAGGTAGTAGGCGGCGAGTGAAGGGAAAGTCCGAACTGTTGTTACAATCCTCATGCTACCTGTGTTGTCACAACGTACTGAAGGATACCGAAGAGTCACTACACTCACCAGAGTATGGTGAGAATCCTTTGGTGTCTTAGTAGTTTATCTCGATATTTTTCGCCAACGCTGATTTCGGGTGGACTAGTTCTACGGCGATATTTGAAATCGTCATGCTCCTCTGTGCGCGTTAGTTGCAAAAGGTCAGTTTCAGTGCTAATATTTAATAATCAGGTCATCTACCTCTGCCTGTTTGTATCCTTCCCGTACGCTGGATACTAACCAACGGCTTGCTAAAGTTGATTGCGTTCTGTCATTATCGTCACCAACCGAAGTCAAGGAGGTACTAAAATGCAGATATGCCCTGACTTTGCCGAACATGGTTCGCTTTAAATGTCGCAGAGTTCGATCGCACGCAGGATGAGTAATTCCTTTTGGACCCCGTGATTTGACCGTGCCAATCTGACTGAACATTAGGGACACTCCCGATGATCGATCATTTCTTTTTTTGTTTATCCATGTTTCCCGTTTGGTCCGCAAATTGTACAACCTTGCAATTGATCGTTCGGCTCTTTACACTTTCAGGACTCTTAAGTGGCTTGTTAAAACCATGCTAGTTTTTCGTTCAATCTTTAGTTTTTTTACTTAATTCTTGTTCGCAGAACTATCCCTGATCACTCTGCAGTGGTTCCTCACGCTGTATTCCAGTGTTTGCTCAACAGCGGTTACGCTGCGTATTTGGGACCTGCTGTTCTATGATGGTTCTGTCGTACTGTTTCGAATCGCCCTGGCCCTACTGACGATCAAGGTATGTACTGGTTCCAAACCTATTATTCCAATCACTGTGGTGGAAAGCAAACAGACAGTTGAACACGTGTATCATGCAATCAATGTGATCATAGTATGGCACCGGATAACAGGCGAATATGGGTGGTCGTAAGCACATGACAAACTAGGAAGATACAAAGCCATGACTGACGAAACCACAAATGCAGCAATAGGAACGAAGATCGGAAAACCACCCTTTATGGTGGGGTTCTGGAATGACGGTTTAGTCCTACCAGTGTGACGTTTTGATTTATAATACGACCAACCAAAAACGTTTAGATAATATCTAGCGAATATGTAATGCTTACAGTTCAGTTTAATTCCCATTGAAAAACGTTTGAGATTTTTCAAAGAAGCGAGTCGTCAATTGTGCATGTTTTATCGAACACCACGAAAGCCGACACTGTCATTGTCTGGTTTCTTCGCCATGATAGCCATTTTGATGAAAGTGATGTGTCCACAAAGACCTAGTTCCATGCATTCGTTGTGTGTTTTTGGATCACGCTCCCATGCTACCAAACCCGAGACTTCTCTATAGTGTTGAGATAGTCCGTGATACATGGTGCGCCCTCTCGTTAACCGCCTGCAATCAGACTGTCATCGTTTCGGTGAACAGTTGTAGACACATATCCAATCGATAGGAAGGTGAAATGGCAGGCTGTATACGCGTTTGGGGCGTTTGTCTGACATCACTGTATTGCCATACAGTGTTTAAGTTTTCGTGAATCACAATGAACGGATATATATCATTCTATCATGATACTGCAAATGTTAACGTCATATTAGCGCATTGACTCGGTAGTCGCTCACAAAACTACGGGTTTCCCAACTAAGCGTCGATGGACCGTCGCGGTACTCAAAAAATCAGCCTGTTTGATGCCACGCAGACGAACAGGGCGATGCCCATTCAACAGTCTCGGAGAAATGTGGGAGAATGGAGAATTTGAATCATTTTTTAACCAGATAAGTCTGTTTACATCTGATTATGGCCGTGTTGTGTCATTCTTCATTCGATAAGGCTCCCCTTTGGTGCGTAGTTGCATTGCACTCATTGAACCTAGGTGTAGTGTTCTGTTGTTTGAACCCACGTCATTTCATTGTGAGCTACTGATGAAAGAAAAGGAATTGGCCAACGTCAAGGTTCCTGTTTGAACAAACTCAGCTGTTATCATTTCTTGTGACATTGTTGCTACTATTCAACCGCTTTACTATTCACAAGCGAACGATGCCGAACTTTTGTGCGATAATTTGATCGTGCCTAACGTGAAGCCACTGGAGTAGTAATCCTCACGGTTTCCTCATTAAAGCTTGGTTGGAACTCACATCCCGGTCGTAACAAAGTTATGCACTACTACCCAGCGCAGAACGGAGAGGAGTTCGAGTTCAGTACTTATCTCGAAACCGATCGCCCAATAAGTCTGTAATTGGTGCTTCTGTTCTGTCAGCAAAATTCCCAACTACTCCCCACTCATTATTATCATAGCCATCCGTAATAATGTTATACACTATCCAGGGTACCTCCTAGATGATTTTCACGGATCGGTTGTTATGGCAATCTGCCACAGCAAAAACACGATTGCAGCCGGAAACTAGTCAATGCATCGCGTTGAACTTCCCACCGATGGAAGTAACACACTACTACTGTTGTGATTGAGCAATGTGATCGGTCCAAGAATAGGTTTTTCACTGAATCGATGAACCGGTGTTATAAATACCCAGGGCACAATAAACATAAATGCCCATTTCCCTATTGTTAACCTCGGAGTGAAACATTCTTGCTAGATTGCTCTCTAGCTTGTACTTTTCCTGGTTTTTTCGTCTTACTACTCATGAGTAGCATAGTTCGGCCGTTCATCCTCACTACCAAAAGTGGCTGGTGTTGGGCGAAATCCAGCTGTGCGTTCATAGTGACATGTTTCTGAATAGTTAGCGTCTTTTGTTGAATATAGGTATCTTCCCTGGCTAGCCGTCTTTTGCGAACCCAACATGGTCAGTGGCATGATCAGTGGATTCTATTTTTTGTTGTCAATTGTTGCAGGAATCGGAGCTTCTCAGTCTGCACAATACTTCACAGATTTTTAATACCCTCTCCAATGCCCCCGGTTCGATCACCGACGTTAATGAATTGATTCGCGTGAGTATTATGTCTTGCCAACGCCATGTTTTTGATGACCGTTTTCGTGTTCACTCGTCATCAGTGAGTTAGCTGCATGAACGACCGCATACGATAATGCATTGTTCACCAGACCCTTGCCTTTGATCATATACCGTATGTTCTCTATGTATTTAACTTTTTCATGCTGAAATTAATCGCGCTCTTTGTGAATCTATTGATATTTTCTACGGAACTTATCGCCGTGACCACGCGTGTTTAATTGTTTGCCGTGTTTGAATTCGGTTTGTGTGATAGTGATCTGCAGTGTACTTGTGCAAGACGTGTTACTACTGCTAGCTACTTTTTGTTCACCTTAATCAGATCTCGTCTTCTGACGTTTGAATTAACAACTCAAGTTCCCATGGTTCACAGTCGATGAAAGTTTGAACAGTGATTGCCTAACTGTTAATGACCACACAGTCCATAATCCCTATCACCCGATTTTCTTACTACCTCTGACTATTGTTGAATTTATTAAGATTGATCCACAGTGGCAGTTCATGTTTCCCGGATACTATTGTAGTTCCTCAATTTTTTATTCTGGGAGTCTGTTTATTACATCGACAAACACGTCTGTATAGATGTCTGTGTTAATCAACGTACACACCACGTTTTCACCGTGCATCTGCTGCTAAGAGACCTCAGACCCATCGGGAGTGCCTGGGGACTATGTGGAACTTCTTGGGATAAAGCACGTGGGCATATGACGAGTCTGACGGCAGGCTCATAGGTAACCAAGTTGTTCGTCTTTTTCAACAAAGCTTGGAAGCTATTTTTTCATGACAGCTCTTGCTTTTTTGTATACTCTTTTGAAAAGTTCTCGTCAGTTGATATTAGGTTGTTATTCATCAATACCGATAGCTGACTGTTCTAATAGTTGCAGCCCAACTTGTCCGGTTATTTTCACTTTCTCCAATCAATTCACGCTGTCACTGGTGCTGCGGAAAATTCTGGACATAAGTCCATCTCTGTTTGATTTTTACATCGTCTTGTTTATAGTGTGTATCGTCTCATTGTTACCATGCGATCTTCCGTGTCCCCGAAAGCCGACTATTTTTTAGTATCCTGTCGCTGAACGGTGCTTTAGTATGCCGGATCCTCATCACCATACCTGATTCTAACAGCATGATCTAAGCGCAGGTGACCTTTCAAACAATTTGATATGTTTCTCTCAATTTGACTCAGTCTGTTTTGGTGCTAAGACTTCCACCACTTCGGCTCCGGTAGGCAGCAAAACCCCGATGTGAAATGACTTCATTCAGCAAGCTCCGTGAAGAGCAATCAACTGGAGCGACCTTAGCGTGAAACCTAACAGGCAATGGTTTGCACTGAGTCAGTTTCAACAGGCACCAGTGTCTGCAACGCTGATAGTCAGCGTAATTGCGGTCGAGCTCTTAATCTTGTCTCAATACACCACTCAGCTAGATATTTTCTGTTATCTTAACGCTGCATCTCACGCAACTCGAGACCCACTATGCAATCTTGACTGTTGCTAAAAGTTCAAAATCCCATGACTTGCTAACGCGTTGACCAACTTCTCGTAAACGTACTGTGCGAAAATAAGACCGTAACTCGCAATTTGTTATCAGCAGGACTTGCCCCAGTTATACGACCTGATCTAAGCTAAAAGTAGTACCCCTACTCTCACGTTCTTCAGTACATATTCTGCAAACTGTATTCTGGAAACGTTGCACCCAACCTCTGAGGTTGTACCCCATGATGTGCGGTCGCCTGACCTTTCAGTCAGCTCTCGTACCAATAAGGTTTTTTTTCAATGTCCATTTCTTTTTTTACCAGCCATTCGACCTAACTTGCCATCAATTCACACTGATCACAGATAAAACACAAAGGACCTGTGAGGACTTTATGTTTTTCAGTCTTATTTGTTTGCGTTGTCTTACTCAGGTTGCTTACACACTGGATGAGGAACATCTGGAACCGTCGAATCTCAGCAGCCTGCGTCGGCATCACTTGGCCCAACTGATGGTGGAAGAGAATGTCACATTAAGACCGGATTCTCGACCCAACTTACCAAAGCAGGTGCGTGGTCTCGCACATGTAGTGGCGTTTGTTTTAATCTGTTGCTCATCATCTCAAGCGTGGCTTCTGTTTAACCTAGGAAACCGGTCTTAGTGGTACTATCCGTTCAACTATGTGTTTGGGCGTCATTGACGACATCACTGTGTGAGCTGCACATCGCTCATTGAAAACAACCAAATTAAAGCTGTTTGTTTCAAATGCTCTTATTCTTGTTCTGTCAACTAGGTAGTATCAACTCCACTTAGCAAAGATCGATGACTTGGCGTACACACTGAAAACTCAGTTCTTTTGTACTTGTCTCTCCGAAGTTTGTCTGTATTGGTGTACATTGGTAGCACTGACTCATTCAAAGTAACATCTTACATGTGTTTGAGTCCAGAATAATAACGACTAACAGTTGGTGTATTACATAATGTTATTCTTCTCCAGTATTTAGCCAAGCGACAACTAAAGCCGCCTCGGTCATTGTTCAGCACTTTGTTGCATTCAATGACTTGGTCTCCTGGTCACCCACATCGTCGCATCACTGGCATGGCTGTACCGTTCCGAGACCCACAGTCCCGACAGTGGAGCGAGTATGCAATGGGATGCGCCATGACGGATGATACAGGTGCTTACGAGGATCCGAAGCTGAAAAATGTGCGGCAAACTGAATTGTTGGTCGATTTAAAACAAGCTATTCTCATGGCAAGTATTTCGACTTTTATTGTTATACATATCATTATCATATGTATTTTTACATTATATTATTATGTATATCATATTTTAAGTCAGACCACGTACCAGACTGAATCGAATTTAGTTGAGTTGTGTCAGTTGGGATTCCTGTATGCATCAGTTTTGGTTAGTTCCAGATTACTGTCACAAACGGAAGGTAACCGACTTTTTCCAGATCGTTAACACTACTTCCTTTTTTAATGATTCCACTCCGAAAAATTGACGATACTGAACCCCCGTGGAGGTTGTTAGGCCGGACAACAGCACACCTCACTCCTGTCAACATGTGTAGACTGAATTGCATCTGGCCAACGTAAAACGGTTGGTTGATCTCAAATAGTGACTCCTATTTTTGCGACGAAGACGCACCAATATTGCAATCAAACCTCAATAATGCGTTTTACTTTTTGAGCCAGACCTCTGTGTGTGCGTTGTAGTTCAGCACTTGCAAAATCCGGATGTTTCGTGATGTCGATGCTTGTAGGCTGTTTTTGACTATTGTTCTCTGTGGAGCGTTGCCTGTCTATGGTGACTGTACCTCATGAGCAACGATGAAATTCGACAGTCTTATTTGATAGATTAAAATGACTCAGACGCGCCTTACGAATGCCTACGTACCACATAATGTCCCATCTATTTTCTCTGAGCGTGAACTGCTGGAACAGCAAGGTGGATAGTCCATGGTTCCGATTAGAGTCAGGAAGAACTTGACACTGAGTTTGATCTTGTTTGACTCCAGTCGGCATCTCGGTTGAGGTCTGAAAGGTTTTGGGTGTCGTTGGCTAGATAAATCGGAGGTTATGGTCACAAACCGGGAATTTTGAATGGCTCTTTGACAAGACCGTCTTCAATCGTCGTCAAAAAGCACAAGGACCTTAACAAACCTCAAAATAAACTCCGAAATCGCATGCGATGTAAAAATATCGACCATTGTTGGTCGTCATGTACCGTGTTCTCTATTCCCGCATTTCTGGTTGCTTGTTTCTTTTCTTCGTTTCATGAACATGAATCAACAAGATTACGTATTATTATTATTATTATTATTATTATTATTATTATTATTATTATTATTATTATTATTATTATTATTATTATTAATGTCCTCTCTCTAGCAGCACGATAAGTACATACAAATCGGTAAAACGCATTCAGACCACCTTGTCTAAAAGCGTATTTAGGCAAACGTTTTTTTGCAAACCACGAGTGTGCTTTTCAGGAACCCTTTGTATTAGGTGGCTCATCAAAAGCAAGTCATTTTCACATACGGACTACTTATTTCTTCGCTCCTTTACTGTCGCCATTTAGTTAACCACACGCTTTACATCAGTGTGTAATGTAATGCACCAAGCCACGAGTGTTAATTGTCAACTGAGATGAGACGGCGATATCTTTGATGTGTAATCCGTGCAAAACGACATATTACAGCCATAATCTAAAATGTGTTCTGGTGGGCAAACTACACGGATGTATTGGTTGAATCCTTTATTAACAGTATAACCCCCCCCCTGCATACATGCTGCTTGATAGGAGCGACTTACTGAAATTTGATTCCTCACAATTGTACAATGTTTCAGCAGCAGCATCAATGACTGCGCTACACCAGTAGTTCGCGCTGATGTTGTCGTACAACACCAGAGAAGAAACAAGTTCTAGGTAAGAGAAAAACGAAGAAGGAAGGAAGAGGTCTAGCTACGAAAAACAATTGTCTCCACTTAACTGTTCAAAATCAGGGTGTCTACACTTGACAAACAAACAGCCGAACCAAAAGTGAGGATTAAGCATCTTCAGCAAAGCGTCTTTCTTACCGGTTGCACTGTCCTGCGTCATTTAGTACGCTTACTTGTATGGTTCGTAGACATGACTAGCCTCCATGTCACGTAACGCTTCCAGCCACCGGGCGTGATTTGCGAGTGTCCCAGCCCTGAAAAAAAAACCTGCCCCACAGTGATGAACCCTTCAATGGATGACTTTCCCTACGCTGTGTCATCATCCACCTCGCACCTTGGGCCAGTCGGCCGGGGCATCGGCAAAACTTGGTCGGTGTGACAGGCGACTTGCTGGCATCTTCGGTACATGACCTAGCCACTTAAGTCTGTGCAAACTTAAAGATTACATAGAAGAACTCGCTTACTCACTTCCGACCTTCGTTGTTTATTTTTTGGTGCCGCTAGATGTGACAGATCAAACGTATACGCCGATAGTCAAATACCTTAAGATGGTTCATGTTGTTCTGTGTTGATTTATCAAGTTTCGCAGACGTAAACTAGCACACAGCTTACAGTTGCCTCACATGCGCGAACTTTAAGCTTCAGTGAGATGCTTCTTCGTCGTCAAATGTGCATTGGATTTGCGAACATCGCTCAAGCCTTGATGCTATGATCTTCTGTTTGATCCCCTCTACTTCTACCGCTGCTAGTGTAGCTAAAAGGCGTTCACTAAAGCGCAATCTTCATTGTCCAGCTCTTTGGCTGCCCTGTCACGTGCGCCCTCGCGTTTGTGAACCGGAATTCCGGTCCACAACATACTTCTGGTTTGCGCTCATACGTCGTGTGTACTTTTGCCCGGTTTGCCTATAATGTGGTTGACACCTTCTGTCAGGATGGAGAGGAGGGTTTCACCTGCCATTCCTCGTCCGTTAGTCCGACCTCATTGGACGATGTTCCGATCGGTTGCTCGTGTTGTCCGCACTCTATCCGCTAATGGCTTCGGCCGTACCTCCCCACCGCGTTAAGGTATTCCGCCGAAAGTTGGAATACTCGCACCTCCAGTTTGGTGATCAACCACACTGATACGGCTTCCTAAGTACACAAACGGGACAGAACCTCCCAAATATCATTGTCCAGCACTCGTTCTACGTAACCACGGTAGCCTTGAAAGAGCACTCCGCACTTTAATGCTACGAAGCGCATTCTGACTTACTTAGTATAGCTCAAACTACCGTCTGGCGTTGTCTGTGCTGCTAGAAAAGTGTCTAACGCTTTGTCGCCAGTATAATCATGATCAGTCAGTATTCCATCAGGTTAGAGATTCACACCGACATCTTTGCTTTCAATGGACCTTCAAAATGCAGGTCGATCAACTGAATCGATTGCACCTTTGTAGCCGAAATTAACGGCAGTTGGCTGCTGGTACATATGACGCTGTTCGGAAGTTTGGTGCAGAGGAATCTTGAGTAGTACGTTCTCTTCGGGGACCTGATATATTCTTTCATAATGCCTACTTCTCGAGCTGCAGTGAGTCGACGAAGTACAACGGATACCAGGACCTTAGTCACGACTGGGGTCAGGCTAATTCTTGTGTGGTTTTTGTAAGAGCCCGGGACACCTTTCTTCAAAATGAGAGCTATTATCGAGTGACCCCAGATGATATTAATGTTCTCTGTCGTCCACACTACCATCTACCTCGTTTGTAGCCTCACTGGCAGACGGTCACCCTGGATCAGTAGCACAAACCAGCTTGAAGAGCCTGCTAGTGTTCCTTGATACGAAAGTGGTCTCTACTTCAAATTTCTCCGTTGACAAGCCTCACAATGGGCGATCAGGCTGTATTTCAGGTTTCTACTGATATTTCTCCTAAACCATAAAATGCCACGAAGAATATAAGGACTCTAGGGTCTTCTATAAGATGCAGTGTTCGTTTAACCTATGAACTATCGTACCTAATGCTCCGGTACCTGCTTCAAGAATGATCTGTGGGTTTAGCAGCTACTAGGGTCTTCGGATGGAGAACAGCTGTGGCACGTTTCAGAAACGTGTCCAAGCAAGAAACAATACAAGGATATATATTCACGGTTCATGATGACCTGCAACCATTCTCGAATCAGAGGATTGAAGGACAGTTACCAAAAATAGGAGAGAAGGTCACCAACCAACCAACAAGCGTGGTGAAATAAAGTTCGAGCAGGTGAAAGAGTAGTGAGGTATGTATCTGGACTGTTCTGGGAATTTCTAACCATTTTGATTAGTCAATCTCGCTTTCTTTAAGAAGGGTATGTTTCCAGAAGAAAAAATATGATTCCTTAGTAGTATGTTCGATACACTGATCACCCTCCTAGATTGTATTACCTGAAATACAGCCGAAATCGACTTTCAGTGTCAAATGTCCATGCGAGAACGACCTGTTGATCTACCTATTTTAGAGTGTGAACGTTGAAAGCACCAATATTAATTCAAGTCTATTAGAGGAATCCATTTTCTCGTTCAAAACCGTCTCCTTCCTCCATTAAACGATTCTACCCAACCAGAATAAGTGGAAATGTCGTGAACAGTCGAGATGTAACCTTCGTTATTTTTTACCTGTTCGACCTTTATTCCGCTATGCTCATTGATAGCTCATTAAACTTAACCACCACTTTGATGTGTCCATCGGTTTTCTGATTCGAGAATGTTTGTTGGTCGCTACGCACTCTATAAATACCTTGCAATTTTCTCCTTGTAACACATGTTGTTGGAGTAGGACAATGTTGCTTCTTGCACCCGTCTTTTGGTTTGTCTTGGGCTTGGTGAACGGGGACCACCACGTTATTGTCGGGGACAAGATTTTCCGTGTTAATTATATCATGGAGGAAAATCCGGTTTCTTTCAATCACCTTATTATAACGCGGACGAACCAACGTATTGAGTCGAGGGTTTACAACAGAATCCCAGGTCTAAGCATGGGGCGAGGGAGGCCTGAGGGAGACACGGTTTTTACTGCGAGACGGCCGATGCAATATAGAATTGTTGGTGTTGTAACTAATCATGGCTGCACACGGAGTGAGAAATAGGCCGGACTCTCACACCTAGACAGGAGAACGATTAGGGCTCTCAACAATAGCTCTTGGCTTAAAACAAGGTACCGCAAATTAGTTGGTGGATTGCAGTGTACCAAAACTGGTACCCTTTCCAGACAAATAGTGATATCCTTCTTTCACCCCTCAACCTGGGGGACCAAGGGACTTTGATTCGTCAAAACTCTACTTATTGGCCTGCCCAACACGAGTGACTCTGTCAGTATAATCATCATACCGTCCAGGGTAGTTCAGCCATTCATCGAGATACGGAAGCCGTTACACCACGTCAAGCTGCAATCTTGTTGTGAGGGACAATGCCGTGGATTTTCCGTTTACGCTTATATCGCTGATAATGTTAACAGGATAAATCACCTGACCTTTCAGATATGCTTTTATGCGCGCGATAGCTGTTGAACGCGTCGCAGCATGTTGTTCGAATCGAGCGGATCCTACCGTTTGGTAATAGACAAGCACACTGCCAAGATTATTACATTCAAGTGGGCAGGAGCTTACTTCTTTGACCTGTGTTGTCATCATCGTGAATTGTGAGATCTACCTTCTCTGCAAATATCTATCGTGTATGTGGTATTGTGCAATCCGCTGCGTAGTTTTGACGTTTGTTCAATTTGAGGTTACACTTTAGACGACGTTGGATTTCGTTTACTTTAACAGTTGTCTCGTCGGTACCGTCATTTAGCCTCCTAACAATCCTCGTTGTATGCTGCTTACTAAGCCGTCTTATGTAAATTTCAGTACCATCCACACTCTATTCCGTTCGTGTTACGTTACTTGTCTGCCTGCTTTCGAATATCGACTGTCCTAACCTCACGTTTCAGGCCCGCATTCTTCACCACTGTTGTCATGCTTGTTCAATCTATATTGATCGTGTCAGCTTCGATGCACTAACAGATAAGACATGAACGAATTCTCCGTGATCAAGACTCCTCACGTCATACTGTTGACCGTGTTCAAACTAAGTTATGTTCGTGTCAACTATCAACCGCGAAATTGCAGGTTATCGTTTGAGTTGCCCGGACAGCCTCTGTCTGGAATTGAGACGTTTAATGATAATCAGCCTACCTGCCACGTGGCAGCGAGTGTTTTTCGCTTTAAAACCTAAAAGCTTAGTCTGATTTTGCCATCGGTTCTTGGTTGTTTGCTTTCGGAACTCTGTATTGTAACAGTAATGTTACACTGCATTTCCGACCACCATACTTAGCATGGATTAGTAGTGATTGTCGATTGGATCATTCCCAGTTTTCCTGCGGCTTCGAACATTTCTGACGTTATGTTGCTGATTAGCTCACTCAGTTAACCGTAGGCAGCTGGGTGAGATGTTCACTCAGCACCTCAATAAAAAATAACCATCACTATCACACCAATTTAGTCTAACTAACGTTTTATATGGCCCGATATCTGGTTTATTACTGATCAATGTGAATTTGCTCTACTGTTGCCGATGTTCGGCCAACATCGTTCAGGTTAACTGGGCGAACCACCGATGTTAGCAAGTTATCTTGCCCAATCAAGTCCTACTCTCGTTAAGCCTTTCGATGACGACTACCTGGTGTTTTGAGCTATATATGCTAACGACCCTGACCGCGTAATTTGAGCCTCGAGCCCGGTTGTTTTGACTGCTTAGGTCTTTCCTGTCTGGCGGTATTTCTACCGTGGTTGCCTCAACCGAATTGTCTGCGTATGCCTTTCTGCCACATTACGTCGACGGTACTACATTGGCGTGATCAATATCTGGGCAACTGGACTTACCCATCTGATGGTGTAGTATGTGTGTGTATTCTTACAGATCTCTATTAAAAGTATCCCTCCGTCTCTTCTCATTCCTCAGATTGTTCGGCATTTCCGGCAGTGTGATCCACAACACGCAGATGCTACTTCTCAAGCCGATTATTCGATGGAAAGCCACGGACTGGATCTGGAAACCTATGTTAGGGTGAGCTTGTTTGCTTTCACATTATGTGCGTTTATCGTTGATTAACAACATCAGTGGTTGTGAATTCGCCCTTACCGCGAGGTTGTCAATGTTGATCACGCTGTATACATCATCATCATAGAGAGCAATGCATCAGTGGTTTTCACTGATGCTTAACTATCACACAAACGTGAGAAAACAAACCTTATACAGGTAGAAAGAAGAATGAGAGATGAGGAAGCGAAGGGAACTACCTAGTGAAATAGCTACGTTTGTATTCAAAAATCAACGTGCCTGCACCTTGCAAATTGACAGCTGAGCTATAGGCGAAAGTAAGGCGTCACCAGCAGTACAGCGTCCTTATGGTTTTCACGGCCCCGCGTCATTAAGTGCACTCACTTCACAGGTAACTCGTCCAAACAACAACGACACTCACGTCACTGAGTTCGATTAGCCGCCATCTCACCTAAGTCTCCAGCCACCGACCCCGTGAGTCGCGATATCCCAAGCATGGGAGGCAACCACGACCTACATTCTCCAACCCTTTCGTGAACGACTTCGTTTCTGCAGATCAGCTCATCGTCTATCCACCTCGTACCATACGCTACTCGGACGCAACGTTGGCGAAGAGTGTTTGGTGCGACAAACGACTAGGTGGCATCTTTAATGTATGGTCTAAATATCTAAGTCTGTGCAACTGTAAGGAGTGAACAGACGAACCAGTGCCAAACACCCGCTTTCTAACCGTTTGGTTGCTTACTCGTTAGTACTTCCCGACGCGAGCGATCGAACAGTGGTCAAATATCCTGAGCGGCCGTCCCGCAGTCCTACAGTAAGACAGGGCTCTTTCCCCTTATATACACTACCCTTAAGCCTTAGAGAAATACCTCTCTGTCGCCAGAGGAACCCCAGATTTGCGAACACCGCCCCGGCCGTAGGATTACGCGCTTCTGTTTCATTTCCTACACCTCCATCGTCCGCTGATGCAGCTTTCTGTGCACACAAACCGGTTGACAACCTCCATGACTTCATTATCTAACAATAAATCCACATAATCATAGCAATCTTGCGGGAGCACTTCGCACTTTGCGGCTACAAAGCTCATTCCTAAGCATTTGTCAGAGTGTGAAGTGGCGTCTAGCATTGTTTGTGCTGCTTGAAACTTGTCAAACAGCAACACCTTTTCGTCAGCATCTTTGTCATAAGCAGCAATACATCAGCGGTTTACACTGATGCTTAATTGCCACGAAACTGTGAAGAAGAAAAAAGTAAACCCTCTATAGATGAAGAGAAGAAAAAAGAAGGGGACGAAAGTGGACCTAACTACTAAAAATAGCTCCGTCTATGTTCAGACATTCAACATCAAGATGCCTTCATCTTGGAAACAAGCGACCGAGTTATCAGTTTCGTTAGCATAATCAAGATTAATCAGTCTTCCACGGCATCTTGTGTGTTAGAGACAGCTCTCCATTGGTTAGCTTATGAGAAACTTAAACAAAAATTGTGAAAATAGACAACCTTGATGTACGCCGTTCCTTGCACTGAAACTGTCAGACAGTTCATCGTAAACGTTAGCCTGAGCTGAAGTATGGAAATAAGGCGTCGACAGTATGTTCACATACTTGGTCGGTACGTCCGTGCGTTTAAGCGACTCTGAAAGTGTAGATCGATCCACCGAACTGAACGCACATTTATAGAGATACGGTAGTTGTTGGCCGGTAGTATACATGATTTTGCTGCGTATATGGCCGAATTAAATTACCTGCCCAATGCTAAATTACAATTTCATAGTCGGTTCTGCCTCCTTCAAAACGTTCTTCTCGTAGTTGGATTTTATTACATATGGCATCTTGTGTTCCTAACCGATGAGACTTGGAGTTTAAATTGCTCTTCGTGTTGGTTATTTGTTTGCGGTTCCGATCAGGTCGCACAACATCGTCGTCGACGTGCCAAAGCCCTAATTGATTTTGAACGTCAAGAGCCAGATGAACTGGCCTTCCGTAAAAACGACATCCTCACAGTACTCAATTCAGACGACGAACACTGTTGGATTGGCGAGCTAGACAACGCCCGGGGATGGTTTCCTGCAAAATTCGTCGAATTGTTGGACGAACGAGGCAAAAACTACTCAGCCGCCGGTGACGATGGCGTTAATCAAAATATAGCCAGTCTGGTGCGGGGGAAGTAAGTTGATTTGGTTTGATTCGCCTCCAAAGTCTTTAGTTGCGGACAAGCTCTCCTTCATCTAAATTATTGCTGTTACCGCTATCACTCGTGAGGAGGAATATTGCAACCCTCCAGTCACCGAATAAGACACCGCTTTTGTTTTCTTTCCGGCGAAATTCCAGTTATAGTTTTTTTTGGCTTCCGAAAGAAACACGATCTTTTTTGGAAGTTCGGTATCGTCTTCGACAGTAGTGGTTGTGCTGTCTCAAACCCCTCAAAAGACATTCTCCCTGCCTCTTTAATTCATTTCAAGGGTGATTCGCGTCAAAGGTGACCGATCGTCACGACTCACCGCCAACAATTATACACTTTGTGAGGCTCTCGTTACTGGCACTTCTCCCTTTTGATATATCCACGTTGCGTTCTTAAAACCGACGTATCGGCTGAATGAGTTCATAAAAGTCGTATGGTTCGTTATCCCCGAGCAGTTAACGCTGGTTGCTGAGCTCACGTTATCCGGTTTCATTTTGAAGAACCTTATAGTGTCACAAAGGTTGACTTCCACTGACTAGTCTGGATCAACGAAATCGAGTAATCATGGTAGCGCATATGTACAACTTTTGAAGAATCCACTATAGCAGTTAGGTAATGTTGGGCGGAATGCATGGCGTCACCATTAGCCTGTGGATTTCGACGCTGTCACGCAGCAGACTGATTGATCGACCCAGTATTTTCATTTGCGCATTGAAATATACGAGTCACTCTCATAACAGCACCCCATAACATTTTGTTTGCAAGATACATACAGAAGTACTCAACATCGAATCGTCTAAAACAGCGAGGATTTTGTGCATGTCCATTTCCTGGAAGACGGTTATATCGTCCTCGGATACATGACAGACTCTCGGTAGCAAGCTGTATGAGCTTTTTGATTACTATTTTTTCCCAACCTTCACCAGAAGAATTCGATCAATTTAAACAAATAACAGCAAACATTGTCCCCCTGTTACAACTAAACAATAACCAGTTATCTCATCAAACTCATTGACATTTCCCACTTCATCATATTTTGGTTCAGCATTTAATTTTGTCGCCGCCTCCGTACCTCCTAATGAATCAACGGATCTCATCGCCAATGTCTGTCAATCGTGTGGGAGAATAAACGAGGCGATGAAACAAATGGAACCTAGAGAATTGATCTGTGCACTCACCTGCAAAGACTATGATGGCGAACGCCACCGGCGGAACTATCAGTGTACATCTGCGTATGCTAAGGCAGAGTTAAGGCGCCCCCTTAGCCGAGGTGACGGATAACTAGAGTGACGATACACCAAGGAACACAAGTGCAGGAAAATCCATTATGGTCAGTGTGCTGACGAAAGCCCAGGAAGGCGATTAAGCCGGGGGTGTTGTTAACTATTCCCTGCGTTTTCTATCCTTGAGTTTTGTGGAACCAACTGAATACGTTTCCCATATGTAACGATAGCGAGTCACCAGATCAGTTGTTTCACATCATACACTCATACGCAGTCACATGATGCTGGTCTACGTCGTCGTAACACTTCCCCTTGGTCCATTCTTCGTTCCGCTTGTTTTCTGCATTCGGCTCGTCTTGATCTGTATGTGTAAACGTGCGTATATGATCAGGTTACCTTATCTGGTCACCCAATGCAATCAATTTCCTCAGCTTTTGATAAGAAAAAGAAAGTCAGTACAACTATTGATCTGTTTACTCCCTCGATTCCGATGTAAGCTAGTGAACACAGACTGTCGCTTCCATATCAATTGGCCGATATTCAGGAAAGCAGTGAAAAGGACGTTGACGACAAGAGACTGTTAAATGACTCTGGTCACACTTTCCCCGTCCCCTTGGTACAGGTCATGCGCAGTGAACAGTGACCGACATCGGAAGAGTGATGTATGTAACATGTATAAGAACTGCGTTTTTTTTCGACAAGCTTAACAATCAGTCTTCGTTGTTCATAGACCAAGTGACCGTCCATGCGTTACTACCATCAAAACAGTTTTCATGGATATGAGCACCCCCTGTTGCTTTTATCATTTAGACGATCTCCTGAGATCTGACCTGTCAATATGCTGTCGGCTAATGCTGTTTTCCGCTCTTTCACATAGTTTATTCTTTCTTGTTCACAACATCTCGTCTGTTAATCCAACTAATACTGTGTTGTCATACAGATTGATTGGTAGATTACACGGGGGATCGATCTGGCACGTTTTTTTACTTTTATTTCATAGTTAATAGCAGCATACACTTGACAGCTTTCGTGGTCTGTTTAGTTGAGTTAGCTGTTTAACGGAATTCAGCATTCTTTTTTCAATAGTGAGACGTTTGGCAAGCATTCATTTGGAGCAATACACTGAACTATCTCCCGACAATTGTTTCAACTAAATAGCTTTCAAGTTAACCTCAGTCAAAAAGTTGTTCCCGTTTTCTTAACTCTCAAAGGAAGTTCCCCTGAAAAAATGGGGATCATTTTTATGCAACTTAACTGTATGCCAAATAACTAGACGTTCAGCGAGCAGTATGGTTCATTCTGCCTTCAAAGTTAAGAAGCAACAGAACCTCTTTAACAGAAAAGTTCCAGATAGTTCGCTGATAAGGGTGTCGACTGGCAGTCACAGCATTACGGTTCAAAACCTAATTATTTCAACTGCCTCTGCAGTTTGCTTATATCCAGCCCGCACATGTGATCCAGTATGTTACGTGGCAGTAAACGTTTTGTAACGTGAAATCTTAAACCATTGTCTGTCTTTGTCTTAACTCTCCTAACGTTCACACGTGGTTCGGGTTAAACTGGGCTCAGCGTCGATACCAATCGCAACATGTGTTCTCACCGTTCTATGGATGGAGTGTTATATGTCGTTATTTTGATCGATGAATCATTCGCAACGTTGAAAGCATGTGTAAGCGTCAGCCTAGCCCGGCTTTCCATCAGAAGGCCGTTGACCTGTTTGACAGTCACATGTAACAATCGAACTGGATTTTCTCTGTACACGTTAAAATAAAAACATTGGAGTAATCAGCAAAATTAGCCCGGTAACTTCTACCTAGTAAAAATGGATTCATATTGGGGTAAGCTCTTCCACGCTGTTTAACACTTCTGTGCGCAACTCCCGCTTAGAAATGAGATTACTGTGTTTCGATGGTCTCGTAAAGTTAGTTTGCAAGTAGGTGGTTGCGGACCGCCCATCCATTGGTTCTTATACAGTTGGCAGTACTCTTTGTTGCTTACTGTTACCCGCCTGGATAGCTCTTGAGACGAATGAAACTGGAGCCAATCAGCAGGTCTGTAATCACCATGGATGTGTGCCTCTGCACCTCGCTTCGATTCATCAAACGTATCATGAACTTATTCACTTTGTGGATCGTGTTGTTTTGCCAAACGCATGCTCCGCTAACCGGAAGAGTTTTCTATTCAGCATGATTGATCGGATTTCGGCGTACCCGTTAGCGACCATGACCATACAGTTTGGCTGTCGGCTATCATATGCTTATTTGTTCTAAATACTCTCACCACGTACACCGTTGTTTTTTAGAGGAACCTACCTTCTGTATACCTTATCACTCTTTGTTCACTCAAACTTCTTTTCGGCCTCGTTCAAAGCACCTTACTGCTCACTCCTCTGTTCCACCTTAATTTACCGCAGTTGACTGAGGAGGCAGTGCGTTCACCCGCTTCTGTAAATATCACGAAGCGACATCTTCGAATATTCGAGTGATGGTTGTGTCAGACACATTATATCGTGCATTAACTCTTGCTTCAACTTACGACATCCACTTATGTTTTTCCACGTAACTGTTTCCATAACATTCTAGCTTTATCCTTCAGTTCAAAAACTGTTCATAGCCATCGTCTGCATGGTTTCACTAATCCAGTAGCTTCAGCGTTGTATCTCGCAGGTTTTGGTTGACCGTAAACCAATATGCTTAGGCTATCCATATAAATAGGTTCTCTCTTAGTGTAGCGAGAAGGCGTCCAATAAAGCACAATCTTTANTCGATCGCGACAGGCTTTTGAACATACCTCCCCCGCGTTGAGGCATTCGGCCGATCGTTCGAAAACTCGCACCTCCGACCTGACAATCCACCACATTAGCAGTTGACTTCTCCTTTTCGAAAGAATATTTTTAGTGAAATTTGATCGTTATGTTTGACCATGGCTTTGTCGAAATGAAGGACGGAGTCTCCTCTCAACCAAGTAATTTTTTTTCACAACGAAACGTTGAAATGGGTATTACGGTTCGCCTTCTGGAACTTATCTTGTTGGTCAGTGTGACTCCGAACCGGATTTATTACAGTGAGCTGTGTTCGTGTACGAATCATCGCTTGTTCCTGACTAACCTAGGTTTCAGACTTCGCAAGCACCGTTTGACAATCTTTCCTTTTCAGGATCACTCGTGTTGAAGTATCTGCTCAGCTCAGCATAGCCGCTCGTGCCAAACATCACGGTTACAAGCGGTTAGTTTCTCCCGGGTTATTACAACTGCCAACTCTGAGGTCAGCATTCTGGGTCATGCATTGATAACACTTTTTGAAATGGCTTGTTGTTTATCACACTGTGTGGACAGGCCGTGGATATTTGCGAATTTCGTCCGATTTCCAAGTCTTATGTAAGGCTTCACAGTTTGATCCACTGCTGATTATATGTACAAGTTGTCAGGCATTAATTTTTCAGAAGTTTGTGGGTTGGTGATGTGACATGGTGTATGATGATAGAATCGAGAAGGTGATACCTCCCAGCTTTTCCCTCTGATCGTTCCCTCTGATTCGCAGTTCACCATTGCTGCTGAGGGAATTATCGTTGATTCCCGGTTCTGATCGATTAAGGTCGTTTTTTCTCGCAGGAATTCAAGGGTACTCTTCGGTTTGTCACAGCAGCTTCACGTTCTGAGAATCGTATTTCTGGCTACTGCTGTCGCTACGCCTCACTTTGAGACCCGTTCGGACCGAAAGCGGAGTCTTCAATTTAGAATTGTACGCTTACTCTTTGAGGATTTTCTTATAGAAAGCTTTCTGCCCAAGTTAATTCATTCTTCTATCTATGGTTGACACGCTTTCGATTAACATAATTCTCCATTTTGCTTATCTAACGCGCGGGCTCGTATGTGAGGTAGGTTTCATTGATCACCTGTTTGCTGTCCTGCTACTTTTAGCATATCGCCACATATTAAGGGTCGAACAATGTGGTACCCTCGTTGTCCATTCTGTCTTTTACCCCATGAAGCAAATAACCTTGTAACCTTGTTTACGGAGAACTATGTTGCCGGAATGTACATGGTGATACACGAGGCATATATAAGAACTAGCCGATTGGGCATCAATATCCACCGTTAATCGCCCATCGTCGAAATGCGACGAGGTGGATCGCTGTTACTATTTTGCGATCGGTGTTACCTATAAATCCCAACTCGTGGCCTAGCTTATCCAAACACACCTTGGGGAGTACTTTGAAAACAACACAATGCTCTCGGGCCAGTTCAGCAATTATCAGTGGACTTTAAAAGGAAGCTAATCCACCCAACTCGTTAATTAGTCTGCGAGTGATAACACGAGGTTCGAAAGGTCAGCGCCCCCCTCCTCCGAATTTTTCATTAATTACCACTGAAATTCCACGAACCCGACTGATACAGCATCTGAAGCCACTGGCAAACTGACGGTTCCATGCATTCGGCTCAAAGCGGAGTAAAAACTGCAACGTACTGTTCAAAGTTATCAAGTTGTTCGAGCATATGAACAAAATTATTATGTGTAACAGTAACAAGCCCCATATATTCAACGGTCTTGAATGTGAGCGTTGTATTACCTGCTGCTATAAAGAAATTAGTTGTCTATTCTTGCTTCTCCTTGATACACTACTGTCAATCGGATCCATCCACGAACACCTGTCTGAGCTTCGTTTCACGTAGACAGCTTGGTGTTTTGGTCTACGTTTGAGACGTATCCAGACATTAACTGGTACTTCAATGCTGAGGGGTATTTGCACCTGCCTTTTTCAGTCGTTATTTCTAGGCAACGCATTTTTTTGGATTTGTGATGAGCCGTTGTTCGTCACATTGATCACATTCACCATAGAGACGACGGTTTTACAGCATGTGCACATCTCTCTGAAAACCGGGCATTTTTCTTGCTTTGAACTTGCTCGTCTCTGAAAAACGCGTAGGTTGCTTCGTTCTCTCCAAGAACCGGGTCTGTCTTCGGTTCATCTCACGTGCACCTTTTGGCAATTTATTTATATAAATTTCCGTGATCTCCTCAGGTGCACAGTTCTCCATACGTACTTTCGTTGATTCATTGGAATCGTCCCGTCATATTTAAATTTCGAACTAAAAGGATCTTTTTTCTCCGACTTAACCTGCTTCTTCCAGTCCTAAAAGCTGTACGACTTTGCTACTCTTGATTTTTCGAAAATGAAATTCAAGTATTTCATTCACTGGACACAGGAATTCTTCAACTGCCTACGAGCTCTGCTTCTTTTCGTCAGTGTTGAGACCGAAGCTTGAGACAATCTGTCTGTGCGCGCCTCCAATGGATTGTCGGAATATTACCAGCCGAAATCTTTTTGATGTTTCCAGTATGGACAACAAACTCTATACTTTTGCTTCCACAAACATCAGTTGGCTTCTGAGGGGCAGTCGCCACCGATCCTGTAATGTTCATCTGGGTCCTGTTCATAAATCTCTTAGCCTGTGACAGTAAGTTAGAAGACTTGGACGATTCAGATTGAGAAAAGTGCCCAGCAATATTTGCAGCGGTTTGCAAGCTTGCTTGTATTTCTTTGTATCGCAGTGTTTTGTTTGCTCCCACTGTAACTAGCCGTTTCATTTACTTCTTCGAGGACCGATTCTTTTGAGTTCCACTCTTTCGGCAACAAGATAACGTCCTCTCACATGTGTTTATGCACTTTTGAAACATGACAGTTTCCACTCGACAAGATGTACCGCTGTAGAACACTGAAACAGTGCTTCAGTCAGCGCCTGGTGTGTTCCGTTTGTTGGTTGTTGTGCCTCAGTTCACATTTGTACTACCGTGATACTGTTCAAAATTTTGCTCCGTAAACGTTGATAAGTACGTAATTGGGAACGATTTGTGCTCGTAATGGCTACCCGTAGGATAGTAAGTACACCTATGCTGGATGACTGTCATGTTCTAATTGGGAGCATTTTATTCGGCCTACAATGTGCACAACAGGGTTATTAACACAGACCAAACAAGAGACGGATAAATAACGGAATTTGTCAGTCCCCGTGCTCACTCTCAACGCTCATTCAAGCTGGTAGGTCGGTCCATCATGCTTGTTTAGAATGACTCACCCCCACACAAGTCGCACGCCGCGACGTCCACTCAACCCATGTTTGGCACGGCTTTGTCCGTTGGTGGGGTGGCCTAATTTTAATCAATGTTAGCATGTGACCTGCGAGAAAGGTAGACGTTTGTTACAAGCTATTAACTGTTGACCGAAAAACTCTTCGTGTATAACAGTTTTTTTCGAATAGTACCAATTTTAAAAAGCCCGTTAACATTGAAGATGAGTCCCATCTGAATGCAGTCATCTGGGCAGTTTATATCTGGCCCTACTCTAAGTGGATTTTATACCCTATTCGAGTCTTTATACATATTGTGACGACACCTTGGTAGCCATGTGGCACTTTGACCTAGATGGACAGGAAGCCAATAATGGGTTGGCCGATGGGTTGCCCCAGGTGACCGCGACATTCTAAGCATTTGGGTCATCTCAGTCCACCACCCCAAATTCATCGTGAGTTTAAACTCGATGTACGAAGAGCGGTCGCGTTACAGCAATCCGTTTTTTGTAGAATGAAGCACTTTTCTGCGGGTTTAACCGAAGATGTCAGTGAGATTGAACGTTAAGTGTAATCTCGGTGAACGATCAGCTGCATTCCTTATTTATATTTTTTATTTGGCATATAAACTGGGCGACATCGTTTTTGACCACATGTGTACATTCAACCAACCAATTTGCCAAGAAATTTGATGACTTGGTAATCCCGACCTATACTGCTACCTTGACGAGGTGGTCGGGCTTGTGTGCTGTTTTCATCCGGCGGGCTATGCTGACTAGGACTCCGGTCCTTCCAGGTGCAACCTTGTCAGACAGGCCAAAGGGGAGCAGTCAGACGAAAAGCAGTTACACTCATAGGATTGTATGTCGCACTGCTGACCGC
>QNGE01000524.1:142624-164981 GCA_008508345.1 Paragonimus westermani | reverse complement strand
GGTGAGTGACCGGGCTGGTTTGTATGGAATGCACTTCGCACCTTCAAAGTGCAAAATGCTACATCAAGACTGGGGCATTTCAACCCCCACTTTCTTTATTCCAGGTAGTCTGCTTGAGATTGCGGACAGTTTCACATACTTGGGTAGCACTATCTCGTCAGCCTGTAATATTGCTGATGAGATATCAACGAGGATAGCAAAAGCAAGAGCTGCTTTTTCCAAACTGCGTCATCTGTGGCGTCGCAAAGACGTTCGGTTGTCGCTGAAACGAAGGGTCTATAATGCCTATGTGTGTTCCATTTTGCTGTATGGTTCTGAAACGTGGCCTGTTCACAAGGAAGATATCAACAGGCTTGCTGTGTTTGACCATCGTTGTCTCGGCCACTTGACCCACATTAAGTGGACTGATCGCGTGAGCAATGTGGCAGTTCGCCGGCGCGCATTCCGGAACGGTGGGGATGCGCGATGAATTGGTCAACTAATTACGTTGCGCAGTTTGCGATGGTTGAGTCACGTGCTCCGTATGCCAGCTGAGCGTTTACCGTACCGGGCATTATATACTGAGGCCACCAACAGTTGGGTAAAATCGCGTGGCTGTCAAGCAACAACGTGTTCACGAAATATGCAGACCTTGACTGCTCCATTGAGCAAAGTGGGCAGGCATCGCCTGCTTGGCTGAGGTCCTCGTGATCACTCAAACCGCTGGTTAAAGACGCTATCCGAGATGGCGATGTGTCGTAGTCAATGGCGTACCTGTATCCATACCATTTCTAGTTCTTCCGCTTAGTCTTCTTTGATATTTGCTGACCTTCTTAGTAACGTTTTCTTCTAGGATATTCCACGTCACTGTTGAGGTGAGCGGCGGTCCGAGCCACAGTACATTTGGTTAGGCTCATGGCTGTTATGATGATGATTATGAATCCAATCATACGTCAAATATTCGTTCAATACATTTCCTCCCTATAATTACGGATAAGTATGTCACCACCCTTTGGGTTTCGAATACTCATTTTGCTGAGTGATAATGTTTATTGGCCGGATCAACAGAAACTCTGGATTTTGATTTTGTAACTTGAATCTTTTTGAGTTTATCCAAATTTGGCATGAACCTCCAACTCTGTTGTGTGGCAACCTCGTGACTCAATCACAGACCGTTATGATCTCCATAGTTCTGATCTTCTTACTGTTTGTGTCTTACGCGTGTTAACTCCTCGATTGTACCACACAATATGCACCGGGACTTTCACTAGACGAGTGACATCATAACAGTTCACGATCATTCAGGTTAACATCCACCTTAGAGTTTTGTTGCCTAAGCGAAATCGCGATGTTCATTCAAATCAGACTTGAATTTAAACACCGAGTTCTTTTTACTCATTTCGTCAAAACATGGGGAAAACATCCCACGAGATATCGATGTTTTGATTTAATCTCGTTGGTTTCTAACATAAATACTACAAATTTTGTACATTGTTGCCAGCACAAATCAGTTCCGTTTATATCAATTAAATTAACTCGGGGCTGTAATCTGTTTATTTGTTTCGACGACAACTTGGAGTTTAGGCCCGAGAAAGGTACATCCAGTTGAGCCTTCCTATAGTGAAGCGTCAGTGGGAAAAATTGGCGACTGCTCACTAGACTGAATTTCGCAAGTTTTGAGTTGACTTCGCCCTGGGTTCTATTGGGTGGGTCTGTTCTCTTGTTGTTGCTATGTGTCGTTCGTATGAAATCAGCTGATTTTACGTTATCGGCTGATGAGGGCAAATCGTGGCGTTTACTTCAACGAGACTTTGGAATGTTGTGATGTATAACAATTTAACTGAGGTCATTAAATTACACACATCCGAAATCAGATCCTCAAATTCAGACCAGGGTTCTATCACGGTTTAATAGTGTACACTGAACTTATTCGTTCGGAACGACACTCTCGTTGGATCAAACCAAATCCATAGCTTTCGGCATCTGAATGACCGTACAGAACTGGTGACCCACACTGTAGTCAATTGATTCGAATTTGGTTCATTGAAGCAAATGTGTGTTGCGCATCATTAATAAATCTCGGGTTATTCAGTAAAAATCGAGGTGACAAAGGCTACATCTTTGCTGTAAGCGGTATGTAGTTCAATGTTTACAGGCGGCAGAAAATCGGTTCATGATGGGTCCTCGAATAACGGAATTGTCGAGGCCGGAAACCGCTATTCACTCCCCGGTGAACTAGTTTAGTTTGGTTGTTAATAGCTTATGATTTGTGACATTTGGTGACTTAGTAGAAATCCTTCTATGTCGAAATAGAGAACACGAATCGCAAGCAAAGGCGCGCACACCAAATTCAGCGGCGGTCCCTAACATCTGTAATGCGGAACCTGTGAGCCACAGATGGAGCGCATATATATTTTGCGCGGAACTTCAAAATAGAATCTAGCTCTATACAACCGTTACCAGGTGCGTAGACATGTCCACCTTGCGAGTTTGTATGTACAACTGCTGTGATGTGATGCCCGATAGAAAAATGAAACTGAGAGAGTCTCGTCGTGTTACTTTTGTTCCTATGTATCTCCGACTGAACATTAGTGAATTTCGCCCTTTATATGGACTTTGGGGTTCAGTCTCATGCATTCTGGTTCGAGAAATTTCCATACGATTGCGCTCATCTCTTCCTGAGTACTTTGGACCGGTTTGCACTAGCTGTTTACCCGGTCTTTGTTTGCGGAGCTCCCGGACAAATTTCGTCGAACTGGAACACGTAATTAATTGTTAACGCTCCAATTCTATCGGACATCAAACTCTGATTCACGCTACCCGCTGTTTTGTTCTAAGTTCGTATGTTTACTTTCTCGGTGCACAATCTTATTCTGTTCTTTTTGCACAGCTTGTGCAGCGCATTGGGAGCCGTTTTCACGTACGGTCTGAAACGCCCCCGGTTGTTGGGCGATTCTGGTTGTCATCCTTGGCACTTTATTGAAGAGGCAGCGGCCAAAGAAGTTGAAAGGGACTTCGCTTCTGTTTATTCACGCCTCGTATTGTGCAAAACGTTCCGACTCGATGAAGAAGGCAAAGTTTTGAGTCCAGAAGAGGTGTTGTATCGCGTAAGTTTAGTGGCATTGGGCTTTTTGTCCAACTTCTTGTATTTTCCAAATCTAGTTGCCTAGTTCGTTGTAGGTTTTACTCACTATATGTTAATTGATCTCCGTCCAGACGATACATTAGTTTGCTTGTCATTCAGGCTGTCTGTCGTTTTTTGATTGATAGTTGTCCTTGCCATTACACATTTATGTAAATCTCAGGATTTATCTTAATATTCCTGAGAGTGAATCACATTCGTGGATAATAATTTGACGAGGGAATTTTTAGCGTGATGAGCAGGAATCACTTTTCATATCCTCATCATCATAGACAGCAATACATCGATAATTCACATGCATGCTGAACTACCACACAACCATAAAGGAGAAAAAAGCAAACCCTGTATAGGAAGAGAGAATGAAATAAGGAAGGGGACGGGGATGGAACTAATTACCAAAAACAGCTACGTCTATATTCAACGCTAAGATGCCCACATTTTGCAAACAAACAGCCCAGTTGAAGGTGAAAGTAAGGGGTCATCAGCAAGACAGTACAACACTTTTCATGTAGCTGTCTATCATACCATACAGTCGTTTGTATCCATTTTTCAAGTCCTCAGAAAATATAATTACTTAAGACAGATTCGTGTTCATTTTGTCTGCGTAGATTAATTTCCATTTCTTTGTTTGAAATAATTCCCCCAGATAAGTACCGCCCCCATCATTGTGTTCAAAAATTTTATCTTAATCGTACGTCCCATATGAAATAGGTGTCCACTACGAGGTACTAGCAGTAATCAGCCTAAGATGAGAACTCGATTAGGGTAAAACCAACGTCGACAAAATGAAAGGTCAGCACACTACCCAGTGTATTGATAATTGGCTCACGTAAACACTGCCAGAAAATAATCGTCCATTCAAACAAATACACTGGCTTCATCAATTACAATCCATATCTTTGACCCGTTCCTACTGCCCTAAACACCTTAAAGCAGTCAGAGTTCAAAATTAGCAGCGGTCGGCCTAGATAGTGCCAACCAGCTTTTCATGCACAGAAGGACGCTGGCCTCATTTGTCTTCGCAATTAAACTAATTATGATGGCATTATCTTGATTGAAAGTAATTTCCAGAGATTGATTTATTCACATCAAACGATACTCACAGTTGATCGCAGCTTCCACATTCAGATCCACTGTTATACCTGCTCCTTTCGGAGAATCATAACCCCGAACTTTGCTCTGTGTGGAATTGCTCTGTATTGTAATTCTTTGGCACGACTGAGATTTGAGATCTGCTCTTCATTTTCATGAGTCAAATTTGTTGATCGCTGAATTCACGTTAGGTAAGGCCGAATAACCATATACGTGCCAGCCCATCCACAACCACCTGTGACTGATACTCAGGTTTTTAGTTTCTGTTGTCTCTTTCAAAAGGACAGGACGGGAAAGTCCATTCGAATGCGAAACTTGTAGTCAATTGTGGGTTGTATTCAGATTGCATGAACCGCACCGGCGGCGACTCGTCGTTAAGCTACTCATGTTTAATTCGTTCGAAAATACCCTACATGCCCTTATCATATTTATTCTGTTGCAATTAGCCTGATTATCAAACACACAAAGGTCTTGTTCGGCACTCTGTCGTTCTCATGACTACTCATGTTTCTTTGTTTCCTTATTTTGATTACTCATGTTCTTATAAGTAGACTGAGCTATTATTAAATAATTTACTTTTTCGTCCACATTGTCAACAGGCTGTTCACAGCATCAACATGTCCCACGACCTAGTGCACGCTCATATGGATGTCAAATTCCGCTCTCTCGTTTGCTATGGATTAAAGTGAGTCAATTCAGGATACTGTCCTGATAATAAACACAATATCACTGTAGTGTCGACAGTTAGTTACCTCTGACGCATGCCGTAGTTTTCACGGATTACCGACGGACTTCCAATTGCTCTTGCTTGAACACTGTTCACAGCTGTTCAAAGCCTTGCAATTCCAAGAACTATTTGGTCGTCTCATCTCCGCTGGACTCAGTACACCTCGGGTTCGGTCGTATCAAAACTCCCCAGTATTGCGTGTCTGTTTTATTATCCTCGGGCTTTTTGATGAGGCAGCTCATATTGTATTACATTGCGCTGCTAGTACGCGGTGTTTATTGTAGAGAAATATATGAAATGGCGGATAACTTGGTCTGAAACTAGTTTTCGGTTTGTTTGCTTTTTCAAACGTCAGATCATTCCACGTCGGCCATAGAAACACAACTATAACAGATGCACTCATTTCAACCGATGATTTTTTCCATTAAAGAAAGCCATATCTCTAAGGTGTGTCTAAGCATTTAGCTTCGGTATACACGAGTTCCTAAGGTCAAAGTCAAACGGTGCTACATCCACACGATACAAATGCATCAACCCTGGTTTATGTGATTCGCAGTAATGCCCATTTACTATTTTATGGACTCAAGTCGGTGAACTCGGGCTTCATTCAGCATAATTCGGAAAGGTACCCTGTGTTGTATCACGTTTTGTCTGGATAAGGCCAAATTTCTCATAGTACGATTTGGTGGACAAACATGATTTATCAACGCTATTTGGCAGTAAACCCGAAAAGGGTGTTCTTGAACATCACTTTTCTGGGAATACTCCGGTTTCATAGACCGTGCCCCATTCACTGATCAATTGCCTTAGTCCCTTGTTAATGTATGTAAAAACTAAAAGCTTAACATAAATCCGGATCGAGGTAGCATGGCTGTCGTTCTAGTAGTCTCCATGAAACCCTTGCGAATTTGATCGTGTTTGCTCCGTTTTTTTGCGTAAACAACATCTACAAAGCCGAACGATGATTTCAACTTTTCATATAATCCACAACTTCTGTATGCTCAGCTTAAAGATGCTTCCTTAAAATGCCGTGATCCGTCCTTTTCTTTTTTGGCAAACGTTTGTAACCATTTCGCTATCCGCACATGTAAATTTCAACACTAAGTCCAATCAATTTTAATCGTTAGGATACCACAATGTTTTACTCCTCATTCTCTTGCACTAATGTTGATCCGCAGATAAGCGGTCAAGTTTGTCGTGTCGTTACACACATTGTGTTTGCCCTGCAAAAATTTGAGCACGCCTGTCTTCTCATGCCTTAGCATCATCACCGCTATCGTACGAGTGTTGAACACTGATGCTAAACTGGCATACAATGAGAGAGAACTTGAGTTTAACTAAAAGGACAGGGTGAGACATTTCTCACAACCTTTATGTTTAATCTTAATCTACCACTCTCTAGGTACTTACACCTGCCTACAGGCGAATTTTCAATGAGAGTATAAAGACACTCATGAGATAGCTTCCTTGTACTTTTTGACACTCCGTTTCACTAATTATCATTACCTCATGGATAACTCAGTGAATTAGTGATAACGCCCACGCTGCTGAACCCGATTAGCCGCAATATCCCTCTAACACTTTCAGCAGGTCACGAAGACTCCAGCCAAGAGAACAAACCTAATCATCTTCTTTTGCCCACTCATCGGTTGACCTTTTCACAACTCACATCAGTGAACTGGAGACTGGGCAAAATGTTTACGGCCTGATAACCAATGAGTTGGCATTCTCGGTACGTGGCCCAGTAATTTAACTCTGTGAATTTCAAGAGTCTAAGTAACTAAGCTTGTTTGGTCTTTGTTATGGAATCCATTTTTCCGTCCAAAATCACCTCCTTCCTCAAGAAAACGATTTTATCTCTTCAGAATGAGTGGAAGTGTCGTGAACAGTCGAGAAGTGACGTTCGCTAATTTTCCTCACCTGTTCGACCTTTATTCCTCTATGCTCATTGGTGGCTTAGTGACCTCAACCACTATTTTTTGGTAAATGTCCTTCGATTTTTATTATTCGGGAATGTCTCTATGTAATCTACAAATATCCTGTAATTTTCTCCTTGACGTTTTTGCACTCATCTTTTCGTTTGTCTTGGGAACAATAAACTGGGACAGTCGCGTCATTCTCGAGACCAAGCCTTTCCTTGTTAATTATTACGAGGAGGAGAATCCGACTTCTGTCAAACACATTACTATACCGTGGACGAACCAGCATATTCTTTGGAGGGTTTAAAACATTTGGTAACGCAAGGACTCACGATGTTCTTTACGTTCGAACGGATGAAAACCCTTCTTCAACAGCAGTATGTTGCGTACTGAACTACCCAGTCAATGAAAAACAGAACAAGAATCTGAGTGGCACTAATCAATCTCACGTTATTGAAAAAACCAGCACCGTTCTATGGAGGAACAACAGTATCTACGACTGCTATTAGGCAACAGGCGTTCTCACGTTTTGGTTGTGTTGCCGCGTTGTTTCACGACTGTGCATCTTGTGACTCAGTTGTTTGAATGTGTATGCATTCAACAGCAGCTGGTTGCCGTTTATGATTGGTTGGCGCTAGTCTGATTATAATTCCCTCTGTAGCAGCTTGTGAACGAACACTAACTGGCTGAACCTTCTCCAGTCAGGAAACCGCAGTTAAAACTGATTGAAATGCTTACGCAGAAGCCGAGTTTCCAGCAACTGACAGCAGGATCAAATGAATCCCCCAAACCTGCAACAGATTCTCTAATCAACTCAATCAGTGATTTTGATCCTGTATTCGGCGCCACATTCCAGTCTTGGTTTAGAAAGTATGAGGATATTTTCATGATAGAATTGTCAGACGCTGACGATGTTCTGAAAGTAAGGCTGCCGCACCGTAAACTAGGAATCTCAGAACACAAACGGCACACCAACTTTACCTTGTCGAAGAACCCAAGGGATTTCACCTTTGAGGAAACCGACCAGACGCTGTCCCAAATCTTTGGCGACCAGCCATCCCTGTTTGACATACATCACCAGTGCCTGAAGCTCGTGAAGTTAGCAGATGATGATTGGGTGACGTACGCTGGAACAGTCATTTGGGAATGCGAACAGTTCAAGCTTCGTACAGTGGCCGAAGATCAGTTCAAATTCCCGGTTTTCGCTTGTAAACTTCAGTCACCAAGGGAAGCAGATAATAGAATATGGATTTCAGCGAAGATAGAACAGTGCCCCGACATCACCCTGCAGGATATCACCGCTGAATGCCAGCGCCTGATGAACCTGAAGCATTACACCGCTATGATCGAACACAGCAGTCACTCAAACGTCCACATGGTGTTTTCATATACCCCAGTCAAGGTTGCGCCAAACTCAGAACATGACAATCGAACGAAACCCTTCACGCTGTGGTGGCATTATGTTCGATACTGTCCATTCAAACAGCACCGATGCACCCACTGTTCCCGTCAAGGTCACAAGGAGAACGATTGCTGTTTTAAGAAGCATCAGCATCAACACAATCAGACCTGCCGCGAGCCACACAGGTCCCGCTTCCCAAAAACTCAGGTCGTTCTCACAGCAAGAAATGACAACCACGTAATGCGCAGAAAGTACGTATCTGTCTCCATCAACGACAGGTCGGTCAGACTACAGCTCGGTACGGCATCCGACATTACGTTAGACTCTTATCGTACCGTGGCACCTGACTGGCAAATCCACAATGTGCTCGACAACCCGGCTTGCCCGAAGCGCTACTGGTAATCGATTGTCCATCATTGGCGAAGTCCAGTGCACTGCAGTCCTCAACGGATCGTTAATCACTATGTTAATCGCTACGTGACTCGCAGTCCTGGCCATGACCTCCTTGGATCGGATTGGGTCGACAAACTGCATCTATTCGATAGACCATTACTCCAAATCTGTAACCGAACCCAAGCTCAGCAGAAGCCCATGATGTCTCCAGAAGTCAACCCTCATCTCAAAAACGCCCTCTGGCAGAGGCACTCGAATGTGTTCGCAGAGGAACTCGGCTGCTGCATCAAAATGAAAGTAATCTTATCTATTCGTTCTGGAACGATGCCAGTATTTTGATCCAATCGTTCAGTACCCTACGTTGCGCAGGCAACTGTCGAGCAAGAACTGGAACGCTTTCAGCAAGCTGGAGTCATTAAACCGGTGAACTATACAGCATGGGCGGCTCCTATTGTCGTTGTCAAAAGGGCAAATTGGACAGTACGACTTTGTACAGACTACTCCACATGTCTAAATGGCGCTCTCGAGACGCATCAGTATCTCCTGTAGACGCCGGAGAATTTCTTCACGAAACTCAATGACGGGGAATTTTTCGCGAAACTTAACCTGGCCGAGGCTTATTTACAATTGTCAGTAGTTGAAGAGTCCAAGGAACTGTTAACATTTAAGACCTACAAAGGACTATCGACTCAACCACCTGTCATTCAGTGTAAAGACAGCGCCAGCCATCTTCCAACAGGTGATGGATACGATGATCACGGATATTCCCAGTGCGGCTGCCTACCTAAGCGACTTCATAGTCGTTGGCCACAATGCAAAGGATCTGGAGTAGAAGCTGGACCAAAATTTTACTCGTATTGGTGAATATGGCTTCGCGGCGACAAATGCAGCTTTCGAATGTCCAACATCAAATATCTTGGATTCATTGTGGACAAAGATGATCGACGACCTGACCCGGCCATCGTAGGAGCCGTACGGAAGGTGCCACCTCCAACGGACGTGCCAACTCTATGGTGTTGTCTGAGGCTGGTCAGTCACTACAATTCCTTCCTCCCAGAGCTCCATCGAATTCGACCACGTGGTCAAGAGAACGTCAACAATCTCTTAATCGCATCAAAGTCCTGCTGATCTCAGATCTGCTTACGCACCACGACCGGACGCTACCACTTTTTGTGGTTGCGGACACATCCAATTATGGAATAGGTGTTGTAATATCACATACGTTTCCAGATGAAAAGTAAAGGGCAATCGTGCATGCATCTAGGTCGCTTACACCCCCCGAGCGAAACTGCGCTCAGGTCGAGAAGGTGGCCCTGGCAATAATTTTCGTAGTGAGAAATTTTCACAGAATGTTGTGCGGGCAACATTTTTGGTTGTTGACGGATCACCAACCGTTGCTCGCAGTGTTCGACTCAAAGAAAGTAATCCCAACATTCATTTCCAATCGCTCGCAAAGGTGAGCAACAATACTTCTTGCCTACGACTTCACTATACAATGCCGTTCCACACCCAGCTTCAGTGAAGCTGGCACTTTACCCAGACTCATTGGATCACAGCCACCGAACGACGAGGACAGCAATCAAAGCGGTCAACGTTGAACCTGATGTACACCTTATCTTCAGCGAAACTGTTCGGACATTTCCGGTGACATCAGAGATGATTAAGGAGGCGACGAAACTGGACTCAATTCTGAAGCAATTAATGACGTTCATCCGCACAACTTAGCCACACGTAGACCTCAATGGCGACTTACGGGAATAATTCTACCATCGAGAAGCTTTCACGATCATGGATGGACGCATCACGTTTGCCGACAGAATCGCAGTCCCGGAAGCCCTCCAACGACAGGTGTTTAAGCAGTCCCACAGTGGGAGCCCAGGGATCAACCGAATGACATCTTTGACGCGGAGTTTTGCCGATTGGTCACGACTGGACAAACAACTTGTGAACTATCAGAAATGCACATCTTGTTATCTGGCTACGAAACATCCCCTGGAATGTGAGCTATTTTTGCCGTGTTTTTCAGACTCAACAGAGTTCACAGACCAGTGCAGATGGTAAATAGCACTTGAAAAAAACCGTTGGTTGCACCATCTACTATCATCATCAAGTTGTACTGTGGTTGATGAGTTGTCCCTGAGGATAGCGAAAGCACATAGTACAATGCGTATGAGCACTCGAACTGGCTTCACAGATGCGAAACTTGATCTGTTCGTGTGAAAGCTATCTCTATTCGGTCATCATTATCTTCACCGATTGTTTTGCACTAAGTGACCCGATTGTGTGAGAAACGTGACAGTCCACCCGCGCCCTGTTTGGATAACCAGGGTGATGAAAATGCTCCTCGTGTTGCGTGAATCACTCCGTATACCGACACAACGCTCACTTCGCTATACATTGTTGAATACGGCTGGTGCTTTTCGGAAGAAATCTCAAGCCCGCCGTGTCCATGGACAATGAGGGCTATGACCACCCAGCTAAGCATGGTTGTTATGTGCAGCCTTTCAGGCTGTGAGATGCACGACTGTCTACATCACCGGTGGGAAACGTTCTCAGCAGTGTACCACGAACAACAGTTAGCCTGCATCCTTGAGATTGTTGATTCTTCCTCTATGTTCCTTCATTATCTTTGGGGGAGATACTTCCCATGTTTGTATTTGGTCATTAGTTTGGGATTTCGCTGACTGTCGTTATGATCAACAGCAGCCCGAGCCGTTGTTCTCTCAGTTCAGCTTAATTTCGAATATATATATATATATCCTTGTGTATGAAACGCTGCAACAAATCATTGACTCTTGAATGTTGATCGTGATAATCTTCATTAAGTGTGAATGATCGCACAGTTGTAAACGAGGTGCTTAGCTAGCTTCGTACTCTGACCAACGTGTTCGTCGGTTCTGATTCCCATCGAGCCTACTCGAATCTATCGCAGTTGCAGGAATGAGAATCTTCAGTGGCCTCAGCTTAGCTTATTGCACTGTTTTTGTCTAGCATTAGCTGTCTCGCAAATTTATGGGGCTGAACTATCTGGTCGAGCTTCTGCGTTGGCAAATCAGTATTATCAAAACCGTTTGTTATGGTCCGTGCAGTAGTATTCTCAGCCCCTTCAGCAGCTGTCAGAATAGTTCCCGTCACCCACCAACCAGGGTACAGTTACAGTGAAAGCATAATTGGATCGAATGAGGACAGAGCCAGTACATTTTGTGATCTCACATTAACTATCACATGATGGTGCGTGATTTGTAGCAGTGCTGTCTGGCAATAATGCACTGAACTCGGTCACTTACAGTTGGGCACCGATCGATGTAGTGCAATTTGTTTCATGAAACGAATCTGGTTGCCTGTCAGTGTATGTTTCACGTAACTGTTGTTTCTACACTCTCGCGTTGCCTTATGTGTTGTTTATAGTTTGGGCATACTCCACTCTGACCTGATGTGATGCCATACTCCCCGAAGCTTTAGCAGAAGTGTCGTTTTACAAACAGTACAGCTTCTTTAATTGCATGAATTATTCACTATTCACCAAAATAGAAATTAGACGTTAGTTGTGGGATATTGGCGCTTCGATAACATAACCAACGCTGCGCGGTAGCACCAAACGAGTCGTTCCATTTTCCAAACTAAACTCAGTGAAAGCAGAGGGCTGACTTGTCGAGACTTACCAATATATCGGTTTACTTTCATCAGTCTCTAACGTAAAACCGTGTGCGACAGGCGAACGGACGGACCAGATAGTCCTTTCGCGCACGAACGGTGCAGTCAACTCTTTGGCGAAAAGATTGATTGCGTCAGTGTTCTCTGTGTACATCAAAGTGGCCGATTTTGCTTCCCGAATCGCCACCAGTTTCGAGTTTCGATTACGTTATAAGAAATTGAGTAATTTGAGTAGGACAACTACGTAATCGCCTCCTAGGATGGGGTTGGTAATAGAATGGTGTCCAGTTCTTCCAGCTTGATCTAGTCAACAAGTCATTTTCCGACATGTGTGTATTAGTAGCCGAACTCTGAATTGTTGATTCATTTGGTCTATCATAATCTTGTTTGTCCATGTATGCCAGCCTTAGGGCATCGATATGAACCGTGTGATTGACAGTGTCGTGTAAGTTCACGTGTTAGCGTTTGCTTCAGCATATAAGGAAACATGCACATTTTTGAACAAAATCTGCTGATCATACTGGCTGTTCATGATCAAAGGAAAAGACGACGTCAATCCGGGTTGCTCGTCGTACCCGAATGGTCAAAGTGGATAACGCCGTCATGACTCGTGGTTGGCTCTTGTTCAGATTTCGCAGTACTACTCATTTGCTATCTGTTAAATTTATGCCAAATAATTTTCTAATTCCGGGGTGTATTTGAAATCCACATTTCACCCACTTTTTTCGTGCATAAGCTACTTGGTCTTTAGTGACACGTATCCCGCAGTGTTTTAACGTCCTTTGATAATTAACTCAGCATCGCGTTGCATGGTTGGTTCAAATCATGATTTACCTCGAAAAGAATGCATGTGATGAACACGCCATCTGCTCTCGGACTTCCGTTCGTCGTTGCCATCTAGATCAGGAATTTTCATGCTGGTACTCTCTCTCTCTCTCTCTCAGTGATCCACCAGCTATTAACCGGACCTCAACTAAGTCGATCATATTTTGAATGATTCGAGACGGAATTTGGAGTGACCAGCGATCCATACCCCCCTCGTAAACTTGAGCAGTATATTGTTTGTTTGCAACTTCTGTGGTTTGTTATAAACAAACCGCTGAACCTTATTTCTGTAAATTTGAGCACGCATGGATCATCAATCAGAATGGAAACATTGGTTACGGGACATTGAACGAATGCACGTGTCCTTGTTAGTGTAATCATGTTTTGACTGTTGAGAGTGCTTTTTCTGATCCACAATTTGTTCACTGTTGAACAAGAAAATTGTTGAACTACGTAAGCTTCACGCATGGACCCCTTATGTGTACGTAAAGCCCATTTCCTCCGTTCAGACCTTAACGCTTCCACATACTTGCACTATCCCAGGTTGGATAACGAAATCAACTGTTGTCGTTCGTTCTTTTTTCGCGTCGCTCACACAACTTTTGATGTCTATGGTTACTTCACTCACTCACCATTTCCCTGTGTGCTGACAGACAGACAGAATCATTTGGTAATCGGTTGGAGTGTGTAAATCGGACTTATGATTTCATCATGAATGATTCGATCAAAAAGTGTCTCTGTTGAAATTCCATTACGAACAATTCACTGGCGGTTTACGCATCAAACAATCGAAAATGTTGATTCAGTCCATGTATTGGTTGTTATCCAATCAGCTTGAAACAGCGAGTCGAATTTTCATGGTCGTATTGTTGATGGTTCGAACTAGCGATATTCACTACAACAAAATCTAACTGCAACAGATGTCGATCCAGAATTACCGAACAACCCGGGACAATAATCCACCTGCCTCCGCGCGTCGCACGAACCGTCTTACACGGATGTTGATGTTACCTCCATTATTGACTGATTATTTTGGCCGGCTTAGTCGCCTGCTCTTACTCTTGTGTCCAGATTTTGGGATTATATTGCTCAAATAGTTTTTGACATCTACGATTGACCCCTTCAAAGGCCTTACGGTTGCTGAGATGAGAATACATCACACAGCTTCATGTCCGGTCAGCACCAGCTAGGTGACAATAACTGCTCATGCGCAAGTCTAATCCATACGGACTGAGCGCTGAAAACCACCTTGGCTTTTCTCGATCAAAAGTATAAAAACTCTGCCGCTAACATGATTGTGATTGACCCTCAAATATGCAGCATTAGACGATCATCACTGGCCTCAGAGTATTTCGTCTTCAACACGTTCAGTGTTAGGCTAGCTTGATGTCGACCGCATCACTACGGCTTCTTGAAGCCTCAACAACTCTGCCCCTTAGTTTGCACTCTCAAAACACTGACATCCGGTTGGTCACTTCTGTTTCCCCCACTACATGATATTCACTGCACCCGGCCGCTGAAACAGTGTTTCCCTCAGTTAATCATAAGTGCGCGTAATTAATCTCAGGGCACCGAACATATGTAACGTTCAACTTCACACCGAGCTGTTGTGTTGAGGGTTGGAAATATTAAAGTGAAAAGTGAGCATATGAGATGATCATTTTGTGTGACCACGCTGGCTGTTTGCAAGGGGGAGTAACGCGACTACCGGTTATCGCTTTGACATGACATTAGCACCTCATTTTTCACGTCAGCGTGTGTCAATATTAGGTTTGCTGTTCCTACTCGTACGCACATGTCAACCGTTTTGGCCTTTGTCGCATCTCACCAAGCCCCACTGAGCTCATTGAGTCTTCTTTTCACTCGAGTCGTCTTCTGCTCGTTTTTACTGTCTATTCCGTCTGTTGTTGCTGTCGTCCGTTCCGCTGCGCACTTACACGTTTTTATGGCGTTTTTTACGTATTTTTTGTGTACAGTGAACAGCTGCTGCACATGTGGCTCGAGACGCTTTGCTCGTCAGTCAAAGTGGTCGAGAAATGGTACTATCCCTGGTCTTACATGCGTAGCCCGGGTTGGGTCCAAATAAAATGCGAGTTACGGTGAGTCGACTTTGTTTCCGACTCTACTATGCTCTATTTTGAAATTGTACGCATGTGAAGCTGTACCGTGTGCCATCATTCTGAAGTTTTCTCCCTTCTCTTCATTCTTTATATGATGACTTATGGTGCATGGGTCCACAGTTTATTTTTGTAGCTACTAATACAAAAAGTCTAGGCCAATTCGATGAACCGTGTTATCCAAATTACATGTTTCGTCTATTTCATTTTGGTACATTTTCTACATCAAAGTGACTCTGAGGTTTCAAAACCGTACCCCCCCCCCAAAGGTATCATGTGCTGCTGGATGACGTCTTGTATTCCGTCTGAATTGGATTTTTTCCACAAACCAATATGTGGACGTAAACATTCGGGCTAGCCTGTGCTGGAACATATTGTTTTAATTTGGATTTTCACTATATAGCTTATAATCAGTAAGTGCAATACGGTAGGGACTGTTTTTCAAACGAAACGGACCCTTTGGCATCGATCAAGTGTGGCCAACTTAGCCGGTTTGGGGAGAAAATGGCATCGACTGCACTTAGGACTTCATTGATTTTTTTCCATTGGAAAGGTTAAGAAATGAGTTATCACATTGTTCTCTTGTGTTCGCACCTGATAAATGTGATACAGTTTCTTCTCCAGTAAAAAAGTGCCTTTTTCAAGACACTAGCGATTGTGAACCAGGAGAATTTTCCGTACACTGTCGACATGTAAGCAGTGGCTCAGTCTTATCATTTACAACCATTCAACTCGGTGCGCTCTCGTTGCGTTTTTTGTTCGTTCACATCATTTTTGGGAAGTTTTTGTAACGTTTATGTGCATCGGCTGAATATCCACCTGTTTAGTGTGGATAAAGCGATCTGTTGCTTTTTATATTCATTTGTAAATGCTTTTTTATCGCTACCTTTTTGCTTGTTCGGAGATAAGATAGTTCTGTAGTAACGATATCAGCTGGTTCGACATCACGATTACTAAGACTGCATTTGTTTAGTTTCAATTAATCCGGTCGTATCTAACCCTCATATGTAACATAATAGCAAGCCTTGCGTTCCAAAAACGTGAGCCGTTTTTTCACCTGGTGGTTCATTCTTCTTTTGTGATCTCTGTTCAATCTCACCTGTTTTAGACTGTGTTCCTTTTTGTTAATGTGAATTGAATAATTCCAACCGACCACAAACCACTTGTCCGTTATGGTAGTTTATTTAACTGTAAACAGGGCACTGTTCCTGTGTGTTCCTACAAATTTATAATCAGGAACTTAAAAAGGAAAAGCCTATACGTATTACACACGAGTAAGCACACTTCTGGACGGTTTTACTTATGTACTCGTAAAGAAACGATCAACTAAGTGAACTCTCTATTACTAGATACTCTAACATATGTCATTACAAACATACATTTGTTTGTAAAATTGAATCCATTTCAACAAATGGTACTAGTCACACGGAGCCAATCTGTTTGTCGGGACAATCCCTGCAGTCGTCTATTTCTTTCCCGTCACAGTTATTTTCCCGTGTGGGTTGCTGTTACTTCTGATTTACGTTATGCTAGCGATCAGCGTTGTTGAGCAACATACGACGTATTCTTAAACGTTCCTGTACACCGTGGAATCGGAACACAAGACAACACAGCCTTCCTTCAGGTGCGGCCCAGGTCCTCATTGTTCTCATAAGAGAACTGTTGTTTCCCCCCCTCTTAACGTTGTCACAAAATCAAATATTCACCGGCCCTCTATGTGTAGGAAACACACTACTTTTGTGAAATGCCAGATGAGCTGAGAATTGTGAATGTGAGGATGGTGAAAGTGAACATTACTCGCCAACAATGTAGTTTCCCCAACAGAATGCGCTGGGCAGCTACTGTTGTTGATGCTTGCCTCTTCCTTTGCACACAGCATTCACAAAAGTATACTCTCCTCCCTGAGTCTCAGCAGGTCATGCAGCTGAAAGACTGCTCATCATGTTATGCACACACGAAGCACCTCAAACACATTTACGTGTACACATCGCTACGATGAATTGGATGAGTGATCAGTTCAACACTCGATTGTAGGTGTGCATCATAACCAGTGGAAAATTAAAACGGAAAGTTGTGTGTGTGTGCATCAGGACATTGGATTACCGAACGACGTTCTACAGGTTGTGCGCCGGTCACAGTAAAAACGAGGAATATCACCCTATCGTAGTGCTGAAAGCGGTTAACGTAAACGAGAAATTGAAAATAGCATGGTGGCCGTTGGATCAAATGGTTAACGTTCACATATGTTAATGACATCAACTCTTCATATCAAACAGTGTTGTTCAAGTTTTATGGATCGTGTGAACCTGGACAACCCAGTATCATTAGCTGTCCGTTTGAAACCTGCTGCTAACATCGATATAATATGTTCTTGGCTGACGACTGAAGTGTCATCGCGATCACTCCACTGTTTGATTATCCTCAGGGTGCTGTTTACCTGGATTGTTCGGAGCCAGTCCACAACAGTCTGTTGTGCTCAAACACAGTGGTTTGGTCAGATATTAAACAGACAGTGTGATTTTGTGGTCCTTACATTGTACTGCAAACATTTGTTTGCTACGTTCCAATAAAAAGACACTTTCTCCTGGTGATTAGTGTCTTAGTAGTTTACAGAAACCAGTGCATGTCAAGAACAGCTGTAACATACATCAGTGTCGAAACTGCACAGGCTGCCCTTTTTTTCATGAATATACTCGATTTGTATCAACGCTTGCGTACACACACATACATCTAGGTAGCTGCTGATGTACAGATTAAGCACGTGTTTCCTAAGAGAGCATTTCATTTTGCCACGTGTTTTGATTCAGCAATCGTTGCTGTGCGTGTATACGTTGTCACATCAAAAGCATTCCAAAGTTTGGCATGTACCACCTTGGTGATGCATCTAGGTATGTTACACACGCTCACATCAGCCGGTTGTCATTTGATAGAATCTGATGTGCTGATTTACCGATTCGGTAACTTATCCTACCTTTTTTCACACTCACGTTCCTCCGTTGTTTCAGGCTCTGTCAGTTGTTGTCGTTACGGTTGTAGCGATCATATGGTCGGTACGATTGATAAACATAAGTGCACATTGATTATTGTCGTTTAATGTCCCTTATCTGGACGTGTTCCATTGAATGGCATCGTCCTTTGGTTAATGAATTAGCGCGTTCGACAGAGCTGGTAGGATCACAATCCACGATGGTCTACGATAATGTTAGAAATTGAATCCCATATTGATACCGAACATTCAGAAAAGGAACCATAATCATGGAATATGATGATCTTACGCAGTACACTTCCTCCGATCAGCCAGCAAGTTCACAACAACGAGAATGAGTTGTGCTGTGTCATCGGTGATAATGCATTACTCAAACAAAGTGGAGTACTAGGCAACTTGTACGGTCTTTCACGAAGACGTTGAACAACGCGTAACGATACACCAATGATTCCAAATATTCGAAACCGAATCGTTTTCGGAGAATGAGTTACAAATTGGTGCAGAACAGGCTAAAAGTGAACTAGAATTACGAAATAAGGCATTCATATACAAAAGGGCTCTTCCAAGAAGTCAAGACGTTCCAAAACAATGCGGGCGAGCTCAGCTTCAAAAAGGGGGATGCACCCACCACCGATTGTATTTGCAAGAGCGGTAAAGGAGCCATCATTTGTTTGCCTGTGGTGGTGTTCAGACGACGACAGTGGAAGCAAGCTCCGATGACGCTGTTGACAGTGGACGCACCCTGATTAGTACAAAATCGGCACCTGATTAACGGAAGGACACGGTACACACCGCACTATCCCTCCGACATATGACAGTGGTTGACAATCAAGTATGTCACATGATGACGTGTGGGAAAAATTACTGGTCATTTCAGCTGAAACTCCACATTAGCCATCATCAGCCGTCCACTCACTCGCAATATCCTACTAATCAAAGTAGAGTTTAACTTACGAAGCAGAATTCCCTTTGACAACTGGGCTGTTTTTCCGGACTCCTGCATTCTCATCAAGAGGGACAATTCATTTGGAGAGCTAGTCGTCCGAACCACACGGATATCTTTCTCACTTGACTGAATTTCGCCCAACTTTAGGCGACTTGCATTAACCGTAACATCGCTCTGTCGATGCTTTGTGGAGAGCCGATTTGACGTGAATCTGCACAACCAGGTTATAGTATTTAGAGGTTTAGGCCAGATCGAAATACCGAGCTCCCAAGACAGAGAGATCTCGTCCACTGTAATCGCGTTCACCTGAGCCGATGGTCGCTTCATCTCCACTCCAGCGGGTTCACTTACGGCAGCAAACGTTTTAGGCCAAGCTACAGCTGGCTGTTATAAACTTAGGACCTGACGACCAGGCTTCTATACATCCGTGGCACCCACGAGAAGCCATGTCTGCCATGGAAGCCGTGTCTTCCGACCTCACATGTCGCCAATGATCGGAGGATGTCGAATTGTTTATGGCAGTTATTCGATTTACAACGAACATACTAAACCTGATGGTGGTATTGGTCAGTTCTTCTCGTGGCATAACCCGGTCAAAAAAAGTGTACCAAATTGCTAATCTAGTAGTGATCACGTGACGATTAGTCCATTCCTTGTCCACCTACAAAGGGGCTGGCAACCGTACTAGTAGGGGTGCAACAACACCTGTTTTCTCAGGCCACTTAACTGACCAACCCCGGCCATCTTTGTGGCACCACAACCTTGAATGGTCTTGCAATTTTGTGGCGACTATTTTCGTGTATACAGGCCACTTAAACAATATTCCGTCCACTGTTTTGCACTAAGAGTTGTAGCAAAAAATAACTGTTGTCGACTTGACAGACGAAGGGGGCGTACACCGTTGTCAGTGTTCACACTTAGACTAGTTAATGGAGCGATCTGTCTGTAGTGGTGACAACGGCAGCACATCAACTAATGATGTGACTACAACTGCCGGTTGTTGCTCCAGCCCTGCACAGTGTTGTGCCTCATTCACCGTTCTCGGTTGTTCAACCAGGTATGTTGATGGCATGGATTGCTGGACGTATATTTATGGCCGGTGTGTCTTTCTAGTCTTTGTTCTGGATCATGATGACTGGTGACGCAGACTGTTTCTAGGCTTGTAGCAAATTTTTCCTTAATGTAGTGACAGTATTATATTGGTCGTCAAAACTGAGTTGATGAACATTTTACGAGAAGTTACGCGCTTGTGCGATCAGATGCGATTTCGAAATGTTGCTGTAATAATTGAACTAGTCTAGAAAGCATGCTTGTAGATTTTCTACTCGCCTCTAGCTATTTGGTCATTTCTGTTTGTGTAGAGTAAAAATTACTAGCCTTAAGTGTGCACATGCATGTCCACATAGAGGCTACGTCATAGTACACCAACTAGAGCAAGTGTACCGCTCCAATGGCTGGGTGAGTTGTCGAATGCTGAAGGCCACCTACGCAGACATCACGTGACTCGGAGGGATTGTGTGGATTGGTTTAGTCAGTCAGTGGCACAGTTGTGGAGTGTACAGGGATTTAGTCGGTCGGCTTGGTCTGCGAACAGACTTAGTGTACGGGAGCAGACAGATTGTTTAGTGTAGTTAGCTATCTGATAGTTGCAGTCGTCAAGCTGTTTGGGGAAACAAGCAGACCAGTTAACTCAACCCCCACTAGCCAAGTGGTCATTGCCTTGCATCTTTCTGGGCCCACTGGTTTGCCAAACCACTCCTACCCATGTGATCTTGAGTCATGTAGTATTTGCTCACCCGTGGTTGTCATCGTAAGCCTTTGCTATACTGTTATGGCCACACGAGACGCTTGATCTGTGGAGTCGTTTGTTTCTGGACATCCATTACAAAGTACGTTAGACTGCACAACCACAAAATGTAATTTTTTTACGAGTGACTTGCACCCACATCCGTTATTGGTAGTGCATTGCGAATTCGTTTGCTAGTACGTCCCGAATAGTTCATGTACACTTCTCCAAACGTTGCTTCAAGCTCCTGGTCTTTCTGGTGTTGAAAACTACTGTTTATTATCCACACGTCTGACTCATGCCAAACTGCACATTATTGACACTGTGCACTATGCAACAATGCCAGCTGTGTCGTCTCCTTGCTTATTGGTGAGCCACGCCGTTGCGTTTATGAGTGCGTACACACCGGAGTTCTTGCACCATGCTTTACCTACTGGGCTTGAGCGAAGTCCTCTTGTCGTAAACGCACACTTAAAAGGAAAGTTGTCGTCCGATTGGAAGCCGTAGTTCGGACAGATGCATCTGTTACTTAAAAATTTCCCCTCGAGATTCATTGAAAATGACAACTCAACAGATCAAGACGCGACGTGTTGGAAGCGTAAAGTCATTGCGTGTTTCCAATATGAGGTTTATTTTCTTCAATGCGAACAGGCGAGCTCAGTGAGTCACCCTTGCAGATGCACGTCACCATTAAATGTACAAAAAATTTTTGGTCGCCGGCGCCGTTTGAGTGCAAACGGCCCAAACAAATGGAAGTTACGTTCAGATCACTTCTTCAGTGTATCTCACGTGCCTCACTCCGGCTCATCGATGGTATCTCACTAACCTCACCTCATCTTGTCCTGTCGGATGATCATGCTTCATGGAGCACGAGAGGATCCGGTTCTGGTTGGCATATGTTCCCACCCGAACTCTAGCTTCTCCATGCGTGGTTTCCAGTCAGAACTAAACAATGATCTTTATAATCACAGTGCCTTCCTCGTTGGAACACAACAGACAGTAGTTGTCGATGTTACCCTTTTCTTGCCGTCCAGACAACCATTTCACTAAAAACTGTATCCTTATAGGTGCTTTTGTCCTCCCTCATCTTCCCATATCAAAGCCCATCGTCTTGACGTTTGGCTCGGTCATTCACACGAGAGACTTTGTCCCCAGGGTTACTCACGTGCAGTCATAACCACGATGACTTGTGTGAGTCACCGCTCTGATAACCAGTAGCACATGTGATATCTGATGAGTAGTCGGGGATTTGGTTTATTTTCTAGTTGACCATCACTCACATTTGATCGCAGCGTTCGCATTCAGATAGACTTTCCAGCCAGCCTCTTTCGAAAAGAAGCACTAGACTCGAGTTTCGCTCTCATTAGAGCTCGTCAGTAGTGCATATCC
>QNGE01000524.1:110482-142454 GCA_008508345.1 Paragonimus westermani | reverse complement strand
GTGCTTCTTTTCGAAAGAGGCTGGCTGGAAAGTCTATCTGAATGCGAACGCTGCGATCAAATGTGAGTGATGGTCAACTTGAAAACACGTGATATCATTAGGAAAACCAAGTTAATAAACTATCGGCATATTTCAAGCTGACGCACTGCAGAATTTCTGTCTCAGCAAACACAGATCAGAAAGAGGAGGGTCGTCACTTTCTCATCATTCTGCAGCTGTTGTGCTTAAAAGAGAGATCCATCGAAGATGATTTACCACAGAACAGAACACCTGACATGGTAGTTAATTACATAAGTGCACAAGATTTGACGTTGTAAACAACCTGTGGAATATACCACAATCTTATTATGATAAACTAAGCCATTCTCGCTCTAAAACTTTAGTAACCTGTGCAATCATTCCCTGAAACGATGGCTTGTTCGGTCGATCGTAGGTGCAAATGCACATGATTGACCCTGTGCCATTGTGTTATGCATGATGGGCTTTTTTCAACTTCCCTCAAAGGAATCATACTGAACGACACGGAATCATGCCCCGATATCAAACGACTAATGTCGGAAAACAACCTTGTGAACACGAACTGGCTGTCTGATCGAAGAGAAATGAACGGCTCCAGTATCGGCTGCTTTTCATGCTCCAGTGAAAAGGATTTCGAGTGAGCGGTGCGATATACCTGACGTAACATGACGAGCAGAAGCTACTGGTCTCGCTCACTTGTTTCCCTCCCGGTAACCGTTTTAATCTCATCATCCTGTACTGTCGCATCACACCTAAGTGCCTCTTGAATAGTCAGGTTGGCATAGAGATGAGAAAATCCATCACGCAAGAGACCCGATGTGTGAAGGTCACCCACACAACAGTGACTGCGACGGAGTGGATGAACCGTCGTTTCATTAGGGCGGTTAAGGGTGCATTTGCATCGATTTGAAAATGCGATATTGAGCATTGTGTTTCGAGATCATTCAAGATATCGGCCCACCGAGGTCACACAGCTTCCACGAATTACCCTGGAGTAATAAATATCACCCTATCACAGTACCCAAGGTGCTCGATGTAAAAACAGAAGCGTGTGTAAAGAAACGTCACGGCTGGTTGTGCTGACTTTCAGCTGCCTTTCAAAAATCTGTCTGCTATCTAGCCGTGTGCACGTGTGAATTTGGCATGCATCCACTTGCACACTACACATCCGATCGATGAGGCAACGTTAATTTTGACGATCCACCACGCTCGGCACACTGCGTAGAATAGCTGCCCTTCATCGACCTGATATGCAGCCATGCTTTCGATGTACCGTGAGAGCAGACGGTGGTCTCGCACGTGCACACGAGTGCGATCACGCTTGTCTCTTTGTTTGTGTGTGAACGCGGGCTTGGAGACGACAGCTGAACATCCATGCACATAGCATAGATCTATGTATGTACGCGCCGATGACATCAAATTAGCGAACATTGTGCAGCTGACAGAATTCATGCATTGACCATCCTTCCAACTCACCTGTATTTTCTGTTCGTGACTTTTTACGGTGTCCCTATCGTTTTAGTCCACCTGTTCTATGTTATCGAAACAGCAAAGCGAGTCGATCTTCCTCCACGTGATCAGCTTTCAATTCTTGAAGCACTTTTTATGCATCCATTGCATATTCAGCTAACGGTACAACTTTTCCTGAGTACATGAGCCGATTAGGTTGCGATCCTTGTTCGCCCTATCGGTGAAGCTGGTCTCGCTCTGAACCACGTTGTTGGTCGTTGCTAACTTCCACTGGCCGTCATTTGCACCGCTCGCCGCGAACAGGTATGCCGAGTTGTTTTTGTGTCGCATGCATGTGTGTTTATGTGATGCATCGCACCTATACATCACGCCGGCAATGGACCACTTGTGTCAATGTCGTATAACATTGTCTGTATGCTTCAGTGAACGCAGACAAACTGCACGACGAAACCGCAGATTGTTCTTCTCTCCTTGTTTGCAAATGTCAGGCAGCGATTGTTACTAGCGCTATTCAGACAGGTGACATTCGTGCTACGAGCCTGTTAAACCAACAGCCATCGGTTTGGATAAGGCGATTAAGGTAGCTGTGTGTGTGTGTGTGCGACCAGCGATAAGATTAACACGTAGTCCTGGATTGGCTTGGTACCGGACCTATAATGCCGCCGAGCTGCTTCTCCTTGCGCGCATCAGATGCACGGCTTTGCCACCAACCAATCAAGAGGCCTGATTCTGCCCTCTCGCCTAGCTGTTATGGTTGTTTACCTGAAGTTGGGATGGCACACACTGAAAGGACAGACAGACCTCTGGAGAAACGGACTCAGGAGTGTATACCAAAGTGGGCTGTATCAACGGGACGACTGCTACGTACCAATCAACCGAAACTCCATTTCGACTGCTAAGCCTCTAACTCAAATGGGATACACGGTTGGAGCGGTCTCATCGCTCCACATAATCGCAAGAGTACTGGGTTTTGTAAATCACTTATCGTGAATCTCCGTTGTGTGCCTGAAGGATTACATACAAGTATACACTTATTGATGAGTAGTGGGGGATTTTCGCTTACACATAGATTGAACATCCTCCGTAATGGATTGCAGCTGTCGCATTCCCATAGACTTTCCAGTGGGCCCCTTTCGAAAAGAAGCAGTGGACTCGAGTTTCGCTCTCATTAGGCCTCACCACTAGTGCACATCCTTTCCACGGTCGAGACTAGGACTCTGGCCGTGTTGACCACTGCGCCACTGACCTCACATTTTTGAAAGGGGCCCGGAAAGTATACGTTTGTTTTCAGTTGACTGCTCATCTATTGCGTTTTAAGTGTCACATGTCTGTGATTGAGAACAGTATGAAATGAATGCATCTTGCCAGCAAACGTGTTTCCCTATTGCGATGAAAGTAGCAGTGAAGTATGAACCAGCTGCACCTCATTCCAACGTGCTGATTGGTCCATGTATATCTCTGAAAGCAGCATTCGTGGCTGACAGACTTAATTGCGTGAACTCTGGCCTTCTCGTGCATGGTCTTCAACCATAATTAAACCAAAACCTTCTTTGTTGGCGCGCGCGCAGAGTGAATTTTCCGAGCACAACCATGTCGACTGATGTCTTGTCAGTTGTCCACCGTGTCGTACGAAGTGAAAACCTGAAGCGGAAAGCTATTCTTGTGTTTCTACTGTGGTGACTGGAGGAACACTGTCGGTGCCCTGGGGCTTCCGCGAACAATTATAGGGTTTTAGTATTATGTTACGTTATCTTGACACTGATGGACAAAAGAGTCAGCACTGAGCTAAAATACTTACGTACCCCGTTGAATATTGAACGGATGGTTTGTTTTTCAGCGCTTAGATGCTTGAATCATCCATGTGTGTCGTATGTAACGTGTGTTTACTTTACTCAGACTTGCACGTTCACAGGCCGATAATGGATTAAACAGTCTAGTCACTACTTTCGTAACCTCTGCTGAATATCAGCCTCCCATCCAGTCTTCACGCTTCAGTCAACCTTGAATATGACCTTCATCTGTTCGTCGGACTCAACAGACTTCCATCGTGCTCAGCATGCCGACCAAAAAATCTATGTTTGATGGTTTATTGAAGTGTGGAGGACGGACTGATGAATCTCATTTCAACCTGTAAAGGTTCGACAGAAGAGCACGCGTGCAAAGATTGATAACTGAGCGACTTAATGATGACTTGAACATTCCCACAGTGCAAACTGATGGTGGCTCAGCCTATGTATAGGCTACTTGGTCAGCTGGTCTTTTTGATCAGACCAGTGATTTGAACTACTGTTGTGTCCGCAAAAGACGCTTGGTCAAAAAGTTGGCCTATTGCGCAAACTTCCGTATAGGTCATTTCAAAAACTAAACCACAAACGTGTACACTCATTTGCACGACGGACATGCACTCACATACATTGGGTGACAGTACGTGGTCATTCGCCTCGGTGAAAGTTCTCACACATCATGTACACACTGTTTCGATAGTCTCTTCTTGTCCGTCGTGTTCGGGGCTTGTCCTTTTGCTCCTGAATGTCCCCATGTGGGTGATACACTACTTGTGAGTAGTATACTACTCACAACGAAACTGCCTGTTATACAACACTACAAGGACTACGATCCTCCAGCTAGAATGGCATGATATTGCAAGATAATAATTTCTGGTGCATCTTTGTACGGACTCTCAAGTCATCCCCACAATAACTCCATATTTTGGTCTACTTGATCATCCGAGTCTAATTTTAGAGAACTTCTTGGGAATAATGTTCATCCATAATTTCCTAAGATTACGGTATTGTAGACGTTTTTGAAATTGCGTGAACTAATGAGGAACAGGGTCAGGTATGTTATAGTGACTGGACTAATGTCCGATAAACACCAAAGATTGCGTAAATGTAGTTTACAGGGACAGCACTAGCAACAACAAATTTTTCTACTCAATCATGGTTCGTGAAGATGCAGCAATTTTGAGCTTGACCACTGTATTTGATATACAACGACTTGTCTAAGTTCTACAGCCCAATAACCGCTCATTTCTCTTCAACTATGTACACTTAGACAAAATTGGTTTGGGTAGTTTGCAGTATACAACCCACATGAAGCTGACGTACCTGAAAGGTGCACTTTTAAGTGTGCGCATCCACGGAAGGTATGCTCACTCTGAGTGAGTAAACGAGCTTACTACTATTGTTGTTACTATTGACGTCGCGGTAACTAACGTTTCCGTGACCTTTGATGAAGGCCCATCATTCATCCATCTTTAGTTTCTCATCTGATCCTATGTAATGCCTTCGTCAAGCCACCCTATTAAAAAAAACCCACCATGCTCGGTATTCCGACCAGCTAAAGCTCAAGCATTTGGCTATCGATTCCTCTGTAGGGCGACGTTATACTCCGACCAACTATACGAAATCGACACACGACGCACAAGAGCGTCTATGCCACCCACTACGTAACCCAAATAACGGTATCGCGTCAACCGTATGTGTGATCTGTCTAACAATCAACCGATCAGAAAACAGGAATCTACTGATCCATCGTGGCCAGACTGTCAAAGTTTGGTAAGGCGTGCAAGTTTAAACGAACGATTGGATAAAAGTACATCGGCCATCTGCAACAGTGGGAACTCGACCGCAACATCTTTCCCAACAAAAGCGAAATATTGTGACTCCGTAATAATGCTTTCTGGGGTTAATACTTAGACCACTGATTAGGTAACGAACACGATTGGATCTGTAAAGATCACAAGTGCCTGAGTTGACCAGGGCTGTTAAGTACATGGGCGTTAACCAGGATGTATCAAGCAGTACGTCAATCGGTAGCTAATTGTTGGACGGACAGGTAAATCGCGATCTCACCTCAAGAGGTCGGATGAGAGGGTATAGGTGTGGATAGTTTAGAGTGATCGATCCAATGATTATACGTTGCACCCACAATGTAATCTATTGGTGATTCGGCCCATTTACAAACAGCTATCGGGTCCATCTACGAGGAGCGAGTTTGTTTTTCCGACCGCACTGCCAATGGTTGAATCTAAAACGACCGAATTGAGAAAGCTGAACTCGTGAAGGTCACATACAAGATGAACGACCCATGTTCACGAAAGGTCACACGAATGGATCACCGAGTCGACAAAAGGAACAACAAACTGCTCTATTTACGATGAGTCCGCAAAGATATAGCAAATCTGAGTAAACGCAATGCACCGTACACACTTCCAATCTGCACGAGCCAAACTCTGCCTACCACTCTGTTCCTTTTTTGTTCCTGAGTTTATTTGCCTGTTGGTACGATCATACTCCATCGTCCAAACAGTGCATATTATTACAAGCCCTTCTAAGGACAGCATATTGCCATTCATGTCTCATTTATGTCTTACGAATTGTAGAAAAGTCAAGTCTAACGTTTCTGGAAACATGCCGCCAACTTGTTCACTCGGCGTGACTTACACTACAGTAGCCGTCCATTGAAGCGATGGACCTTCTGGCTTATAATGATCATGAATGTATCTGATTGACTGTGATACACCGTGTTTACTCTCCTTATTCCATTGTTGCTTATTGGCACGTCGAACTGTCATTTTGAAACCAAATAGAGTGTGACCCTATAATAATCATTTAACGGTGGAGTGGACATTTCTGTGGACAAAGCGTTGTGAGCATCGTGTGCCATGGGTCAGGAAAGTTTTGATCAGTAATAGCACACTTGCATAGTATGGTGCAGTCGTGGTCGACAGTCCTATCCGAGCATCACACAGACTTCGTTCGTGGTGGCGCGCAACACCTCCTAAGAAACAGGTCGTGAACATAGACTATGCTGATGATATTTTTCTGCTTGACGACACTGCATAGGCATTGCGAGATGTGCCAGATCGTTTTGAGATTGAGGTGCCACGATTTGGCATGAGATTTGTGACGGCTGAATTCAAATATCTTCCCCAGATTGCTTGGGGCACGTGCCTGCACCCAGTTGGTGGTTTTATTTACCCTAGGAGTTGTATCACAGTTGGTGGTGGTGTTGCGGAAGAGGTCTCCGTACGTGTTGCTAACTTGAGGCATCTTTGGTTTCGATGCAACGTCAGTCTCTTGTCAAGGGATAATGTTTACGCCGCGGTTTTGCATGTGGTGGTGTCCTGTGGTTGACCGTTTTGCGCTGGACGATGTTCGTAGACCTTGCTTACAATAGTCGTCTACGGAGCGTTGGACGTATGTGATAGTAGCATCACGGGAGCGGTAGTGAGATTCACCGACGTTCACGCGAAGTAGTTTATTTCGTCGGTTAACTTGACCCGAGCCTGTCTTATGTGTGCCTACGTGGTGGTTATCATGTCGCACCTTGTTTGTACTTTGTAGATGAGCCTGCAGGCATTAACACGGTGTTCATCCTGTGACTTGACATAGGGGTGTGAAGAAATGGATATCACACATGGTCTCCACTGGCTGTTCCCGATCGGGGGCCGTAATGTCGTTCAGTGGACATGCCGAAGGATGTGGCTGTCGATCGTAGCCGTTGGTGGGAGTGTTATTTTCGTTGTCGTGATTTTCTCTGAGTGATATCACACACACTTCGCGGACTGGAAACGAAAAAGGCCCAACCATATCAGCTGCGGTGTCCAAATCGCGTAGTGTGAAGTTAACAGAGATGTTTTCTTTCTTCTACTACACTCAAACATCTTACTCTCCTGTCTTCGTTTTCGTTCACTTATCCTTTTAGCCCGCTGTGTTCGTTTGGTAGTCTTAATTTGGCACCTGTTCCGTCTTCAGACTGATTCATTGACAATAGATAATAATGATGTGTGTAATCCGGATGGAACAGAGTTCATTTACCCCAATGGAGCACATGCACTCCTGTTCACGTGTTTGTTACCTGAAGATCTTGTGAACAAGGCTCTATCGGACCCGGAAAATCTTTTATCAAAAATGATATCCGGAAAGTGCACAGCTACATTGCAACACAATCGTTTTCCTGTTCACTCTAACTTGTATGATCCTACTCCTATATGTGTAATAATTATTGTATCATCAGTTTCCGATTTGACTAATCCTCATCCAAAGTAACTCAACTAATCTTCGTTGTTTTTATCGAGGTTGGTGACATTCTTCTCAAGCAGAGCATTTCATGTATAAACGTGCTGACACAACTTAGGTACCGGTTCGATCTATTGTTCCTTCTTGTTCATAAGCAGTCTCTGCTTTTCTCAAAAAGATCACAGAGAATCGCACTTATGTTATCTTCCATACTTAAATCGCTCTTTGAGCGTCTGCCGTGTGATTGCATACTCACCTGTCTGATGTGACGACTGGCATCGCAAATCGCAATATCATCTCACCCGACTCTAGAATCGTTATTTATGTAGGCGTGTATAGTGCTGCTGTATAGTTACAAACTTCTCACCACTTGTACACTGCTCTTGAACATATTTGTGACTAGCGTCACGGCTACAACCACATGTTTGTGTGATTCGTGACTAGATCATTCTCTATCGTTCACAAACTACGGGGTGTTTTTTTGAGAGCCAATACAGATTGTCACTTGATCTCCTTTGACTTTGAAACGACGAAAAATATCAAACAGCGCAGTCAATTAGTAACCAACTGTGGAGAAGATGTTCGGAGACTGAAAATACCCGATAATCCTGAGTCAATAAGACCCGTACTTGAGTTGCAGCCAGTACTCCTAAAGTCGGATAAATCTAGCTGGATAGTGTGTATTCTAAGTTTATTTTAACTTTCGAAGTTACTTCTGTCTGTATCAACTAACTCGAAATGTATTTTCCTGTTTACAGTACATATTTGTCGAACCGTTTCTGCAAAGCCGTGGCACAACTCTTTTTTTAATCATCATCCCAATCTCTAGCCCACTCATTCATATTTCCTCCCCCCCTCTCTCTCTGGTCGTTTCAGGATTTTGAGCCAGTTTGCTTTCCATTTGTCACCGGTCTATGAGCTGAGTGTGAGCGATGTATCGTTCAACGCCGTTGGGGAAGTGACTAAAACCCTACACCCCCGGCGAACACGATCGATCGGCAACTCAAACGGGCTTCCCGAGGTGTTGAACAATAAACCGTTACGGCGACTAACTCAGGCCGCATCGATCGCTGATCCAATAAACGATCCGCCTTCGCTTGCACTTAGCTTCACTATACCTCTGCCCGATTCAACGGAAGACGGCTCAACCAGTAATGTGGATGATCGACTGGGTGGAACTGAGACCGGGGATATGCTTATCAAATACCATCTTTTCAGTTGGGAACTTTGACGTCGTTTTCCCCCTCCTCCTCCCCAACTGTTACGGAATAACTTCGAGGCAGACGATTCCCTTATTTCTGTGATTTCCATTGTCAATGACAATCATGTGATTTATTCAGTCCATATTCGCCTTTTGTGGTCCCCCACGGCCCTTGTTTGCATGTACTACCCGTTGTTCAGTCGTCCAAATGATCGTGCTTCTGTCCTAGTTTGCATTTTATGCATTGTCCCGTTCCTCCTCGGCCACCACTTTGTCTACGACACACCTATTGCGCTTCCTCCTCCTCATCTCCCCTACTTTAACACATCACATTCCCTCTATTTGTCGCTCTTGATTCGTCAGGCATACATATCATGTTTGTGATCAGGGCATAATCGGTCGTCCAGCATTCCGTCTCACATCCTGTTGTTTTTTCCTTCTGTATTTTTCTCGAGCTTTATCTTTGTGCACACTTTTGTGATGTGTTGTTATTGTATTGATACGCGTGTTTAGTCTGTCCAACAGACAAATGGTCAGTATTTTCGTCAATATACAGGGTCGAAAATGATGTTAATTGGTGAAATATGCAGTAAACTCAAGTTTCGTTCTTAACATGACTCGCCAGTTGTGCGTACCCTTGTCCGAACCAGAATTCGCACTCATCCTCGTGATTGTAGCGCGTTAACTGCAGGGTCAGTAACTTCGCAATGGACGTAACCGAATAACCATATCCAAATGCTCAATCATAACCTCCTGAGAATTATGTTCAACTTGTCCGGTCATCTCAAGAGGAGAAAAAATAAAGACGCTGTGTTCACTCCTGTAGGTCGGCGTTTTACTCAAAGCATTTCGAACAGGCCTTTATTCACTTCATTCCAATAAAGTATTCCTTTCTCCCGATCGTTACGAAGGATGTCCGTCAAATTCGTTGAAGTTGTATTGGATCTGGTGATACCTCTCCCAATCATCTTCACGTCGTTATTGGGCCCATTTTTCTCGCACCAGCAATTGCGTTCAGCATGGCATAGCTGATGTCGCAGTGACGGAACGCAGCTTATGGATGTTGGGTGTTGTTCAACCATTGATCCCTGTTAATCCAATTCACAGACGGTATCATCGATTCCGAGTGATCATTAATTGCTGAGCTTCTAGGCAACACTACACAATCGCTAAATTCTGGTGGACAGCGCAAACGCTCGCACCATTGGGTCGCATTATGCGCCCAAACCTCTCTCAAGTGGCCCCCTCGGAACTGCGCAAAAATGACCAGGATTACGACCACGATTTTTTCAGTTGCCAGAAATTAGTTTTTTTTCCCATGTTTGCAAAGGAAGTCGAGGTATAACTTCTTACATTAAGTATAGCTAATTTGAAAATAAACACCGTTATGGAAAAATGGGTGCAGATTGATTGGACACGAAGAAATGTAATGCCACCTAACTGGCCTTTCTTCGAGGTCATGACAACGATCAGGAAGTTACCGTTTGACACGTGATTGAAAAATTAGAAGAATCCAAGGGGCGGCTAACCAAATCATTGGTGGAAATGTAAGGTTATGTCATCGGGCCAGTATAAAAACGTGGACGTCAAGCATTCTAGGAGCAGGTGACGATCACCAGTACCTGAAATCCACATTCCTAAAAAGCAAGTCCCGTCGGTAAGACGTCCGTCGCTCCATAATGAACAGTGCCATTAGTGTCTCCTGTTGTTCATGACGATGTGGTTGCTGCTATTTCTCAGTACCGATCTATCAGACGGTCTTTACCGGACGCTTCTCACCAATCAGATTACCGGTTCAGCCCAGTAGAGCTCAGGATTCCGAGCGAAAAGACCTGGAGGTTGGATATCCCATCGGAACTTGGAGAGCGAGAAATTCCATGGTTAACTGTACTGAGATGAGTGAAGCGGTAAGCTGCGGGATAACATAAGTGAATAGCTGACAGCAAACGCTTGGTGATCACAGGAGGCACGAGTACTCTTATGGTATGGTTGACAACGGTTCCGTTCATGCGTTAGCCACAATCTAGTCAAACAGCAGAATTGAAGAGATATTTCATTATACTGCCAACGAATTGAACGAAAGAAATGACTGTAATCACGTCTACTTCCAACACTGTCAATTCAGACACTTCAAAATGGTAATGTCCAGCCAGTCGGGTGTTCAGATTGTTTTAAGATATTGGTGTGATGAAAATCTACTCGACTCACCGCCTATCCAAACCTCGACACAACAGAAGATCTAACAGGAGACCAATCCAAACGTCGCGTTAAAGACACCGCATCATCATTCGTTAATTTCTTTGTTCTGTATTGCGCCAATTAACTTACAGGTTGGACTGTATGTACCGATACGATCAGCCAATGAGGGACTGTGATTCCTTTAATACTGTTGTACTCCCATAAATTCGGCTTCTCGTTTCATGAATATGAACTGCTTACTGCAACCGGTACGAGGTCTCCTTATTAGTTGTGCGGGAGGTTTCAATTCGAGTACAATTCCCAGGGCTATTCAAAGTCCCTAATTCCGAGTGGATAGTGCCCTTTGCTTACTCGATCGTTTGATCTCAAACCACATCTATTGGACCGTTCACCCGAAACAATTCCAATCAGTATGAGATTGTAACAGCTCTTGCATTTAATATTGATGCTTCGATGGTATAGTCGTGGATAAAGCAAGAACATATCCTAAAGCCCATAAACAGCACGCAAAGAACACTTGATGTCCTCAGAAGAGATGGACCAACTCAGTCTCAACACTGTCCTCATCAAGACAAATCAGTAACATTGGTTGCATTGTGTGATAAGTCAGTGAACAGGCTATCGAATAGTGAGAGGTCGCGAATAGAAGTAAAGACCGTAACGGAACGATGCAGTTAGAGTGCAAACAGGAACGAACCAATATGGAAGTAAGAACGGGTGTAACAACACAATCAAACGTTTTGTTTGTGCCATATTCATTTCACCTGCAATAGAATCGGAGGTATACGAAACGACCAACAAGGAACGATAAACACTCAACCAGTGAGTGATCCAACGAAAATGCGAATCTTTTGTGGATAGATTAGCACTACGTGTAGTAGCTTGTGGTTCACGCTGCCCCATTTCTCAAACAGTAAGGGCGTTTGTAGGCGTTTAAAATCCCCTGATGTAATGCACTTAAATTCATGTTCGGAAATGCTTTCAGACATAGTAACAGAAGGAAAACACTGAGTCCGGCGAGACGGAGGGATACTCCAGCGGAATGTTAACGCTTGCAGCTCGGTTGTTTGTTTGCAAGGTGTAGGCGCCTTGATGCTGAATGTTTGAATATGGACGTAGTCATTTTCAGTAGTTAGGTCCCTTCCCGTCCCCTTCTTTTTTCCTTCTCTCCTGTATATAGGGTTTGCTTTTTCTTCATGGTTGTGTGGCAGTTAAGCATTAGTGTGAACCACTGATGTATTGCTGTCTATGATGATGATGATAACGCCGGGGTGCAGTTAAGATATACTGTGGAGAAAAACCGGTGGGTTGTTCAGTATACAGCCGTAACCTCACGGCCACCGGGGAAGTGAATGTGAGCATAGGTCAGACTACATCCCACAACCTCGACCTCTTCAACTAGGTACCAACGTTCCTGGCGTCACATTGCGAGTATACCGTGACGTTCGTTCGTGTGTTGGTGCACTGGTCGCTCTATAAAGGAATGAGGTGCATCCAAAAGCACATACTCCCATCGCTGATTACTGGCACTGGTTTTCGTGTTGTGAGCGCAAGCATAGCTTTACAGATAGTTCCGTTTAGACGTTCAACTTGACCGTTACATTGTGAGTTATATCTGTTGTCTGGCTAGTTGCAATACCTCTATTAATGGAAGAAGATCCGTAAGCTCTCGGAGATAAATGAAGATCCACAGCTGGAAAGTATGTACGAAGGCATGCCAGAGATAAAGTTAGACAAACACCTGGTCAGGGTGGAGTTAGACATAACACAACACGCGCATGCAAATGGAGAACGTGAAAACTCGCCAATAAAAACACGAAGAAACTTGTCTCTGCAGTTCGTTGGTTAGAATTCTTTAAAATCTATGCTCAGTCGACCAAACTGTTGAGTGGTCTTAGTCAAATGAACGTGTGGTGGACTGTAAAATTGCGGTACATTGTGAACGCTGAGATATGGCTTCCTTAACTCAAGAGATAAAAGGTAGGTTGAGTGACCACATCATTCGTGTTACACCAAGGCGGCACAATGAATGATGCACTACTTTCGAGTCTGGATGAGTGACAGACCTACAAGAGCAGTGAGAGAGTTAGTTGATGAAGTAGTTATCACAGCCAGAGCTAAAAACGATGTATTGGAAACCGGAAAGTTCGATTCACCACCGTTGGTTTTTTTCGCTTTTAATTTTCCCTTTCGGTTCGTCGATAGACATGAATGCAACAGATCGCTCCACCGGTACCAATGTTGACTGATTCTTCACTAGGAAATGTCACCAATTTTCAATGCCTCCACAATGGTGCAAGTTTCTTCTACAATAAGAGAATGCTTACGTTGTGCTGGTGATAGCGCTCTTGAGAAAAGTGCAACCGGGCCGCCATTCTGATTCGATCAGACTGAAACGATGATCAGATGCATCAGCTTCTACTGCGAGGGTGGCACCAGGTAGATAGTAACAGACATGGCGCTTTCCAGTTGCTGCTTCAAGGCTTCGAATGCAACCATGACATCTTCCAGAAGCAGGAAAGTTCGATTTCGCATAAATGTACCGATTTTATCACAGAAGTGAGGTATCCACTGAGAGTAGTATACAAACATGCCTGCCACACGTTCCTGAGCTCTCCTACTCCGCAGCGGAGGTAGTTACATCAAAGGTTTAATACTCTCCGAGTCCGGTTTGATCATCCTCTTGGGTGGTTCAGACACACTGCACACATTAGTAACCCAGCCGTGTTCAGTCCAGGGGTTGTGGTGTCTGGCTAGGTGATGCTGTGAAAAATGTGTAGGCTAGTGGGGAATTCGACTATTAAAAAGACCACCAGTAATTAGCAAACTTCATCACCTTGGGTGACCGACGACGCGTGTTTGTTAAACACGACGCCCAAACTATTCAACTTCATTCTTACTAAATTTGGTGCGGATATCTTACGACGCGTGTTTGCACCCAAAACGGCCGTAGGTTGGGGGTTAGGTTTATTTAGTGTCAGGTGCGAGCAGTCTAACTCCCACAAACTCCCCATTTCCGTGCAAATTTACTCACATCTGCCAAAACAAGTTTGGTGCACGGAATGAAATGAAAGCTGGATGATTATTCTCATTTTCCTTAAGAGGGTTGAGAACTATTCCAAGTTAGTTATTCCACTTATCAACAGACGATAAAGATGGCCGCATACCCTTTCTTTAAAGTCCACGTGAATTACTCCAAAGCACTGCCAACTGCTCTCACAAGCTGTATCTTCTCGAAAGCTGGTTGAACACAAGCGAGACACAAAATTTGTTAAATGTGTTAATTTTAAAGTCTTGTTAACTCCAATGGACGACGTTATACTCGAGACTCATCATACCTACGGAGTGTGAACATGTCAGAGGCGTCTACCTTGAGGTGCAGCAACCTTAAAAAGTCAAGCGTAGCCCACAAATAACAGGGGTGGATAAGGAACACGGGCAATGGAGTGCTTTTGCGGATATGGCCACTTATCAAAGGGATACTTTGTAACATCATGAGCGAGATTATTCCACACCCACTTCGGATTTTTTCAGTGTCGTTGAGTTGAGTACATTCAGACAGTAAAAAACCGATACCGAACAGTGTGTTTAATTCTTCACCATAATGCCGCAAAGAAAAGACTTTCTAAGTTCACAACTGGTCGATATATCACAAAGCACTTTGTGAATTTGCCGTTGTCAACCCAAGGAAGATGACGAATTCGACATGTTGCGGGCTTTCTTGAAAACCCGTGATCACTCACCACTCTTATTCGGAATAACGCAAACCGCTAGACCGTTTTCTTTTCGTATAAAATGACGCGCATCCGATGTGGACCTTCAACCGGCCGGTTTAATTCACAGCGTCGTACAAACCTTTGCACCCTCACTTCACCAGCCTGCTGATTGTTGCGCAGCCGAATCTGCAACTTGCATTTAACGTGCAGATGTTTGAAACTAAGCTGTATTGATCGAGTTGACAAGTCAGTTTACACATCTGTCCTGTCTGACAGATGGAACTTGACCCCAGCTTGGGATGGACTGGCTATTTCGTGTGGCATCACCAATAGCACTATTTCAGCGGTTGACAAGGAGGATTGAGAAAATAACCAGTTAGAAGGCAAAACAGTGAACAAGGACAGAACTTAAGCTATATCAAAGCGCTTACTCTTCGTAATCAAACAACCTAAATGAGAATGAGGGTGAATCCTTGCGACAGTTTCACAGGGTTTATTCGAGCCGTGAATCGCACGTTCGATTGCAGGGATGCCTGAGCGGGAAGCTCGTGAGAACAGACTGTCGCAGGACGACCTGTGTATCCTCGAGAGCATTGTCTTTGATCGGTTTTAAAACCAGTCTCCATCGACTCCCCTAGTTGGGTGCGCGTGAGTTGGGTGCATGAACACGTGTACACCGACGGCACGAACACATGAGCCCATCGGCCTTAGTCCACTGTATGGTTCGAAGTTGTAGTCTAAGATCCTTCTAAGTTGCACCGGTGAGGTGTAACACTACCAACTGGCGAGTGCCCCTTGAGGACATATACTCGCTGAAGGATATCGAATGAGGCAACATCATCCGTCCTAATTCTCGGCCAACAACAGCAGCATTGACTCGTCGGTACCAAACTTACAATAACGTGGAACAGGTTTTTTATATCGAGCAGATAGGGGCAGGGTGGGTAGTCAATCGGTGGATTAGGAAAGGTCACTAACTCCAGGGAAGGGTCAAGTTTACTAGCAATTGTTCCTGAACACACAGGGTCGACTTCAGTCGATTGATTGCGACCGTCTCGGTAAACCACAGGAATCTTGGATTGGAGTGACGTAGTTAGATTCTGAATGCACCAACTGGATCGATAACGCGACCAAGTGGTCAGGACGTGTCTTGCGACTGCGGACGCTGGTTGCTTGCGTGTTTCAACGACATTGTCGTTCTTCTGTAATACCGATTTAGGCAAATGTTCATTCACTCTGGAGATCAAGCAGCTCTCGGTTCTGCCTATGTGACTTTCTTTACAGTTACATGTAAATTGGTAGATACAATGTGAGGTGGCACCGACAGGCAGATCTTTGATTGAAGGGACAGGCAGTTTCTGGGTTCGGGCTAATACACAGGGTTCCGCTACGTTAAATGTTCGTTTAATCGAATTCACTAGTCTTTGAGTTGTTTGGTGCATGCTGTAATCGTCTTTAAAAGGCAATTCCAAATAAACCTTCTTTTTTCTCACTGTGGCCACCTGTTCAGAAGGTGGTTTCGGCCTACTATGCCTTTCTATCAAACTTTTTGGATACCCATTTGATTGTAATACAAACGTGATCAAGTCTAATTCCTTCACAAGGCTATCCTGTGTACAGATTCGTCTTGCTCGTGTGAATAGTGTATTTACTGGTGCGCGTTTGTGATTGGCCGATGTGAAACTGCTAAATTTCAGGTATTGACCGGACCACGTGGATTTCCTATAGACGGCTCTTTTAATAAAGCCATCTTTCCGTGGAATAATGAGTATGTCTAGAAACGGCAAACAGTTGTCGGTGTGAATTTGAGATTGACGACTGTTCATAGAAAGGCATAGTAGGCCGAAACCACCTTCTGAACAGGTGGCCACAGTGAGAAAAAAGGTTTATTTGGAATTGCCTTTTAAAGACGATTACAGCATGCACCAAACAACTCAAAGACTAGTGAATTCGATTAAACGAACATTTAACGTAGCGGAACCCTGTGTATTAGCCCGAACCCAGAAACTGCCTGTCCCTTCAATCAAAGATCTGCCTGTCGGTGCCACCTCACATTGTATCTACCAATTTACATGTAACTGTAAAGAAAGTCACATAGGCAGAACCGAGAGCTGCTTGATCTCCAGAGTGAATGAACATTTGCCTAAATCGGTATTACAGAAGAACGACAATGTCGTTGAAACACGCAAGCAACCAGCGTCCGCAGTCGCAAGACACGTCCTGACCACTTGGTCGCGTTATCGATCCAGTTGGTGCATTCAGAATCTAACTACGTCACTCCAATCCAAGATTCCTGTGGTTTACCGAGACGGTCGCAATCAATCGACTGAAGTCGACCCTGTGTGTTCAGGAACAATTGCTAGTAAACTTGACCCTTCCCTGGAGTTAGTGACCTTTCCTAATCAACCGATTGACCACCCACCCTGCTCCCTATCTACTCATTATAAAAAATCTGTTTCACGCTATAAATTTGGTGATGACGAGTCAACACGAAATTCTTGCATCTACCAGTTTTCGTGTTCTAACGGTTCTGTTCAAACTTCTGAAGGGAATGAACTGTTTCAATTTTTTAAAGCGACGAACTGCCAAATTTGTCAAAGAAAATAGTAACACGTTGAGACGCGGTGTTCAAACACGAGCCGGGACTTCCTATCAAACAGCATAAATACAGAGGCATATCGATCGTTCTCTTAAGGAGAAAAATCAGTTCGGTCGACCCATGGATTGATATGAGGGATCAGACAAGAGGTTGATGTTACAATAATCCCATCACCTCGATTATCTGAACTACGGAGACGATTTCCCAAGCTCCCGGCGTGTCTCCATGGCTCAGCTGGTAGAACAGGTGCCGACTTTTTGTATGCTGGTTATCACTGGGTCAGGTCCAGCGAGATCCCAGACATCACACAACTGAATCTCTTCTAAATCAGCAAGTCTGTTGAATTACTTATCAGTGGAACTTTTGGTCAGTGTTCCCCGTTGTTTTTCACGATGCTGCAGTTTGCCGGGACTTTGCGGTCTTCAGAGGAACGGCCGGTTTATTCCACTCTATCAACTAGTTCAGTTGAACAAGCTAACTCTACTGGGTATTAAAAGGTAGGTAACTCACCGCTTTCCCGCCAAGCCTACGCTTGCTCTAGACGACATGGTGACCAACGAAAAATACAACACCAGGGACGATCGACAGCATATAATCTCATTGGTCCTTTCTGAAACCAATTGAGACACACGGGAAAAAACGGTGTCTGAAGCACGTTTGACACCTAAAACGGTTAATGTGAAGTGCATCCATGTTCACCAAGTCTGAAGGATCGAGGTTTCGCAACGAACTCACACTAACCGTCCCATATACAGCAATCAGCGCGATATTTGCGTTAAGTGCTAGCGAACTCTGCGGCGCTGACTGAGGAAGCAAATAGTGGCAAACATTTGAGTCGCTGAAACTGCCAACCCGGGAGTCCGTTTTATAATAGCAAGCTCCTTGAGTAATCCTCGCTGAAACAGAACGCGCGGAGAGAACAGTGACATTAGATCAACTCGCAGTGTATTACGTATACCTGAGAGGGGATGTGAACCCCTGTATTCAGAATAATTAGCAAACCTTTTATCTCTAGAGTGGACGTTTGGGGGTTCATCCTCGAAAGCAGAGGGTTAAACAAGTGAACTATTGTGAGGGAAAAGCTTCCATCCACACCCGAAACACATTAGCCCAATCGTGTGATCGTGATGTCAGCGCCTGTGAGGATTGAACCTTACTCAATCGGCATCCCACACAGGCATTTTGGCCACTAACTTGACAAACTCCAGTAGGTGACCAGATATGCGAATCAATCAAGACGCCGTTTCAGTGTGTCTTACAGTACACAAGTCTGCACGCCAATGCTTTCCATACATTCCCACCTTGTTGCTTCTGTTCAAATTATTCTTTTATAAACTATCGAACAAATCCCACAACCGACAGAGATGGAAGGAAATGCGTTATCAAGGATCATTCCCTTGTGCGAATTGTGAACATATGACAGGAAATGAGACGAATATCACAGCGACCGGGCCTAGACAAGTGTCCAGTTATGTGAAACAGTACGAAACGCATCATGAACAATTAATCCATATGTGGATTTTACCCTACTCACAATTTCAGCACCAGCAAAATTAGATCAGAAGAACAAGTAAACTCTACAAGAATACTTTAATTCAAATAACGTGTGATTGGATGACAAGGTATAAGGAACCGCCAATATGATTGCTCTGAAGCGTACCGGAAAGTTATTGTAAAGGGCTGTGAAGAAGAAAGAATGTGTTCCATGTACACCGTTGTCGTTCTGTGGAGTTCAACACAGTCTGTCAGTTAGTCGTAAATGTGACTGCTGCCACCCGCTCCGTAACCTTAAATGTGAGATTAAACGTATTGAAAAATGAGCGAAAACAATCGATGGGTTACTACAAACTGTAGTAGAAAGTTACAGCCTTTACGGAACTGCTGCATTAACAGGGCTGGAAAGAACTATACTATTACTAATAAGTGCAGAGAGCAACGGAGTCAATTACCATTTTATTACAAATACTGAAAGTTCACTGCAAATAGCTCGTAAATACAGTAGCGTGAGCTACTGATGCACTGCAGTCTAGGATGATGGATGCGAATTTCAATAAATACCGGTCTCTCAATGGGGCTGTGTGCATTCTCTACTGAGGTATGAGCTGTGAACTTACTGCAGGAAAATAATATATCCAAAGAACTTATTGGTCGTAGAAGAGGTACCATTTAACAAGTATCATAGAAAATAAAAGCAACGAGGGATTTCACTCAACTGATCCCACGAGTCTGCCAGAAGTTGACCTTAATGAACAGAAACTTCTTCCGCTGTTAAAATGCTTCCGCGACCTATAACAGGCTCAGTCAAGTTTGTGCCGACTGAGCTTCAGAGATAAGTCTTTCTATCAGTGCAATCCTCCTTATTTTTAAGTCGAACAAGAAACTGAATTGTCCTCACGGGCGAGAACTACTGTTTCAAGCTAGGCTCCATTGGTCCGGACACAAAAAACTGAACAGACGTGCTCACCTTTTGGTCCGAACAGGGTCGCATAGCAAGGTTTCGTGCAGTAGGGCTTCCCTTCATGCTGTGAAGAAAATAACCATAAAAGTGAGGAAAAATGGATTAAAACTCCCCGACTGAGCATACCGGCTTAAGAGCAATCAGCTCGCAAAAAGCGTCCCGACAAGAACTATGGAACGATCTGCCCACTTCAAAATTCAGTGACATACGCTTGGCACGCCTAGTTTTTCGGTGGTTAACTGTTTAGCCTAAACAAACCTTAAAAAACGACGAGGCTCTACAGTGTCTAGTGTCATCCGAAGTAGGTCATATTAGCAGTGCAGCGGGTAGCAGAAATGGACGCGATACGCTAAGCTATCAGTATTGTGTCAGGTCTCATAGCACGACATTCGAGCCGAGTCAGGCCAGCGAATGCTCGCTGTGCTCTTCTGCAGAGATGTTCCGTCTGCATCACATTCCCACTGTCTCAGCAAGCCCAGCTACCGTGGTGCACCGGCACTTGCTGATCCGACTCGAGTGGAGGAATTGCCAGGACAAGCTCTCGCACGGTATTGGGACTTCAGCACAACAAAACGCGTTTCCATCTGGTGACCCACTTCTGTAGCACGACCCGACCGATTAGAATTAGTCTGGAGGTATAGAACAATGACAGAAAAACATCTTAAACCGCCATTGAGTCGTGTATTAATGATTCCGATACATCATAAGGTGTAAAAGATAGACGCGTTCGAGACCCCTGGGTTTTAGCTTATGAACTGTAAAGATGTACACTAACCATCATCAAGTTTCACTCGCATATCACTGTAAATGCATTCTAAACTTGTCCAATTAAGCAAATCGATCGTCAAACACTTTCCTGAAAGTCTTTGTTGTAAAAAATATATAGTTACACGCACAGTACGCAAGCAGTAAAAAAACTCACTTCACTGTGAGAACCGGGTGCTAATGTTTTTGTGCATCGGGCGCATTTCAGGCAGGGACGATGCCAGTCTTTACCCAATGACGTTACTCGTTCAGCTGTGCAAAGAAATTCAATGAATCGCAGGTTCGGCACTCGCAAAACCTACCAAAATACACCTCTTTCTGGCAGTTGGGACACTTAGGCATATCGGCGACTCACACAACCACCGCCGACTGCGCGGTGCGAGAAAGAACTAAATAGGACTGTGGCTGGCGCGCGTGAGACGAGCTCCATGAGGGAGAGACACACAGACCGGTTGAACAACCACATGTTCTCATTGGCGAGCATGATCGCGGACGGACAGGTTCGGGCTACCGCTATTGGTTGTTTACTGACGCATATCACGCGTTTGTACAGATCACGTGACAAGGGCGTGATGGCTTGGAGGCCCGCGCAAGTTTTATCAACAGTCTGGCCCCCGACACACCCACGCTCCGCTGCCAAGTTGACTAAGTGTGGCACACGATCAACTAACGCGGATAGGGCAGCGGCCATCTGACTTGCTCCCAATGCATAAAGTCGCATGGCCTAGACAACTATTGCGACTGGCAGGTTTGCTCAGTCCCTTCTTCCCCCCACTGCCACAGTTGCGTGCGTCCCCGTGGCCGCTCTGATGACCTAGCGATGAGGCTGCAGTTCGCAGCGTTGTATGTGCATCATAGCAATCTCCTTAAACGGATAGCTACAGTCTTCGGGTAGTGGTTTTCTTCGTTACATTACCGTTGGCTGCATTTAAAACTCTCACTGCGTTTTACCGACTGGAGTCAGGATAGGTTACGCACGTTGCGTAGGGTCGCGTTTGGTACAATTGTGGCCTAAAACACAAGCTGATTAAACTTCAAATAATGGGAAATCCAACCCCCTCAGGCTCCACTCTTTCCCAATCATTCTTGACTGAATTTAGACCCGGTATGAATAGCTGCTACGGTACTTTCCTTTAACAGCTGATGAACATGGTGATGGCTGATGGCATGACATTGAGTATCATAAACTTTCCTCACTTACCCCACTGAACAGTGAACATGGCCTTTGATTACTGGTAAGTATTGGAGGTGTCATTTAACATCATTTGGTTATCGCTCAATCTATGGCAGTTTTCGCATATCTGTAGGCTTTTCATCCAGCTGTACTCGAGTCCCACTGTTGTTAGAGATTTTTAGTGGTGGCAAGGGTGTGAGAAAGTTGCAACTAATTGTGCGTGATGTTTGATTTGCATTAACCACTGTTCTGCTGCGTACTGTGTTCACCTCTACCCTGTTAATCCAAATGACTCCCACGTGCGAAAGAACTTTCCTATTTTTCCTCCCCTCCGTGAATCGCCATTTCTATCTAATCATGGAAGTGTGTTATACGCCTCAGGAGGTGGGGATTCAAAGCATGTATGTGCCGACTTCTTCAACAGGGCGGAGGTAGCAAATTTACTGCTTTAATTTTTTGGTACATCGTTGCACAGAACAAAGATCATACTAGACATGTGTGGAAAAATTTGTAACTAGACCTACTTTGAAAGTGTAAATGGGATGGATGGCTGAAAAACTGGAGCTTTCAGAATGATGGTTTGGTACGACGATAAAGCTGAATAAGACTAGATCTAAGCAGGTACAGTATGGGGCCTGAGAATGTTTTCATATCACGGATTTGGAGATCAAGAAAAGTAACATAGTTGGTGAGGATGGTCAGTTGGGGGTTGAACATGAACTCACTTCATAGGTAGAAAAGGACTTCAGAAGTAGAACACTAAACGCATCCTCTACAGAAGCATTCTTCAGGTAAAGGGACCGTATCAACTTGCGGTTTGTTGAAACGACCAAATGTGTTTCAAACTAGGATTTAAGAAGACCTCTCTCCTTTGTTTGTGAACAGTTATTGTGTTTTCTAAGAAATTGGACTGAAAAAGCACTACATGTGGACATGTTGCGTGATGAGGAGGAAGCGTTAAATCAGCTGGCCAGTTTAAGGTCAATATTTTGGGGAATAAGGGAGAAGGAAGTCCTTCGGCTGACCATATCTAGGAAGACTTCATTAACATTGTTAAGTTTTAGGGGCGGTCATCGAGCTTATATGATGCGTCAAGAAAGTGGCAAACGTGAAAGACACTGGATCTATATAGCGCACCGTTAGGCCTAGCCGACAGCTCTCATTTTTTTCGGACCACATAAACGACGTTCTCACCTGTACTCTGTCAGTTGCGTCCAACGTGCTTTCATAGCTCAGTTGGTAGAATACATGCCACGTTAGAGGATGCGATTTCTGAGGTTAGTTCTATTCTGATCGAAGCCAGGAGTTCTTCGCAAGTGGATCGCCCCACAAACAACAGATTCACCGTATTACTCGCTGGAAAACAAGTAGTGTCTGAAATAGAGGGAGTACTGCGTGCACCAAGTACCCGCTAGTTTCCAGTGTTATTGCCCATCGCTCATCGAAATTGAACTTCCCACATTTTTGTTGGCATGTTGGGCGTAGTTTGTCCAAAACTTGTAACATATTCAACTTTCTACTGGTGTAATGAGCACGCGCGATTGTACGTTACCATTCAAGCTACTATCCAGTAGTCAAGCAAGAGCATCTATTTGGGATAGTGAAGTAACGTGGAAAAAGCACAAAAAACTTGGGAGCGTATTCTGGCATAAACTGGTTCTCCATACATACGGGAACTCAACACTGACAACTGTTGCAACCGTGACGTTCTGAGACCCATGTAACATGCAAATGAGTGGGTTTGACTGTTATGGTGTTGAGTCCTACTACTCATGTGTTGATTTTCCGAATAAACATTCACTGCGCCATCCGCGTGCTTGACTCAAAACATTGATAGTTACAACGCCTTCGGAGTGCGTGAAATCCAATGTGTTTAGTTCCCCGTCCGAGACAGGCTAACAGCTAACTGGGCAATCAGTGTTTTCTCTTGACGTCACATCCTTGTTTACCAGCGTCCCATTAAAGGAAACCATACATTACCTGTGTGATTATATTGAGAACAGCGACATAGATATTCAGATACCGTCGATCAAACTCAAACACTTACTTCATCTGTTCACTTACAACGTACAGTTTAAGTTCAATGAAGGAATCTACCGACAAAAGGATGGTGTCGCAATGGGATCGCCGCTGGGACCACTCTTTGCGGACACCTTCATGGTGACATTAGAAAACGAACAGCTGAGTTCAACGATTCGCTGATACAATTGTTATAAGGGGTATGTTGACGACATCCTTTGCGTACTCGATAATAACGTTGGCCCAACTGACATCTTGACAACATTCAACTCCGCACACCAAAATTTACAATTTCCGTTGGAGACTGAAATGAATAGCCAGTTGGGCTTTTTGGATGTACGCTTACGTCACCGTGCTGATGGCTCAATTCAGCGGGCGATACATAGAAAGGATACTTGGAATGGTCAGTATATTCATTTCAATAGTTTCGTACCACTTGCCTAGAAAAGAAAACTGATCAACTGTTTGACGGGAAGAGTTTTAAGGATTTGCACAGAGGACACAATTGCGTAAGAATTAGCATTCTTACGTACAATGGATACCCGGAAAGTTTCATAGATAGGGCCGTGCAACAGCGGAGTGCAACAGACCAGCTGTTCTTTGTAGAACAGAAAACAGTGCATATCGGATTACCATTCAAGGGCGATATTGTGGTCGAAACTATTACACGTAGGCTCACAAGTGCTGTCAACAGAACATTCTACGCCGCTAAATTACGCGTCCAATCCGGTTTTGTGCCCAAGCCTAAAATATAAAGTGCCTATTTCTGCAACCTCGTTTTGTGTATACACATTTACTTGTTCTAGTGGGACCAGTTATTTTGGCCGCACGATCAAACGTTTATCGGAACGGATCCGGGAACACCATCCAGCTTGGCTCAACAGTGGTATAACAAAGTCTGTCTGCAGCGCCATACTACCACAGCTGGTGGATTCAAATCACACTGTCAACGTAAAGGACGCATTTCGCCCAATCTACCGAGTTAAGATCATCCAGTTGAGAGCGGTGAGGAGTAGGATTCTGTCTACAGGAAAGGCTATTGTGATCCGTATGTATAACCCAGCCCTGTGCACCCAGAAACGTTTTGTTCAGGCTTTGGATCTGCCCTGGTCAACCCCCACCCGGTTAGCCTGTCAACACCCATTGTTCAAATGGGCACTTGATTGCAGTGTGACATTGAACTGATTGACTCATTAACCACATGTCCCCTAATGATTCTCCCGTAAAATGTGTGATTTAAATGTGATGTATTTAGCCTGATGATGAATAACTGAAAACGAGCTTGTTCGCTACACATTATTTTTCATAACAGCTAAGTATACTGAATTCCTCGATTCCACTGTTAGTTCAGGTTGGTTACAGCAGTACTGTGAAGATAACTAGCAGTCGCGAGAACTGCCAGCAAAACAGTTGTGATGGAGCAGGAGCTTTATAAAATTATCTAACGGCTAGTGATTCCCTGAATGATACTAAGCAAGCGGAATGCGTCGTGGGAACAGTGTCACGGAATGGCATTTTGGCGAATGGATCGCGTTGGATTTTCTTAGTTCCTGCTAAAATGTAACGAACCCGCTTTCACATATAACGAGGTCATGTTAAGACTTCTCGAGGAAGTATTCTGGATTTCAACAGCGAACGATATCAGATATTGATGGGTACGTGGGTAAGCAGACAAACAGACAAACGAAATATAGCCTTGCAGGTTCAATGAGATCAGTGATTTCGACCTGTCTTGGAAGTCCTAATCGCGGGGTTATCGATTGGGGTTAACAGGACAGTTACTGTGTCTCCTCTCGAGACGATTGGACAACCTGATCATTGCTCACAAGCGAGAGCGGTTGAGCGTTCAGATTTGATAATTCGGACGTGCCTAATGTGAAGTCAATGACGCAGTGGTTAACACGGTTGCCTCATGATTGGAATGTTGGGAGTTCAAACCCCGGCCGTGGCAAGGATATGCACTACTGACGAGCTCTAATGAGAGCGAAACTCGAGTCTAGTGCTTCTTTTCGAAAGAGGCTGGCTGGAAAGTCTATCTGAATGCGAACGCTGCGATCAAATGTGAGTGATGGTCAACTTGAAAATAAGACAAACAGCAATTGGTTTATCTCCACGGCGTGAAAGAACACGGACCTATAGAGTGCAGCAAGTAAACAGAGCTACTACGTCGGTAGTGGGTATCATGTAGCATTACAAATATCTACACCAAATTGCGAAGGCTAACACGTACACGATGTGCACAAACCGCGGTGGTGTGTTCGCAAAGAGTAGAACGCACACGGATAACACCCTCAACAAACCTGTCGTCCGTCTGTGGATATGTTGAGTAAAACGGTTGTGGGCTATATGTATAACGACAGCCTAACACTACCACGCGTAACCAAGATGCATACACAGTTGTGGGTGGAGTTGTATGGTCAGAGTGAGTATAATCGTGGAAAGGGATTGAAATAGACAAACAGAGGAGACTCACGTACGATAACAAATAATGTCCGCGTTGATAAAAGTATGGATGAACAATAACCATATGTACGCAGTGTGTCGGTAGCGTTAAAGGGACAGGATCACGCGGAAGCCATATGGAGCAGTGGGATTGTGGTGTAGCTCGTGTCCCCGGTTCCGCTGACTTGGGGGCACCGCTGAGGTGCTCACCTCACGAGACGCGAAGTTGGAAGTTGTGTTGTTACGCGACAGTGAGGTTTGTCACGTGCATGTCTGAGCATCATATATTTGTAAATTTACGCGCATAAGGATGACTCAGTGGGTGGACACATGCGTCACGTATGTCGCATTGAAGGTCGCCACGCTGACGCACCAGGATTCGCTGTCCGTCGGCTGAGTGAAGGAGAGAAACGCCTAGTGCAGATTATGCGTACGAGCTGGACCCGAATAAGCGGACCTCTCGCTAGCCCGTGACCTGCATAATCTCGGTCTGTGGACGTGAGGACTGACAGAAGTACCCGTGGGAACAATGCAAACGCAATGTCCACTGATCAGATATGGAGCGAATGGGTGGATAGGGTTGAACCATTCGGTTTGGTGCATACCACTGGGCTATTGGAAGGTACCGATTGTCCCGGAACCCTGTTCCGACGCCAAAATCCTGAGTCCAAATAAAACGGACTATTCGGCATGCATGCCTCATAATCGAGTCGGGTGATCGAACGGGCACAACACACCCCCGAAACCATAACCAGACTAGCCGGCTGTCGCTAAGATGGATGTGTACACACAATCGCAGTGAAGTCACTTGGCCCCATCCACCCAAGTCTACGATCGATAGCACCCGACTGTTGGCACACGTCTCGGTAACCGAGTCAGCGTTTGAGGGCCATACGGGAATGGGAATCAGCATGTGTTAGTGAGTGCAAATGGAAAATGGAAAAATACGGTATTTCCATGTCGGAGTGTGTCATCAAGACAGTTTCCTCACCAACCGATAGACAATAAAAAAACTGCACTCAGGGACGACGCAGATTTACAAATCACTGAGTGATTAGTCAAAACCTAACCATTTATTTCGACGAATCTGGAACACGTGATGCCGTGATTCTAGATTTATCGCGCNCGATAAGGAGATACACTACTGACGAACTCAGACGAGAGCAAAAGCAGATTATAGAGTTGCTTTTCCAAAGACGCCAGTTTAAGAGTCTTTTTAAACGGAAAATCTGGTAACCATTTTGAACGTTGGTCAATTCCAATGATAATGTTGCACTCAATAACTTAAGTCAATGATGCTTCACTGCCGCCAACTGTGAGCTGTCAGACCTCAAAACAATAGGTGTCTATGTGGCGTTTTTGATGTAATGAATAGTGACGATGCTCTACTGGCATGGCTTACTGTTCGCCTTTAGGTTCCGGACAATATCCGTATCATGCAGATTAATCTCCCAAGTCCAGCTTGGAAATTCGTGCGCTGAATTGTGCTCCAGATAGGTCGTTCACCCAATATAACCCTCAAACATCGAGTTGGACTTTCAGGACAATTTTACCGTCTTCACAAACAAAAGACAAAAGTTGGTACTGGCTCGTCAGTATCAAACAACTAACAGGAGAATCTTTCGGATTACCACCTACAATAATGGGTGGAGCGGTGCTGCGTCTCTAATCGGGTTCAATCAACAGTAAGCTTTACGGACAATAACGGTAGAGTGAACGCGTGAGTCAGTAGAAGTGCATACTGTAATGTCACATTTACAGGCGGTGGCGCCATGCTTAAGTGCGTGGACGAATGAGCCGTTGGTCGTCGAAGGCGCGGCCAATCAGAACGCAGTTTGAGCCTTGGTACGAGTGTGGCGCACACAGGCGGCCTTGATGCGTATACAACACGCGGGTATGAACACGAATACATCACATCAAATCGTGTGATCCGAATGGCAGTCACCGCAACTTAGGGCTACATAAGCCAAAGGTTTTGTGCACACAACACAGGTTTGAACCGGTTTACCGGGGCAACTTCACCAAATTCTAATACCCGTGGTTTCTAGTGCTGCAATGTGATGATAAGGGCTGAGGTCAAGTCCACAGAGCGGTCAGCTGATAGGCTGTACCGACCGATCGACAAAACTGGAGGCTTGTGATTACGGTTGGCTGCATCCCGTTCGGATTAGCCTGTCACAGTGACCGAATCCGAAGGCCACGTGCGCTTAGCCATCACTACAAGCTGCATGCATTGCGCTAATTGGGCACCACTCACACACCACGTATCCAGTGTAAACATGAGGGAATAAGGGTAGGAGGTGTGCGAGTGAAGCCTTTGTGCCCAGCCGGCCACTGCTGGTTAGCCAATTGGTAGGCTAGTTCGAAACTGAAACCCCTATCTCTCGAGAAAAAACGGAGAGGCTGCAATTGTAAGATCTACACTTGGAAGAAAAATACTGAAAATATAACGCAAGAAGCATTCCATTATAGGAGTACATGTCAGAGAAGACAGAGCGGAATCAAAATATAAGGTTGGGGTGGAAGAAAACAGATAAATCATTCACCACACAGTACAGCAACAACGCCAAAGAAAAAGAAAGGTAGAAGGCCACAGACATCCGCGTTTCTGAAAAATGGGAGCGGGTGGGTTCCAAACGATGGTAGTCGTTGGTTAATCTGAACAACAAAGAAGTGGATGTTACTCACTTGACACTAGGGTACTTGTTTTCACTTGGCTGATCGCATACTATGAGTACGTTGATGATCTACTAATCCCAAAAAACCAACGCACCACGACCGCACACATCGCAACGCCACATAGACTTGACACCACGAACTATGACACCCATGGCCCTCTTGCACACCGCGCGCTTCACTTCACAGTCCCGCAATTGCTCCTCACTGTGAACTTGCGCACGCCCGTCCAGACCATAGTTCTCCAAGTATTTCGAAAATGTGAACTCAATGGCAGAACGCGAAAGATTTGCGTAGATGACATCCTGGTATCTCCGCTCCTGGCCACCAGGATTTCGCTCAACTGATTTCAATTGTCCTCGCAGCAGCTGTTTTCGGATGTGATCATCGACCATCCGACGGACGTAACGTAGCCGACGTAGCTGATTCAGTATCAGCATGACTGCCATGTCCGATCGCCGCAGTAACTGAGTGTTCGGAATCACGCGCAACCAACGAATATCCAAGATACGTCCTAGACATTGCAAATGGAAGCGGGTCGGATAGCGCACGTCCCGCTGATACAATGTCCACATTTCAGTGTCATGTAGCAGTATAGACAGCACGATTGAGCAGTGGACACACAGTTTGTCGACCGCCTTCAGCCTGCGGTTTATCCAGACACATCTTTCAAGACGTCGGGAAGCAACACTAGTCTTCGCCAGGCGAGCTTGCAACTGGCGGTCCGCGGACAGATTTGTGGACAGGCTGCAACCCAAGTAGCAGGAGTCTGCACAGTTGTGGACAACATCTCGATTGATGCGAATTTCTGTCGTAGATGTAGGGACAGCACGTCCGTCTGGAGTAAGCTGAAAGAAAGAGAATGTCTTACCTGTGATGATATTCAATCTAAACCTGGATGCCGCGGTCGTGAAAGGCGTGGCCAGTTGTTGGAGTTTGTTCTCGTTGTGTGCAAACAGTGTGTTGTTATCTGCGAACGGAATCATGTGTACCATTGAGGAATGTAACCGTTTTGGGGTGCCGGGACTTGGAATATTGAGTGGGCGTGCATCCGTGCGTTATTCAACCTCAACGCCCTCCTCTGCCGAGTCCTGAAATGCAACTGGTAGCATGGTTGTCAGATAAGAATTAATTATGGTTGAGGTTAGACCGTAACCTTGCTTCATGCCAATGACAATGCCAATATCATCAAAGGTAGATCCACACGAAATTGTCTTCATCTTCTTGTACACATACAACATTCTAATCGAATTGGCGAACTCAACTGAACATCTGAACTTGCAAAGCGCTGTCCGTAACGTCTCGCGGCCAACGATATAAAACGTTTTGGTGAATTTCACGAAGACAGCATACAAGGTTGTTTGCGTTTCCGACGCTTCTGCTGAGTCTGTGGAGCAGCAAACATCAGGGCGATCGTACTGTAACTCGATGGGAATTCACATTGCTCCTCGAGTACATTGGCTCCCAAGAGGTCGACATTCAGTTGATTCAGAAAGATTTTCGCGAACATTTTGCTTCCGCAGCCCAGAAGATCAATGCCCCGATAGGTGTGAGCTCATTACTTCCCACCATTACCTTTATACAAAGACAAGATAAGAGCATCTTTGAATTCTTGCGGCATCACCTCGTGCTTCCAGATGAGGTGAGCAGCTAGATGAGCGCACGTCCCAGTGCCGTCCGCCGTTCTTCAGGATTTCACCTGGCAATCCATCCTCGCTTGCAGCTTTCCCACCACACAGACGCCTGATCGCTCTCCGCACTTCTGTCTAATCCGGGGCGGCAGCAAATGAAGATTTAACGGCTTATTGCTGCATGCTATTCAGTCACCTAATTAATAGTAGCGGCACGGCTTATTAGGCTACCAGTGTTCGCGCCATACTTTCATGACGCCCTCTGGCTGGGTGCACGAACAGCTGGTGTCCACGTCAATCAGTGATTTGGCAAACTGAACGGATGGACCAAAGATCGCCCTAAACGAATCGTAGAACTTATGTCGTTGACGATTGCCACAGACAAGGATCCACTCACCTTGATCCCTCGACAAGCTGACGGTGAATACTCCTGAATGCCACTATCTTTTCTTCATTATCACTGTTCACTGGGGGAAAGGCAAACGCCGCATTCTTCTCTAGTACCAAGCTGGAGATAGCCGCGATGTTGCCCTCGAACCACACCGGAAAATTCTGACGTTCAACACCGATCGTCTAGGTGGCTATTTCCCTGATCTGTTCTTTGAGCGGTTGCTGCATACCCTCAAGGATGGCGAATACAGCAGAGTCGTGCAGACGAGCGGCAAATGCACGTTAAAAAGCAGCCCTTGTCTTAGAATTCACCAGTGATCTGATATCCAGAGGACCGACAATAAACAGGCTTGCAAATGTGAGTAAACACATTCGCTCTGTTCGACGATGCATACATCACTGTGTATCACTCGCGTGATTAGCATTTCCCGAATGTCGCAATACCACATAATCACGTAATCCAGCAAATAATCACGATCGCTTTGTGGGTGGATCCACGTCGTGGTGTCGATCGCATCCAACTGGAGTGGGATGTTTATGATAGCCAGCTCGTAGTTGGCATGCAGGTGGGGCAGATGATCATCATTCATATTGACTGAACCACTGGTGTAGGGTTCGAGGACTCCGGATCAAGCCACTGGGTCGCACCAACCTGAGCGTTCAATGAACAAAAGGTTCGCCAGTGTGAGGTAACCGACTGTATACAACTGCGACAACTGTACAACTAGTTGGGATATTTTAGTTGGCCGATGCAGCTCGACAGTTGCTGGCAGAAAATGCTGTGACAGTCAGTGAGGTGGAGACAAGCGAACCGAGTGAATCGAATGACCTTCGAAGCGCGGTGGAAAAGTTGACTCAGGAAGTAGCGACTTCTAAGATGAAGAAGGGGGATTACCGTGGCAACATCTGTTACGGATGCGGAAGACGTGGACACTGACGAAGATTTTACCCACCCGCTAAGAAAAGGTCGTACTCTAATAAATGTTTCGTCGATTGTTCTTTGTTTGGGAAGGGTGATCCATTCCATTACCAACATCGAGGAGGACGTTATGAAAGTTTCTCGGTCGCGTCGGGTTCTACAGCCGTTCCATCAAAACCTTCCATGACATCGCGAGTCCATTATACTGAATTCTGAATGAGGGTTGCCAATTACATTGGTTACAGGAAGCCAATCAAGCGTTTGTCGAGATC
>QNGE01000524.1:65175-93094 GCA_008508345.1 Paragonimus westermani | reverse complement strand
AGGTGTCTCAAACCTCCACTTGTTTTTACATGTCGGAGGGCCTGGCGGCTTTTGGTTTGATCGTGAACATGACCAATGACAGGTCCACCAAGAGTGAGATAATTTGTGCATGTGTGTCGAGGGGGAGTGGGTGAGAGAGGATTGTACAGGCACCTGTGGTGTCGACATGATTGGGATGGTTCACCGTGCCAGGTGCATCACGAATGAACACGTCTGTTTCACAAGGTCACTTTGCGTTTCGGATTGTAGGATGAAAAAGGTCGCGGGACATCGGACCACGTTGAGGTAACACATACGAAGTGTCGATGCGGTAATTAGCGCGGACAAACGGAATGTGTCAGTTATGACTGTCCTGTCCAAAGTGACACCTACAAACTCACACAATGTTTGCAGCTACAAGCGGTGCGTCAAAAGTTAGTTCTTACGAGACTTTCAGCTCCCATGCTCAACCATTCTTAATCCACTTGTAACCCGTTCAGGCATGAACACCTAGAACACGACCAACCAATCACATACCGACGTGCATCCTATTCGGACGCAAATTCCTATAATCCATGTCACACTATTCAAGTTTTATGTATAGACCAGATACATCGTTTACAATTTATAAACTCATTGAGGTTTGCCAAAAGCTGTTGATTGTAATGCTGAGTTTTGTGACTGACTGAATGTAATGATGCGAACTCTTATAACCTGTTTTCTATGTCCGTCGAAGTTTGTCTTACTCCTGAGTGTGGGGTTCAGTCATATTTTGACACTTCTCACCGGGTTTATAAAATTCCGTTCATTTCGTTCATTCACAGCGTAAACAACTCGGGCGTGAAGAGTAGGGCAAGTTTATTCCGTCCAATAACGTCGGAGGTTACAGGTTGGATAACATGACCAAATAGTATTGGGAAAACCTTGGATTACAGCTTTGGTTGTTAAAACACTTGAAGGTGCCTAAAGCAGCTAATGACTGAGTTCCTAACAAAACTGGGTGATCGATGACACGATGCCACAGCACTGGACGTGTAGGGTTCGTATCCCAAATAGAGACGCGGAACACGTCTTGTGGATCTGATGAAATGTACAGGCGTCCCAGAACTTTAGCCGATGAAACAAGGTCTTCACTGTCTAGTTCGCAAGTTCTCACACCACGCACTCGCTTGCGTCTATGGACCGGAATTCCAGACCACAACACATCGGCAGTTTCCACCTGCACGTCACGTGCATTTCTGTCTAGTTCTGTGTGTATGGTTGATGATTTCTGTTATAGGTTCCTTCCTTGGTACTTCTTGCTAGCTTCTCCGAATTCGTTGAGTGATGGCTTGTCCAGTCACTCTTGTTGTGAGCAATGCACCTGCTGCGGGCTTTGACCATATCTCACCATCGCGTTGAGACATTCCATCGAGTGTCAGAATAATTGCATCTCCGACTTGGTCACCTACAGAGACTGTCAAGGTCAGTCAGAACACAGCTACTTTTGCGGATATTTTGAGTTATTGGGAAACGTGCAGAATGTGTCAAACGGCTGGCAATTTGTTTGCACTTCTCACGAATGGTTAAAGGTTTAGACGCGACAGTGCGGTTGCACTCAGTCCGAGGCTTACAGTATTGTTGTGAGCTTTCTTCTCTCAGAGCAGTGTGGATAGGAATTCAACTTCCGGTTGAAGCAAGGACAGACTGGGCTGCTAAACTTTAAGGGTCAAAAACCGGGCTCGAAAAAGGCGCTCCGAAACGTTACAAATTCTTGTGTTAACCTGACTACTTTAAATAGCGAAAATTAATGCGCCTAAATGAAATAACGTTGGAACCATCAAAAGGTGATTTATAGTTCAAATATTCATAGCAGAAACATTACCGGATCTGCACATTTCATCCTAGACGACGGCGTCGCAGTTTGTTAGCACTGTCAGGGGTGGCAGAGCCTAGTTGTCAGTTGATCTGGCAGCACGCGTGTTAAACCGCGTGAGGACAGACGACAGGAATTTTCGTTTAGATACACTGGTCAGCTGATTGTCCCAAATCGACACGTCGGCGACACTGAAGTCATTTGTTAAGATCGTCCCATAAGCCTAATGACTCGGTCGAGAGAGAGAGAGAGAGGACAAGTTACCGTGACGTTTGACAGACAGCTGGGTGGAGTCATAATTCACGCCGCCTAGCGTAAGGTTTCCTGCCTTACGCTAATTGTTAGAATGTGTTTGAGACCGACTGAGTATTCCTAATATTAAAACAACTTGGGAACAGTCGATACTGTAGTGACGTTTCGCTTCTGATGCAGAAGATGACGCTCCTGTGCCAAACGTGAAATGTCACCAATACCCCCAAAGTACCGAATGTTCACACGTTGCCCGTCTTGTTCACCTTGTGGTCTAGATGGCCTTCAAAGGTGGACGACATGACCCAATGGATTTCAACGCCGAGATCTTTGAAACCAAAGAAATGCGGATGATATTCATAACGCAGTTCATTGTAGAGTATTTCATGAAATAATATTTAGCATTGGAACGCTTTTTTTGTGCAGTCAGGACGCCACATGTATCTGGTGAATGATATAATGCAAAGTGGCTTGTGTGAAATCCATCCTAATCGATCTTGTTTTTTTTTTACGTTTTAACCATTAGCTTCCATTTCTGAGTATTGTCGCTAGAAGCGCTTGTCCAAAGTCTCCCTCATGGTCCAGATGATCTAGAGCTTTCGACTTCAACGGAGCCAGAATAAAAAAACGCCGGAGATATGTCATTACGAGACAGAAAAGCTTCCGAACCATCCTCGTAAGAAGTTGTTATAAATATGGCTCATAACGTACCATAAAAAACGATTCAGATGCATATTTAAAAGTACTTTGTACTTCTATATTCTTTTGGAAACTAGCTTTGTTAGTGATCGGAAAACACAAACCCTATATGTGAATTACATTTGCTTCCCATGCTTCTATGAAAGTGTGATATCACTGACCCAACTGTAAATTATGTTATCTTCATAGATAATTAACTTGTGTCGCAAGCTACATGATTTTAGGGACACTTGAGAGAACGTTTAATCAGTAATAGTGCACGGACTTCAGACTGGGGTCACTGGTCTCAAAGGTGGTTTGGTTACCTGTAGGAATACATTGAACCGGTCCATGCAGACACCGCAGTCTGATGACCGGGCATACCAAAAGCAACTGTTTGTCACTAAATTTACGGTAATATACGTCTTAAAGAAACTTGACAAAGAGGAGCTCCGAAACAGACAACAAGATAAAAACAGTCGTGACGGATTATGAATTCTGACTTATTGTCAACTGTGGACATGTTGCTTCGACTGACAAGTCTGACAGCTTCGAACAAGGGCATTGCGAAAGTTGACTAAATTGGACTGTGCGGAAGATGCCCGTGTGTGAGTGCGTTGCACAACGAGAAGAATATGCTGTTGTGGTAAACATGAACTATGCGAAAAGAGTACACAGGTGCGGTTCGTCAGTGAGACCGGATAGTATGAACACCTGAATCAAAATGGCAGCACCAAAAGACGTATCTGCCAGAACCGAAATCTACAGCGGTTCGAAAAAGACCCATTCACGTGTTAGAACTTTTATAAGTATTGGCAGCCTAGTCTTTACAGCGCAGTTGACAGTGAATATGAGTATAACATAAAGTAGCTGAATATTGTCTGGTCTTTAGCTTCATGCATGACAATAGAAATATTCCGCAACTCAGCCTGGTTCATGCAGATAAACAATATGCTAGAGCACCGTCGAAATAGAACTAATTCAAGTGATGTTTCTTTGTGGACCCACAAAGGTAGCTCACTTTTTTTCACAGCAGTTGCTTTCGCACGGTTGTTCCAGCCTTCCTAAGAACATGACGCATGAGGACGGAGATCAGCTATGGTGAGTCTTACGAACTAGTTCTTTTCAGGATAAAAAGCCACTGAGCAAAGTGGTGTTTGTATTTGAAGACTTAGGGGGGGAAGACTGTTGTTGTAAACTTGTCAAAAAGTACCGGTGAATGAGCACCAAAGTAGTCCTGTTCTAATAATTGTTTGCTACATACAACCCTTTAAAAGAGATCAGCATTGACTGGTCATTGATGTTACAAAAATGGGCAGCTGAACCACATTACTGCCAGCTAGTTAAAACGAAGAAGTATGAGAAATACATTGAAGTCTGAGAAGTGTAAGCAAACGGAAATTATTTATTCGACTCACGAATTTCCCATCAACTCACTTTCTACTCCTAGACTGTCATTAATAAATATATATGTCATTTATATGTACACACATATATATGATGATCTAAATGGCAAACTTTTGCTAGAGGAAAATTTTTCCAGTATGCTATTTTTGCCTGATTTCTCTTTCATGCTTCGTGAGTGCGCTGCGCTAATTTTCTCGACACTTGAATTATTATACCCATTGGTGAATCAAGGCAATTCGACCGTTTCAATCTGAGAATGTGTCCCGCGTGCATTGCTGTTCAACCAATAAGTATGGTTTGTTGTGGTGAAAATCTACTCGATTCACCGCTCACCCAAATCCCGACAAAACAGAAGATCTGACAAACGATCTATCCAAATGTCGTGTTAAAGATACCACATCAAGATTGGACGAATAGTCTCAAATTTATGCTTTCCGTTACTCATCAATTTATTTGTTCCGTACAGCACCAATTGACATACAGTTTGTGACTTTGCATTTGCTAATACGATCAACCAATGACAAAATGTGATTTCTTCAATATTGTTGTACACCCATAAATTCGGCTTCTCAACTCATGAATAGCAACTAATTACTGCTACCAGTACCAGGTCTTCTCCTTATTACTTGTGTGGGAGGTTTCAATTCAAGTACGATTCCTAGGGCTATTCGAAGTCCCTAATTCGGAGTATCACAAATTGACGTCGGGAGTGGAAATGCCTGCACTTGAGCAATTAAATCTGCATGCTGGTGCGAGTGAGATCGAGGAATGGGTCAAACGATTTGAACTGTGGTACAGCATTCGTCGTGATGTGAAGAAGTAAAACCGATCAGCTTTCTTCGTTACCGCTGGTGGTCGTGAATTGTATTCGTTACTGAATAATCTGGCTTATCCGAATGCCCCAGCCTCGTTGCCATTCGACGAACCGAAGAAACTGTTGTTAAAGCACGTGCTTCCTGTTAGCTTCCAGGCCACAGAACGGGCGAAGTCCAATTCATTAGTGCGTTCAACATGCGCGGGCTTCCGTGAGTTCGTTCTACAATTGCAAAAAAAGCTGCTCGTTGCAACTTCGGTGACAAGCTGGAGGAGCATCTACGTGATCGATTGACTGCTGGTGTCAATGACACTGACCTTCAGCGTAGATTGCTGGTCAAACAAGATGTGACTTTCCAAGAGGCCCGAGACATCTGCGAGCAGAAAGATGACGTCAATGCCGCTACGGCTGATTCGAACGTGACATTATTTCAGAAGACCAAAGCGCATACCACCACTCCAAGTCAACCAGTGAACAGACCTTCTCATGCACCCATCATCAATCCCGGTTTAAAGAAATTTAAAAAGTGTTTCTCGTGCGGTGAGTTACACTTACGATCATCCTGCCGATTTCGTAATGCTATATGCCATTTATGCGGTAAATCTGGTCTTACTAAGAAGGTATTTAGAAGTCAGAAATTTCACCTGAGTCAGTTTAGAGAGACAGATGTTATGGAGCCATCCACTGCTGTTTATTCATTGCAAGTGAAATCCAGGGCTGAGCAGCCGGACGAGCCATCGTGCAAGGAAATGGGACAAACAGACGAGGAATGGCAAGCGGAAAACCCCCCGATAGAAGGCGCCGATCGCACACGTGCAAACGGAAACCGGGGGCGTTGTGGGTTGGAATTATGACTGGCGATTTGCACAATAAAGATTGTGCTTTATTGGACGCCTTCTCGCTACAATCTTCCCACTGGGTAAAATTCTAACACCTGTATTCTGTCAATGTTGCAGACAAGCTTCCATTATCCTGTGACGGGACTTCACAGGAATAGGACAGATAAACAGCCCCGAGAGATACCAACTTATGAGGTAAACGTGTCCAATAATTCCCTGTAGATCCCGATCACCATCATCATCACCATAGACAGCAATACATCGGTGGTNTCACTTGTCCGTACAGTAACTGCTTCGGGATACGGTCATCGCCCATCCGACGGACGTGACCGAGCCAACGGAGCTGGTTCAGCATCAACATGGCTTCCATCCCGTCCATGTCCGCTCACCGCAGTACCTCAGTGTCCGGAATCATGTCCGATCACCGAATACCCAAGATGCGTCTCAGACACTGCACATGGAAGCGGCTCAGATAGCTCACGTTCCGCTGATACAATATCCACGTCTCACTGCCGTACAGCAGGGTAGACAGCACCATTGCAACGTAAACACTCAGCTTGGTGGCCATCTTCAGGCTATGATTCTTCCAGACACGCCTTTCAAGACGTCCGAAAGCAGCACAAGCTTTCGTCACACGCGCTCTCAACTCGCGGTCCACGGACAAATCTGTGGACAAGTTGCTACCCAAATAGCAAAAATCCCCGCAGCGATTCACAGTGTCTCTAACGATGCGAATTCCGGGTGGTGGTACCTAAGCAGCACCTTCACCATAGTAACACGGTAAGGTGCGCACACATGGGACAAACATTTTTGTTGACTCCCAAAAACTCAAATGGAAATCGCTACATAGTTGTCATGATCGACCATTTCACACGATGGGTGAGTTATTCTACGGACATATCAGACAAGCGGAAAAGTTGCACACGTTTTCATGAATACTGTCCTGGTTTGCTCTTGAATACAGCACAGAGTCGTCACGGGCCACGGCCCGTCTAGTGAGGGACGGCAATTTCAGATGTTGACGACTTGGAAAATTCAGGGCCTTACAATATGGCCGTGTCACCCACAAACGAACGGGTTGACGGGGAGGCTTCATTGTACAATGAAGGAGTGGCTCATTAGTAAAGGCACTAACTGAGAAGAGGGATTACCGGTTGTTTTGTTCGCATGCCGTAAGATGAATTGACAGTAGAAAGTGCGCCATTTAAGAATCAAGGGTTCTCCTGGATGTTTGTGTCCGAAGACAGAGCGGGACAAGGATCATCGTAAGAACGACAAGATCTGAAACACCGTCCGCCTGAATAGACTAGAAGTACAGCGCCGAAATAAACAAAGATATGAAGCGAAGCATAAAACACATGACGCTCATTCAAGACTGAAGACAAACTGAGAGTAAGTGACCATGATCGACCAGAAACATCCGGTCCTCTCGCAGGCGAGTTTTAAAGGCGGTGGAGTGGATCATTTACCATCACGAACCGCAAGAGTACGAGCTTTCAAAATCCAGCAAGGTTCTTGTTGACGATGCATCAATGCTGTACATTTGCCCCCACGGCACAGTTGGGCAAGTTGTTCAAAGGAGGATCGAGCGTGGTGGATTATCAAACCGGAGATGTGAGTATTCCAACTGTCGGCGAAATACCTCAGTGCGGCAGTAATATATGTCCAGAAGTCCACAGCGAGCAGATCGGGACATCATGGGCGACGGGATGAGCCGTCGCTCAACAAGGTCAGATCAACGGAAGAGACATGGCAAGTAAAGTGGAATGGGTGACCAGCTCGGAGGCACAATTATCCCAGCACTCGGAGGAATGTTACAACACGATCGTAGAATACGGCCAGAGGTCACAGTGGATAGATTGCTGACAACACTAGCGATCGGACGGGCAATCGCTGAACGAGATCGACCCAACGGACAAGGACTCGCATGCGGAAAACCCGGTGACAGAAGGCGTCGATCACACACACGCACACAGCCGAAGTGCACACGACGTGTGGGGCAGAAACCGGGGTTGTTGTGGTCCGGAATTCTGATTGATAAACGCCAATGAGTGTGTAGCGTGGCAGTTGGCGTGTTGTACAAAAAAGATTGTGCCATATTCAACGCCTTTTCGGTACAATAATATTGCAGAAAGTGTCAAACATGAGATGCCTTCCCTTAGTCCCGCCGATAGATTCGACTGGCTCAGATGGTGATTAGGATTTCGGCGGACAGCAGGCTTCTGTCCGACACACGAGGGACAGATGTCTAATCTCTCCATACACATGGCAAACTGCCTACTTATGGCAGCACTCGTTGGCTGAATAGTACTGGCCTCTGCATCAACAACGTGTAAATGATTTCCTGGAGGTTTTCAGTGATGCATGGGTTGATTTGGTAACAGTCTAAACACCAACCGTGTTCGTCCGCTGTGAAAGCGTGGTTAACTGGTTAATAATATTCTTTCGCTGTCAAACAACCACGCAGGCCTCCTCCCACTGGGCTAAAGTAAATTCATCTTCTCACAGTAATGTTTCACGTGGTTCTCCTCTCTCGTTACTCGAAATCAAACACTGTAGGGTCATTTCTTCCTCCGATTCGGTATAAGGGATCTCGTTGTAACGGCAATCAGGCATAGGTTGCTGAATGAGAGCAATCAAATCACTCTCATCCGCAGCTCGATGCAACTTCATGAAGCACTATCTCGCAGTGTAAGTAGGCTGACGTTCGTCCCACAGCTCACTCAATAGGCTCAACGTATCAGCAGTATTCACTTCACTTTTGATGCGTAGCGCATCAAGGCATTGTTGGCCCTGATCGGCGAGAAACCATCGTAGCAATTTAATTTCGCGGGTGTGTGAAAGAGCGGTATTTTGTTGCGAGATGGGGAGTAGTTTTAAGTAATCCCGAAAGTTTTACTTCCAACGTTTTCGAGAGGATAGTGCTAGCTTTTCCATGCAGCACACTGAGGTTGTGCAGATAAACGTGATCCCACAGAGATTTTCCCACTTCGCCAAATAAGAAGGCTTGTTGATCGACAACACGTTGCGGCAGCAGTGGACACATAGGACCCGTATGCCGACCCGAGATGGAGAACACGTGTTAACACACCACGTCTTGCTGATTTATTGAAGTGTGCATACGGCTAGAACGCCCCGGATTTGCAGCCAATAAAGTGCATGACAGGCTCAATATTGGTTAATCAGCGAGTGGCCAAGGGAAGCTATTATTTTCGCACTACATTCGCATCGGACGGTCCTCTGTCTGAAAAATAACTGGTCCTTGCGCTTGAGTTATTTAAGTGTAACAGGCCTACTGGACCAAGTTTTCTTTTTTCCTTCTCTTTACGCTGATGGAGGGGAAAGTTTATATGAGAACTGACACACATATGAAATGAATTACTATCAACTTGTATTGTGGCGATTTTTGTGTCTCAGCTACCCACCGAAGTGAAAACTTGACTCATCGTTCCACCTACCAATAAATCGCCAGCTATCTTTCTTTCCGTGAGTCTGCATACCCAGTTTGTTAGAGTTGTACTGCGTCGAGTTAACGAACAGAGGCCTCATACAGGGACGAGTGAGTCATGGTGATAGGAGGAATAATCCCAAGTCAACGTTTAGGTGGACGATGTTTGCCAAGATACAAAAACAGCAAGTTTTCCTATTCACTCTGAACACAACCCTTATAAATTTATAAGGGTGCGGCAGGTATTAGAGGAAGCAGCTGAGTTTACATAACATGTATTTACCTGGTTTCTGTAGAGATGGCGCTGAAAATGGCCATGTTCGTTGTGCCCAGAACTGTACCAGTCGTCCCACAGTTGTGCACTGGGATGGAAAACCCGAAGTCAAAACAGTTAGAGGTAAACTCACAATGAATGGATTACCCACGGGGGGTGGGGTTGGCGAAATCAGGCTTCTTAACCGAGCGGAGTTAGCAAACGGCCGCAACAAACCACTGTAACTACAGCATTTCGAATTAAATCGTTCAGATCCATCATTCCCGTGTTTTGGTCACCAATGTACACGGTCGAAAACAAAAACCTGCTGACAAACCTCTCGATAAATGTCACAGAGTCTGAAAGTTAACTCAGGATTGGGAACCAGCATGCATCAGAGTGTAAATACAATGTTCCTCTAAAGCAGCGTGGTGTCATCGATTTTTTCATTAAAAACTGGATAACAAGAAACTACAATCAAGAAAGAAGCTGATTTACAAGTCACTAAATGATTGATCAAAGCCTAACCATTTAGCTGCCAGAATCTGGAACACGTGATGCCGTGATTCTAGATTTATCGCGCCATTTACGAACTCTGATGCGACGCATTCTGGCACCAGTGCGAAACCCACGAGCATCGCTAGGCACCTCTCGGTTTTGTGGCCTCGTCACTGAGTCGTGTCATTCCACCTTCTGCCAACATACCTCACTTGACCATTTCGTCCGTGATAAGGACAACCTGTTGTGCTATCGAGATCAGCGTGAATCGCTCGTTCAAGACTGTTGTCCAGATTGAGTTGCCTTTTTCTCTGGAGACACGCTTCATCCTGGAAAACGAGATATTCGTTTAGTTTGCGGAGACAGAAAACATTCTTACCAAGCGGATTTCATTTGGGTGACAACAGTCCACGATGACATTCCTTCACATGTGCACAATGATGGAACCGGACCGTTTTAAGGGCGCAGAATGCATTCCACAAGATTCGTTTGTCCGCAGACTCACTTCTGTATGACTGTAGAAACTGCAGCCACAAATGCTTCTTCTAATACCTTGTAGTGGATACAATTATATCACTATAAGCTAGTAGGAACTAGAGACTCTCGGATGACTAGATAAGCTTACGTGTGTTGGAGTTTGTTGGACCACCGTTTGCTCAAATCATTTTGCAGGGGGCTAGTCTCACGCAACTTAGGCAGGGTGAATTATCATTTTGGAATCATATCACGCTGATGGACTTCGATTCGAAGTGCAATGTAATGAACTGCTTTTCAGTTATGGAATCTGTGAGGGAAGTGCGATGGAGACCACTGGTAAGTGCGAACGGTTGAGTGTAAATTAGTTCAAAGTCTGGTGAGGAAGTTTGCTAAGACAGATGGTGTTCTTTGTATCTATAACGCAGTTCAATCAATAGTAAGCCTTACAGACAATAACAACTGCAGAGAAAGCACGCGACTCAGCAGTGCATACCACAATGTCACATTTACAGGCGCTAGCGTGGATGAATGAGGCGTTGGACGTCGGAGCGGCGACCAATCAGGACGCAGCTTGAGTCCTAGCACGAGTGTGGGGCACACAGGCGGCCTTGGCGTGTGCACAGCAGTGTTCATGATCTGCTACAGACCATATCAACAGGTGATTGCTCGGTTAGCGTCGTGTTGCGGATTGTAAAAAAACAGCCCCTAGGAGGATGTCCGCCGGCCCGCTCAGGCTTGTAACACTACAAAGTCCACTGAACACAGAATACTCAAAAGATGCAAGTATCGGTCATATCGAGAGGCCCAATTGAAAGAGCTTCGATTTTCGAATTCGAACAAACCTGATTCATTCTGCACGATATTGAACGGAAATGGATAAATATTGTTTTAATATTCGGTCAGAATTATGTAGTGCGGAAACCGCACTTGTGACTATATGGTTCACATAAGAATATTTTCCCCTGGTTTTCTGTTTGCCTGACGATGACATTGAACTGCCAGCAGAACAACAGCTTTAGAGGTAATTGGCGCCTTCGTGTACTTGGTAGAATCAATCAGTCCTGAGCAACTATACTGACCAATACTTTTTCACTAAGGTAACGCTATGGTTTGTGTGTAGTGGAATATAATAAAACAGTTAGCATAGCTCTCTATTTTTCAACTTTATTCAAGCTGGACAAAAAGATAATGACTTTGTGTGAAGTCAGTCGGTAAGGTATATCAAGCAAATAGTATTTAGTGTTGACTGTATGTTGCACATGTTTTGTCGATGGAGCACAAAAACAGCTTCAGAGTCGGTAGCTGCTTCCTCTAAAACGAAACAGTATTTTCTTGGTCGTTTTCCACTAGTATGGTATGGCTCTATCATCACATTTCGTCCAGTCATATTTGACCAAAGTAACAATCACGACAAAGCAGGTTCCTAGATAACAAGGCATCTTGATATGGACAACATTTTCGATCTCCATAATGCAGCAGGTTTTACTCAATGTATGGTTACAGTAGAAGAAAAGTACATACTGGCGTGAAGCAGACTTTGCTTACTAACAGGATCATATACCGCGAAATTCCATGCGACGGTTAGTGTTTTGGCAATACGACTATAAAACTCCGAGTGAGAGTTCACAAATGGTGCAGTGAACCTGAAAGCACAACATGGTATGCTTCAGATTCTAAGGGATACCGTTAAGTTTCGGTTGATATTTCAGTAATTTCTCATATGAGTGAAGCTTTTTATCGTATTTCGCTTGCTAAAAAATTATAATGATAGAACAGTCCGCTATAAAAAATATAACATTCTTTTTTGTCCATGTGCACTGAATGATGCATGTTGCTTCTCAAATCCGCTTTGCTTTCCAAACGCTGAGACGTCTACTGAAGAGTTTGTCCACAACCAGGTGCTGTCGACGGTGGACCGTGGTGACCAAAACACTGGGACAATGGAACGGAGCGATTTCGTCTGAAATGTGCGTACATCCCCCAGACGGCTGGAATGGCTATAGTGACAGCGGTTGACTTCGACTCAAACAATCGAATGCCTTCGAACAGGCCAGAGGTTCAGTGGTTCGTGGCAAACATAATATGTACCCCCATAAACAAGCGAATACTCCCTTATAATACACTGGAAGTATAAAATACTCAGCTAGTTATATTGGTTGTGAAAAATTTCGGTGTCTTCCTTAACTGAAATTTTCAATGCCTCAAAGTGACGATTGATCTGCAACTTTTTAGGGATTTCGCGAATCCAAACGACGGATATCTGTACAGTGTCTATGCCATCCCGAAGCTAGCGTTCTGACATAAACATAACTGCATGTCAATAAACAACCACATCCATTAGTCAACCCATCAAATTGTTTTACCATTGACGTTGTCCAGTTTAACAACAGATGTTGCCGGTATTTGACGATAAACACAAGAGCAGCTTACATTCCACGTTACCTTTACCATACTGAGCATTGGAAAACACCGGCGGATCGATATCACTTATGTACAGCTGACTAAGTTCATTTTGCGCACCACTTGATGAGTATGGAACTGTTGTTTGTATGGTCGGTATAGAACGAAGTTCTGTATCTAATTCCCTATCTTTTGGACGTTCTGTTCCCGCATGTTGAAGTCTATCAACCGTTCCTGGTTGGTCTGTCAACGAGCAAGCATCAACCACAGCTTCAGAAAGGCTTGGAAGAGAATTTTGCAAACACCAGCCGAGGACGCCTTTTCACATGCCTCCCTGAAAAGCTGGCCACCGCGATCCTGTGGGCATCAGATAGGTGTCTTGACAGCCATGTGATGCCCGTTCACGAGTCGTAGGTGTACACAGTGCTGACTGTCACACTGGCGAACCAAACGCTTCCTTTGGCCGCTCTCTGATTGGTCTTGAATGACCTTGCCCAATTGTCTCTCTAAATTTTATTGGTTATACTTCCGGACTAGTTGGCCGTCCATACATTTCATTGAATTCATGAGACGTGGTGGGCTGCCACGCGTCTTGTGCCTCTGTTTGGGCTACGGGCCTTATGCGTCTGCTTCGGTATCGTGTTATCGCTTACTAACTCTAGTCATTATGGATTTGCTAATAAATACCTGATGAGACAGGACAAGGTCGAAACAGCTGTCCATCACTTCTTACCGGGACCAAATGATTACAAAGTTCTACAGTTCTTGCAGTTCAAACCGGGGTAAACCAAATTAACCTTGGCATGTTTTGAGTTATTGGTTGAATGGATCTAACAGCAGGATATTCATAACAAACTGTGCTTCAAACCATACTTCTTTTTTTGAAGGTCAAAATTCCCCTCGACTGACCCTACTGCACCCTTCCTCGTGACCCCGTCCAACTACAAGCTTGTTTTCTTTATTCCCACAACACATGTCTAAAAGTACTAATTCCTCCAGCCCGCCTCCCTCAGTCATTGAAGCCCATTCACTTGTCCTACACCTATTGTTATCTGTCAATCTCACCCTCCCTACCCCCTGTGAATACGGTCCACCAGCTAATCGGTCTGCCCGAAGCCCGGGTATTTAGACACACATCAGACCGATCTGATCGCATTCGGTCGGTTCGTCATTGTCTGTCGATCGTTTGTGCTTGTACTTGATGGGCCCTCTGGACCCTTGACGGCCTATTGCGGCCAAACATTGTTTTACCCCACGAACGCAAACGAATTGAGGTTTGTTCTTGAAATTGATTATATTATTTATGTCGATAGTACCACGTTTCCAGCGACTTGGTTTGGTTCTGATATTTGCCGTCGTTGGTTATACGTGCTTCACTCAACGTTCGTCGAAAGAACGTACAGTATCCATACTTTTAGTCTCGGGATGAACAGCACTACCAGTAATTCATCAGAACAGATAATCCATACAAACACCAATAGTGTTCGTTCCGGGGTTTGCGACAAAAACAAGTTCGGAGTAAGTAACGGACCCGTAGAGACCAATCATATCAAAACAAGCTAGTAGCCAACGTCCACTTTAAGAGCGACAACAAACCAAACGAAAGACCAGAAGACGCTAAGAGCCCAATACGGCGCTACCGGACAGGCTGACTCAGGATCAAGGTTAGTACGCACGAATCAGGTGGCCCAGTCAAATCGTCTGAATAACAATCAATAGCTGTCAATCCTGGCATAGTTTGTCGGGTTGACTGGGTAAGTCACGTTGTACTGTAACATGCAGGCCAGCCGGCTCTACTCTGGATGCCCGTGACTTCGCGGACCAACCTTCGGGCAACGTGGACGCACCAGGGGACAATGCACTTTCGAAGTAGGGGTTCGAACAACAGTTCTGAAAAGAGAAACAATATGAACAAACATGAGTCGAAGGTCCTGTAAGCCAGGCACACGACTTACACAAACGAAAGCTAAAACGGCACCGACAACACAGCAGCACGCCCCGTTACACCACTCAAATTCAATTCGTGCGCGCTCGCTGGTTTCGGCTGCGCGTTACAGTACAGATAACCCAAAACGGGCAGCCTTAAGTAGGCACGGGGATTGAGAGAGCTGTGGAACACATAATGTATGTTATTCACATTAGTGTAGTGAGGAGATACGGTCGCACCATACTACTCACACCACTATTCAGTAGCAGCATGGATCGAGATGATCGCGGATCGAGATAATCGCGTGATAAATACGGCAGAGATACGGGGTGGATCGTTGGAGGGCAGAATGACATATAATGGCTTTCGCTACACGACGGAACTGATACATGGTGTCTAGAGCGACTGGAGTATCCTCAGAAGAGTATGGTGTGCAAATGAGTGTTTCCGTTTCTAGTGGTGCTCAGACGGTTAAGTAGTGTGTTGGTTTCCTCAATGAAGTAACCTTTGTGTCATCCGCCTTCTGGATTTACAACAGTAGTTCACTGTAAGGCGGACAAACGCTTAGATAGGCGGGACCAATGGAGTCAGGCTACGCAGAACAGTCGGTGAGGAACCCGTCACGTCTGGACATTTTGTTCTTGTCGCTTGTTCGAATCTACTAAGAGACTAAAAGTTTTCAGTTAAATTGCTTTTAACTGGAAAAAATCTGTCTAACTAATATTAGTAATAAACTGTTTAACTAGCTGAAAATCCCTGCACAAATTATGCAACCTTATTATCAGCTTCGACATATTTTAATTTTTGGCGAACACAATTATACAAAATGAAGTGATGACTACGGAACTATTGTCGAAAAAAACAGCTGGTAAGGTGATGGAATAAAACGCGAACACGACTTGGGCGTGGTGGTGACCATAAGCAAGGCAGATAATCCATGGTTATCATATTGGCTGGATAGTAGGGGATCCGATTGTCGATTGAGCGGAGTGTATGTGCTAGGTCATGGTCATTCCAAAGTGTGACCGCGTTGCCTTTAAACATACGAATTCGGCGGACGTAATCGGATTACCACCGCTTCAGCTATAGACAACGCGGTGACCGAGACAGGACAGAGGATGCGGGCCTCTCCGTGTGTGTCTGCTTGTCTATCACGAACGACTAAATCAGTCAGGAGCTGTTCTTTGTTGTGCCGCTGAGAAGCCACGCAGGGTAGTGTTCACACATTCTTTCTGGTAGACGCATGGCAGTGAGACCTACATTTTTACAACCATTCGAGAAGGAACGCAACGTCGAAAACCGAGTACCACGGACAGTGTCGCGAATACGGAAGAAGTGCATGATATTCCAATAAGCCGTGAAATTACGAGCACAAGTTAGGGAACGCAACTCTTGCACTTAAAACTCCTAACAACCAAGGAAGAAGAGCTTTCACACCAGCCTTACTTAATGCTCAACCACAAGACGGAACACTGGTGTACAGCCGTTTTATTTATACGTTTTTGCTGACGTCCGAACTAGGTCACGTAGCTGGTCAATGAGGCTTAGGAGCCAAACTTAAAAAACGAACAAAATCGAGAGCGTCCAAACTGCAAAAGATGAAATACCCAATTTTCTTGGCAATTGCAGCAAGAGTGTGAGCAAACTTACCTTTTCTCAACAAAGACGTGCTGAACCACAAAGAGAGTTAACCAAAGAGATCAAGAATGAGGTGACGTTGGCAGGCGTATTAGCTTTCAGACAGAGTAGGACCGCCCAATTTCGTTGGAACATCACTCCAGAACTCGTAGCCTGGTGGATGCAGTTATGTGTATTTATCAGTTATGTGGCTTACTATCAACAGGGCTGTTGTGTCGCCTTCGACTGGCGGTGATATGTTGACTATTGTTTTGTCAACAGTATCTACTGAGTATCGTAATGGCTTACTAACATACTTCTGTTAGGTAATTTCTTATGATAGGCCATACTGGTGCAAATCTTATATAAAGGAATTTTGCTGCGTTTTCCTTGTAATCAAACAACCCGGTGAACGTATTACACGCTCCCCAATCTGCACATTAGACTGAAAATCGGTGCATCCTGACTGCTGACACCTAGCGCAGTCTAGTCTCTGATTGATCTGCGTCACATTCTGTGCATGTCTGTTCTGTTTCTCCTATTGAATGTTTTGTCCGCGAGTACCATGGCGCTGATGTCAGCACTACACTGGGTGCATGGTGAAGACTGTACGTATTCTAGTCGGAGTGCTGCTGGATCAAGCAGGTCGGTCAACTAGTGAAATCATTCTCTTCCCAGCTGGTACGCCAACGCCTGATAGAACGTTCTCGTTACCATATAGTGAGCAAGTTTGACGTCAAGATCTAGGGTCATCATTTGGGTTGAGCGAAGACGTGTGAATAGTTTGCTGTTCTTTCACCTTTCGATTCTGGGCTGGCAAATTCTCTGACCTACCATCTGGTCAAACTGGCCGTTTCTTAGACCAAGCCTTAGGCCTAAGCCCTTCTTGTAAGCGAAGCTTCTACTCTGTGCAAACGAGTGTAGTTTCATTCTGTTCGGACTCAGTTTGTCAATCTGTCCTCATTCCACCTCAGCTGGAGGTCGAGTAGTGCCACCGAGATTTCTGATTACTTAATTATTCCTAGAGTCCGTGTGTTTTACACCTCACACAGTCGGTGTCACCGGTTCTACTAGTCAGTACGTTTTGCAGGAAGGTTTTGACTGATTGTTGCCAACGCTACTCTGCCTATTCTAAGATGGCTCGATGTTACTTTTTCTTGGCTCTATGTCGTTTCGCGTTGGTCACTACCTGTTTAACTTGACTCAAGGGGTCACTGTGTTGTGAACCGAGAACGCGAATGGCACAAAGGTTATTTATTCGAGGAGACCAGTACACGGATTATGCGTCTCAATCAGACTGCGAACAAAAACTCTCATTTTCACATAACGTTGGTCTCGGGACTTCCAATCGCTGTGGATACCAATGCTTATTTGCTTCATATAGCAAGAGCCGTTCTATGCGATGCTGCCCTCCAACGATTCTTCCCCTATTTGTCCCGCGATCATTTCGATTCATGCTGTCGCCTCATTACTGAATAGTGGTGGTGTAAGTAGTAGTGTGTGTAGTAGTATGACCGTTCGTCCCAATAGAACTGGTATTGCTGTACCAAATTTGCTCAGTGGGACAGGAAATGAAAACGGATGAAGTGCATTATGGTCCCAGCGCCTCCCCAGATCTTACGGTACTGGGCGTTATAGCTCACTTAGATCGGCGAGCGCCCACTGAGCACATCCGAGATTCGGCCGTGTTAGCTAAAGTGGCGGTATTTGTTCTGCCTGGACCATATTTACTCTTCATAATTCACTGTGTTCCGACTAACGTGGTCCTCTGGTGCGCGCTGACCCCACGTGGTTAATGTGTAGAAATTCAAGTGATCTAATCTCAGCTCGCATAGTGACGGAGCAAGAGCTGCTTCACAGGCCCCAATCAAATCAAGCATTGTAGCAAAATAACCGAATGCTTGTTCTGTAGATCAGTGACCCACGTGTAGTGTGACATAGTGCCCATATCCTCTTACAGAGTTTTGTAAGAAATCGAGAAACGTGTCCTGTATTTAGGATTATTTGTTTAATCGTCCACGTTATGTCTTCGAAGGGTGAAATTGTTGACAAGTCCTGGACTGGAACAAGAAATAGGAGCTCCCGTCACTACCTGAGTGTCATCCAACCTATAGTCGAAATCAGCGCTCCAAAACCCTATACCATCTGGACTCACTGAGTAATCTGGTACGTCATCCAAACGACATACTGAGTTTGATCTACAATAAATTCATAAGACCATCTGATCGTCTAAAGGAAGACTGATTTGCTTAATAAAGACAATCAAGCAATTAATAGTTTCTGCTGGTGCAGTAGGGAGGCGTGGTAAAAGCACTGGTAACAGGCACATCTCCCCAAGGACGGTTGGTAATAGTACAAATACCCCTGAAGCACTCATAAATGAACCGAACATAACCCCGGCTCATTCGGTTACTTAGTTCGACTTCACTGAGGGCGAACCACAAGAACTATTCGCCAGCAGCCCCTACGATAGCCTTGTCCTTACTTAACACTTCAGAAGCGTTCTATCTTCTTAACGTTCCCACTGAACTTTTACAACTAGTACATTGGAATATCGACCCAAAATGCAGTGAATTCCCGAGGTCCTTATGTGTATAATTAAGGGAAAAAGGCCCAACTACAAGAGGTCACTCATGCTGGGTCAGTCAATCCAGTCGTAATACGCTAAGATTCACACGACTCCCGATGAACTTCGTTGAGTTGTTGCAACCCCACAATTCCGAACATAAGACACAAGTGTAATGTCATGTATAGGTTATCTCTTATCGGGGTCAGAATATGCATTACTAACGACAGGAGAGGAATTCAAGTCTGGTACTCCTTTCTTTAAAAGAGCCTGATAGGAATGTTTATCTGAATGTGAAAGCGGTATCCAAAGGCTAGTGATATTCAATTTTAAATAAACAGAGCTCCGACTATTCATCAGTAACATAAAACGTGGTTCAACAGGTTAGGTGAAATCGGAACTTTTCACCTGACTCAGAAATCTTAAAGGCGGGTTTATCGACTGCAGTTTACACATAGTAACCGTATCTCCTACCACGATGATCAAACAGCTTTCTCAACACACACACACACACACAAGCGAAAGTGATTGATATTTGAGTTATCCTAATGTGAGGTTAATGGTATAATGGTCAACAAGGCTGCCTTATGAAAGTGAAACCGGGGTTCTAATCTCGGTCACGATAAGGAGATACACTACTGACGAACTCAGACGAGAGCAAAAGCAGATTATAGAGTTGCTTTTCCAAAGACGCCAGTTTAAGAGTCTTTTTAAACGGAAAATCTGGTAACCATTTTGAACGTTGGTCAATTCCAATGATAATGTTGCACTCAATAACTTAAGTCAATGATGCTTCACTGCCGCCAACTGTGAGCTGTCAGACCTCAAAACAATAGGTGTCTATGTGGCGTTTTTGATGTAATGAATAGTGACGATGCTCTACTGGCATGGCTTACTGTTCGCCTTTAGGTTCCGGACAATATCCGTATCATGCAGATTAATCTCCCAAGTCCAGCTTGGAAATTCGTGCGCTGAATTGTGCTCCAGATAGGTCGTTCACCCAATATAACCCTCAAACATCGAGTTGGACTTTCAGGACAATTTTACCGTCTTCACAAACAAAAGACAAAAGTTGGTACTGGCTCGTCAGTATCAAACAACTAACAGGAGAATCTTTCGGATTACCACCTACAATAATGGGTGGAGCGGTGCTGTGTCTCTAATCGGGTTCAATCAACAGTAAGCTTTACGGACAATAACGGTAGAGTGAACGCGTGAGTCAGTAGAAGTGCATACTGTAATGTCACATTTACAGGCGGTGGCGCCATGCTTAAGTGCGTGGACGAATGAGCCGTTGGTCGTCGAAGGCGCGGCCAATCAGAACGCAGTTTGAGCCTTGGTACGAGTGTGGCGCACACAGGCGGCCTTGATGCGTATACAACACGCGGGTATGAACACGAATACATCACATCAAATCGTGTGATCCGAATGGCAGTCACCGCAACTTAGGGCTACATAAGCCAAAGGTTTTGTGCACACAACACAGGTTTGAACCGGTTTACCGGGGCAACTTCACCAAATTCTAATACCCGTGGTTTCTAGTGCTGCACTGTGATGATAAGGGCTGAGGTCAAGTCCACAGAGCGGTCAGCTGATAGGCTGTACCGACCGATCGACAAAACTGGAGGCTTGTGATTACGGTTGGCTGCATCCCGTTCGGATTAGCCTGTCACAGTGACCGAATCCGAAGGCCACGTGCGCTTAGCCATCACTACAAGCTGCATGCATTGCGCTAATTGGGCACCACTCACACACCACGTATCCAGTGTAAACATGAGGGAATAAGGGTAGGAGGTGTGCGAGTGAAGCCTTTGTGCCCAGCCGGCCACTGCTGGTTAGCCAATTGGTAGGCTAGTTCGAAACTGAAACCCCTATCTCTCGAGAAAAAACGGAGAGGCTGCAATTGTAAGATCTACACTTGGAAGAAAAATACTGAAAATATAACGCAAGAAGCATTCCATTATAGGAGTACATGTCAGAGAAGACAGAGCGGAATCAAAATATAAGGTTGGGGTGGAAGAAAACAGATAAATCATTCACCACACAGTACAGCAACAACGCCAAAGAAAAAGAAAGGTAGAAGGCCACAGACATCCGCGTTTCTGAAAAATGGGAGCGGGTGGGTTCCAAACGATGGTAGTCGTTGGTTAATCTGAACAACAAAGAAGTGGATGTTACTCACTTGACACTAGGGTACTTGTTTTCACTTGGCTGATCGCATACTATGAGTACGTTGATGATCTACTAATCCCAAAAAGCCAACGCACCACGACCGCACACATCGCAACGCCACATAGACTTGACACCACGAACTATGACACCCATGGCCCTCTTGCACACCGCGCGCTTCACTTCACAGTCCCGCAATTGCTCCTCACTGTGAACTTGCGCACGCCCGTCCAGACCATAGTTCTCCAAGTATTTCGAAAATGTGAACTCAATGGCAGAACGCGAAAGATTTGCGTAGATGACATCCTGGTATCTCCGCTCCTGGCCACCAGGATTTCGCTCAACTGATTTCAATTGTCCTCGCAGCAGCTGTTTTCGGATGTGATCATCGACCATCCGACGGACGTAACGTAGCCGACGTAGCTGATTCAGTATCAGCATGACTGCCATGTCCGATCGCCGCAGTAACTGAGTGTTCGGAATCACGCGCAACCACCGAATATCCAAGATACGTCCTAGACATTGCAAATGGAAGCGGGTCGGATAGCGCACGTCCCGCTGATACAATGTCCACATTTCAGTGTCATGTAGCAGTATAGACAGCACGATTGAGCAGTGGACACACAGTTTGTCGACCGCCTTCAGCCTGCGGTTTATCCAGACACATCTTTCAAGACGTCGGGAAGCAACACTAGTCTTCGCCAGGCGAGCTTGCAACTGGCGGTCCGCGGACAGATTTGTGGACAGGCTGCAACCCAAGTAGCAGGAGTCTGCACAGTTGTGGACAACATCTCGATTGATGCGAATTTCTGTCGTAGATGTAGGGACAGCACGTCCGTCTGGAGTAAGCTGAAAGAAAGAGAATGTCTTACCTGTGATGATATTCAATCTAAACCTGGATGCCGCGGTCGTGAAAGGCGTGGCCAGTTGTTGGAGTTTGTTCTCGTTGTGTGTGAACAGTGTGTTGTTATCTGCGAACGGAATCATGTGTACCATTGAGGAATGTAACCGTTTTGGGGTGCCGGGACTTGGAATATTGAGTGGGCGTGCGTCCGTGCGTTATTCAACCTCAACGCCCTCCTCTCTCGAGTCTTTAAAAGCAACATGCACTGATATACCGTAGACAGCCTCTTTGTGAACTCACTGATATACATTTTCCTTCATCCGTGCGATTAATGATCATTCAGTCCTGTCTATGTAATTGTCTCTGCAGGTACCTGAGAACTGGTATATGCGGTGTAACATGGCGCCAACAGGTTTATCTCCCCTCATTGTAGGCACAGTTAACCTGTGTCTGATTGAGGATCCGCCACTCAGCGACATTTTGGGACCATCTCAATGAGGATAGCGGAGCAGTAATCTCTAAGCTCGATCAATTTGCAATAGGGAACATACCTAGAGTTCTGAACCATTGAAGATAGACCTGCAAGAAGTGTTCTTGGTTTTCATTTCAGCTGAATATCTGTGCACTATTACCACATCCACCCTGAACAACCTGAATTGGTTCATGAGGTGTACAGTGAGTGAAGACCATTAATTTTCGGCGCACCACATTTCTTTTCAGGCGAAATAATAAGTATATTATGTATGACCGTGCATCACCACGATCGCTAGTCTGAAAAAACATCGATGTTGCCCCTCATATCAGCAACTGGCTCAACCTCGTTGAAACCTCATTAATCAGTTATCACATACCCAATGGAATCATACTCAGGCTTACCTATGCAGGATTAACACAGGTCCTACTCATGCGTGAATTCAATTGCTCTCGAATTGACTTCGACAGTAATGAAGTTCATGTTCAGTTTAAATTAATATTTCCCATTCTGCTGGTACAAGTGCAAATGTCCACTCTAGCGAAAATGTCAGAAGATTCGTGCGGTGCAGAATCCCGTAGCAAACTTCAGGCTATATCACCTTTTAAACATTGAAAAACAAGGTTAGTGATCTGTGGTGATTGTAATTCATCACTGAACAATTCGTGCTACTGTTGTTTTACTGCATGAATAATTACGCTAGAGATATTACTGATTGGATTACGATTTCGTTGGCTAACTGCTGCGTTATTACGACTGCACAGAAATTAGCTCTGGGTTTGGGGGTAAGCACAATCCTAGATACTATTGCGTATTTCGAACTATCACATGATCTAAAATACTATGCCCTTCTTGGCCGTAGCGATCATGTACTCATATTTGAAATAAAAGACGAAGATACGGATATTCCCCTTCATTCACCATGTTAAAAATAGGTGTTGGAAAACGATCCGGGTGTCCCTGACCGGAGTGCTTAAAGATGTTCGTTAACTTGATGTCACAGTACACTTGTAGTTCGGTGATAACTGATATATGCGATTGATAAGGTGGTCAACAGGATTGTACGGGTCACGCAGCCTGGACACTATTGGAGAGAAAAACTCACTCCGTCGTTGCACAAAGTTAGTACCTGACGTTAGAATGATAACTTTGGAACACGTATCAGCAAGTGTCAATTAGATTGTAACGGGAAAATGACAGCTGTACGAGGCGATAAAATTTAGTGTAAGCTAAAACTGACCAAATAGTTCAGTATCACTTCAGAACCGTTGTACACTACAGTTGTTTGCAGTATCAGAAGCCTTCCTGCTATTTCTCGCTTGCCGTACACTGGTGGGATGACTACACCCAATAGCGAAGCTGTCAGCGGTTTCGGTATCCCGAGTGTGTCTGCTTCTACCGCTGGTCCCACAAACGGAGTCCGGACGGCAACACCCAGAGTCTAAAACACGTCACGGGAAATACAACTGGCAAGAGTTACTCAAAACAGGCCACCCAGTAGAGCTAGTAAACCAGTGGACAGTCACGGTCTCAGTCAGTTAAATTAAACAGAACTGCGCTGTTGCAGAAACACGAGAGTGACGGACAGAAGAGGTGGCCAATGAAACCAAAGATGTAAGCGAACAGCAAATGATTGGATGACAGACGGTGTACAATGTCCAAAAGTCAGACCAAGTATGTGAGATAGTGCAGTGCGCGCAATGGGTGAAGACCGGATATTGATGAGTGGGCGGTAAGGACAGCCTGAGGGATCATGGTTGTACTCGGGCTGATTCACCGCAGCACCGCCGTGACAGTAAGAATGGCCGTGTTTATGACGATGTGCCGGCCCCCTCACTCGGCTAGCGCTGCTGTTTTGGGTAAGCCCCTTTCAATGATAATGCACGCGGCACTGTTTGGACTCCGGTTCATGTTGTCAAGTCCCCACTAGTGGTACGGCTCCAGCACCTGCACCTACTGTCAACAATGTGGATGCTATTAAAACAGTTGTCCCGGTGGCATTGAACAAGTTACGCGAATATTTAGTTCTACATGCGCTATTGCCTGATAAACAATGTAGGTTTTCAAAGGGATTTCCGCACACTGCCAAATTCACTTTCCTCTCGGGAGAGTGGACAGAACCGGTTGATGGAGGCAAACCGGGTGATATCTTTGTGGATTTTTTTAAAATCTCTGATCAAGAAGCAACCTGGCAATGTGCAGCAGACTCCATAAGTACCGTGCAGATAGTCTCTTACCACTGTGGCCCACCGACTACCTTCACGATCGTCACTCCAATATCAAAGCTAAGGGGAAATTTTCTGATTAACACTTTGCGATAAAGGGAGTGCTGAGTCGTTCCATACTAGCGTAACAAAAAGTCGTTTATAACACAAGGTCTTTATTGTTCACTTCGCACGTTCCCCCACTGTCCCTTAACTCGCGTTTGCAAACGGAAATTTCAATCCGCAACACACTGGGGTTTCAATTTGAACGAACTGTCCACTCTCTTCTTCCTTAGGTTTATACCTGCATTAGATCGAACATACACACCAGCACCCGATATTGTTCCTTTTATGTTGTCGACCACCAGCATCGCTTGGTGTAGCCTGACTCCATTTGTCTGAATTTCATAATTCGGCGCTTCCAGTATTTGTAAGGCTGTCCCCCCCCCTGACCAAAATTACAGTCCAGCAGTCCAGCTTAAAGGTCGGTCTATTAATTCATACCATAATTGACGTACCAGCTCCCGCATCTACCGCCGAAACTTTGTGTTCTTACTCGATCAGCACTGTTACTTTTGAAACACCTCCATAACTGCCTAATGTCACAGAAAGACAAGAACAAAGACATCTGTTGGGACAATAGCAAGCGCACACAGACACACAACGCAATGATTGTGGTGGAAAGGTTCACATATCTTTCCAGTATTTAGCCTCTCTCTTCTTTTTCTTCGCAATCCACTTCACACTTTTCACTACCGCTGTCAGCTGCCGAATTTCATTCTCAGGATCACTTACTTCTAGATTTTCGACTTCCGTCGGTATAGGTAAACGTTGTGTAATTTCGACCAACCAATTGATATCTGTAATCCAAAAAAACCCGGTTGTCCGTACCGTCTCCTGAATTTCTGGTGGCAACCTCTGGATGAACCGCCTACTCAAGCGTCCTCGACTGTCTTACTGGGGGTTAACAGTGAATCAAAAGGGTACTGAGTGTCGCGAAACGCGGTACCAAAGAAGTGATTCATTGTCCGCTATCGGTCTTGTTCTTTAGTATGCTTCTGGATCAATGCCGCTCGCGTCTCTTGATACGAGACTGCGGACTTTGTCTGTTTACTCAAAACATAGACAGCCGTTGCTCGTCAACTGAGAAGTGTCCCGTGTGTTGTAAACAGGTGTGCATCGTCTTTACGCCCGTTACAAGCCACAGTCGCTTCAAATTCTGATAGCCAATGTTCCGCCTCCCCTTCCGCTAGTAGGTTTGGTTACAGCAGCTTCATTGCGTTATGATCATTTCACGACACCAGTGTAGGCAAAGGTCCTCCACTAGACCATGATCCCCACTGTCAAGTTAACACGTTCTCACAACTAGTTAGGCTGTAAACACAAGTCCATGAGTTCATGAGCTTTAATTCCAGTCCACAATCCAACGAAGCTTTCACCTAAACATCGTAGGTACTTCTGCCTGGTCCTATTCATTTAGCTGACATTTTATATCGTGAACTGTTGTTTGTTATTTCTTGTCCGATTTCGTTGGGTGATGGCTGGCTTGCTGTTTCATGTTGTTCACGATCCATCCCATATCCTTCCTGAAATAGATCTGTGAGTGTCGGATTAAGTGCGGCTCTGGTTTTGTCAACCATCACACTAAGAATATTGCTTTTCACTTTGTCCATGTAAGGAAATCCGTACCAACATACTGTTGTATGTTGACGACATTAAAATTGGGCACATGGTGATTGGTGTGGTAGAGTGAGCTGAACGTTTTACACAGTCGGGCTACGGACAGCTGGCTTCCGTTCAATGCGACTAAATGTAAGACTATGCACCTACTGTAGTGAGGAGATACGGTCGCACCATACTACTCACACCACTATTCAGTAGCAGCATGGATCGAGATGATCGCGGATCGAGATAATCGCGTGATAAATACGGCAGAGATACGGGGTGGATCGTTGGAGGGCAGAATGACATATAATGGCTTTCGCTACACGACGGAACTGATACATGGTGTCTAGAGCGACTGGAGTATCCTCAGAAGAGTATGGTGTGCAAATGAGTGTTTCCGTTTCTAGTGGTGCTCAGACGGTTAAGTAGTGTGTTGGTTTCTCCAATGAGGTAAGCTTTGTGTCATCCGCCTTCTGGTTTCACAACACTACGTCCATTTGGCTGCACAAAGTTCAGCGGGACTTACGACCGATGATTTCAAACGATCTCGATCTGTCTCCCAATTGTGCCTCCGAGTTTAAGGAGGTGAATTCTGTGCCTTGTTTACTCCTTAAACGGTTAGGAATGATCCACTCAAACTGTCTTGCGACTGCGCTCAAACTGACGGTACGCTCTCAACTTGAGATAAATATTCAGACTTACCATTGGTTATTCGTGAAAAATGTTAGTCTAATTGCGAAGTTACAACAAAAAGCCCCAAAGTTTGGGAAAACATTTCGTAAGCCATCTTATCCGGAAAAGCGTGTATATTGGGACGGTTGTGAATGCATTAGGAACATGTCAAAGGAGACTTAATCATAGCTTGAAGGATCCTCTATCAACATTATCACCTGTCAAGATCTGTCCAGACAACCATTTCAAAGGAAACAAACGAAAGCTGAAATGTCGAATATGCCGTTTGTCTTACAAGCAGCTACCTTTCGGCGTTCGGGTGTATCCATTCCGACACATTCTACCAAGGCCAATAGGAACAGTGTTAAGACGGGATGAACTTGAGCGCAGACTACACACCCACATTCACAACACCGAGTCGGATCATTGAGTAGCTTCGTCATTACAATCACTATGGAAAAGTGAGTGTACGTCTGTTTTTAGGTAGCTGTCGTTTTATCTCAGGCTGAAGCATACTTGTATTATCAAGTAAATCCTTGGTTAAGCCACAACGAGTTAAAAACCAAAGAGTTATCGGTTTCGCAACGTTTCGACCCTCTCGGAGAGCCTTTATCAAGCGATTTAAATCAGAAAATTCACATTGTACAAGCTTCAAATGAGGTAGTCATCACCTCGCACGTGTATGTGTGTTTAACACGCGGTGTGTGGACAATCTACCAATAGAATGCATGGGTTCACGGTTCATCTGAGGTCACACGTGACGAGCCCAGACGCAAACAAGGCTGGATAGTTAGTGCATGCTGTGTGTGCATGTGCACGATCAATCTGGACTGTTGGGATGGGATGGGTGACAGGGATCCGCACACCTTTTTCGGCCGTGGTGTCA